>MU867077.1:195704-380643 GCA_033725935.1 Cladorrhinum sp. PSN259
GAATGGACTAAAATGGCAACCTACCCGAAATTTTTTAAAAAAAAGTTTATTTACAGTAAATATAAAAATACACCACCCCCCCAATGGGAAATCCCCCGATCCCCCCCCCCCCCCCCCCCCTCGTTGATGAAAAATTCCATCCATCCAGAAATATGACGCGCATCTAGTAAAAACTATCTACTATGGTATGTAGTGTACATGTAACAACAACAACAGTTCGCCGACCGACTTTGAGAATTACTACTACTTGTACTTGGTTATTTTATTTATTCATACCTGCCAAACTAGGATACCGTAGGCGAGGGAAGTCAGACTTATGTAGTATGGTACGTTCACGGACTGCGCCGCGTGTAAAAATACTTATGTTGTACTGTACATACATACTTGCACGCCCCCGTTCGATGGACAGCTCCGAGTCGGCGACCACCCCTCATCCGAGTGGATGGATGGATGGATGGCTGAATCCTGAATCCTGAATCCTGTGATAGGCTCAAGTTGATCATCAAAGGCAGCGAAGAAGAAAAAACAGCAACAAGGACTTTGCACATCAGGGCGGTCGCAGCACCATCATCATCATCAAACATCCCCAGCACTTAGATACCATCGAACCTTGTGACTTTCATCACATTCATTCCATGGGTACACACACATTCTAGATTAGATCAGTTGTGACTCTAATTATATTGCTTTCAAGAGTCGAACCTCAAAAACTGATCTCTAAATTAACACGCCCTGCAGTGAGCTTTTTTACTTGCGCCCCCCCCCCCCCCCCCTCCCTCTGGAAACAACTTTAAGCAAATCAACAACAAACAAGGCGCTCATACTTGCCCCAACTCAAAAGAATGAATAAAACACCCCATTGTGAAACTCCATCCACTGTTCCATCTTTTTGTTCGAAAAAAGAAAACCAAGAAAAAAGAGAAAAATTCAAATCCAAACCAAGCTGAGTTTTATACCGTTCTGTGTTCCTCCTTTTCCACAATTCGCTTTTCGCCCCCCCCCCGGACTCTCCCTCACCGTAAACCACCATTGTCCCTGGTAAGTGCATTCGAAACTGACGGGCCAGATACCGATGTTGAGCCCATAACCGAACCTAGAAATTTCAAAAGAAAGACAAAACAACCATTAACACAATCCTTTCCCATCACAGTCATCATCTGCAACCTCATCATCATCGCTCCGTAGACTTCGCAACCGTCCCCTCCCCCGTCGTCCCCTGTTGCTGCTGCTGTGCCAACATACTGCTAAACTCACTCATGATCCCTTCGTCAGCGTTGATGCTGCTAATCATCTGCTCTTGGGTAAATCCAACCCAGAAAGCAGGAGATATTTGCTGCGCCTTCTTCTCTCGATAAATCTCTTGCGCAACGCCCTTGACTTGTCCCCATGCCGTGTTTGCCGCCTTCCACACTTTCGAAATCTTGTTGAGGGCGCCAATGTTGAGTCTGATTTGCTGACGGAGATCCTCTTCGTCGTCGATGAAATAAAGCGCCCATTTGGACAGATGGACAATCGAGCTGAGCGTGACGACGCAAGTGAAAAAGTGAGTGTGGTTAATGATGGGAACTGCTTGCGTGATCATTTTGGAGATTTCACAGGCGGCGGTGACGGTGTGTCTAGTGTGAGCGTTGAAGTTGTCTCCAGACGGAACTGGTCTGTGAGGGGCGCACGAGTTGACTGCTTGAACTGGCGAAGAATCCAGTTGGGACAGGGGTTGGTGAAGCATGATTGTGCAGCTATAGGTGTCAGAATCGCCAGGAAAACAAAAAGCAGCAAGTCAGAGAACATACGCATGTGTGATAAAGTGTGCTTGAAACATCATCTCGTCCAGCTGGCAATTCTTGCCAAGATCGTTCTGCTTCGACTCGGGAAGGTGTATCCTCCAGTTGGTGAGAAGAGCCTCCACTCGGCTGATATTCTCATCACCGGGATACATGATTGGGGGAGTGCGCATGAATCTCCCCAGGTTCCTGGCGGCCGCGATGCGGTAGGTGAACGACGAGAATTCTCGGTCTTCACCTGAGAATAACTGGTCGTCAAAGTCCTCCATATACGATGGTGGAGGGATACGCTAGATATGTCATGTCAGATATGATTTCACTACAAGGATAGAAGCACATTCTTACCCCTGTGATGTATTGCTGTTCTTCACATGGCAAGCCCACATCGGCTTGAATGTCAAACAACAGAAAGTTGGTCACACGGTGCACACCGGCAATCATGCCGTCACACACGTACAAATCCCACCACGTTCGTCGCCAGCTTTCCTCTAGCACCGGATTGCCGTGCCCATGGATGGCAGCAAACTCGCGTTTGTTGAGATCAATCTCGATGGCATACCGTTCACAGTCAGCCAGCAGTTCCCGTGCCTTCTCTTGATTGCAATTTCCGTCCAGCCCTATAATGATGAGCAGCAGAGCCTGGATCAGAAATCCATCCTTGGGAGTAGACGGCAGGTAGCACAACCTGATAGCTTCATCGAGATATGTCGCCCGTGCGGGTCCGGCATCCACGTACAGTGATCCTATGTACCTCATGGCAGCCATGACCACGTTGAGGTTGGGGGTCGTACCATCCTTGAGCAGCCTAAGGAAGAACTCCTTTGGCATCACAAAAGGGTGGCCGGCATGGAAGTAGTGATAGAAGGCATCGAAGCATCTCTCGGCCAAAGTCGTCACAGGAGGCTGAACATGGGGAATAGCATTTGCCGAAGTGAGAGCCATGGCGTTGGGGTCCAGAGGTGAGGCAAAGGAGTTTCTGTAAAGGGGAACGCTGTTGATGACCGGAGTGGGAGCGTAAGATACTGGGGACTGATCGGGAAGTATTATGGACGGGTTGAAGGCCGTCATGGAGGGCGCGGGGATAGACACGGGCGTGTGGCCCAGCAACATGGGACAGCTGTCAGTCGGCCCAGACCCGGTGTAAGGAGGTGACGATGAGGCCTGGCGCTTGTTGGGATTCGGTGCGACTCCTCTCCGCGGTCCCTTGTATCCACGACGAGAAGGCACATAGACACACTCCGACTGGGAGCTTATGCAACGGTGGCAAGGGATGCTGCCATCGCACTTGAGGTGCTTGCTGCGCTATTGCATCGAGGAAATTAGCATGCCCTTCTGGGAATCCTACACTACGAAGTGACTTACACAGGCAAGACACGCTGCGGGGACTGAAGGGGGCGGCGCCGGTTGTTGGGTCGGGCGACCGTCAAGGCCGATGGTCGCCGAAATGGTGGACGATGAGGTCGCCGTCCCCGGGCTGTCGCTAGACATCGCAGGCGATCCGTTAGTGGAAGCGGCTGACGAGTGTGGGGCTTCCGGCGAGAAGGTCTCCATGGTCGGTAATCAGATGGAAGATCAGATGATTCTAGGTCCAAATATGTCAGACACCTGCTGCGCGATTAGGGCGATGCGAGCGATGGGAGGGCCAGAAGGAGGGGCCAGAGGTCGCGCAAGCGTTGATGGATTTGAGATTGTGGGAAAATGGTATCCGTACGGCGAATCGGATACCCGCACGCTTTCGAGGGCACTCCTGCCAGTCAGCGTGTCTTTTGCCCACCCGCGTCTAGGACGAATCTGGGCCCAAGCCTTCGGGGAATTGGCGGACCTGAACCACTCGTTGACCGCCCAAGGGGGAGTGGGTGCTGCTGCAGGAAAAGGGGGCCAGTGTCGTCGTGTACAAGTATTGGCTGGGTAGCAATGCGGATCCAAGTTATATTCCGAAACCTGAGCCCTCCGGTCAGAACACTTTTGACGAGAGTAAAGAAAGCCTGCGGGGTAGCACACGATCAAAAAGACTTGTCCATGGATGGGCGCTGTAATAAGAGAGCAGTGGTTGTTGATCTCTTTTAGGGCAATCCCGACGCTTCAGGAGACCCGGATCTTTCCTCTCTCTAGATTGTGGCGACGCTCTCCACGCGGCGCCTGCTAGCTGCAGGCTATGATGGGGTTTGATGTGATGGCGTGCTGGTAAGCGTTCGATGTCTCAGATCGTTTTACATCCAAGGAACGCCCGAGTTGTCAAGCAGGATCTTGTACAAACAGCGGGAGGGAGACCTTAATACAATCGAGATCAATGAAGGCCCTGTAGGTTCGAAAATCTGATTTATACTCTGTCGTCCGTTCGGGAGGACCAGGCGGACGATGGGGCTGGCGGATTCCCAACGGGCAAACCGAAATGGCGACAGGGGTACAAGACTGAGTCCATCAAGGCTTCTCCAGCCTCGACATAGAGTCTCTGGCTGCCCGGGTTGTGCAGGTTACGATAATGAGAGCTCAGCTGGGCCCGAAATGCTCAACATGTCTGATTGGTTGTGATGGCAGAGCCATGTGCGTCAAACCCAAGGAGCAATGCAACGCTGCGTCCCGGTCTTGGACGGGATGAGACTCTCTTGGATTATGGGGTTTTGGGGCTTGGAGGGGTCGACCGTTGAGAGTTTAAATCCCCCACAAAAAAGCAATTTCGGGTCTCAACCGCGCTCGAGCGTGAACTTGGGACTCTTAAAGGACTGAAACAATAAGCTTGGTTAACCATGCTTATTTGGGCTCAGAAAAAGGAGAAGCGAAGCCAGGACTGGAATCATCACCCGCATGGTTGCGTTGCAACGGCCATCCCACGTTTTTTCCCGGGATTCATGCCGCCGTGTTATCCATGGATCGTGGGGTCAAGATCCAAGGACGACCAAGGTGTTGAAATGAGTGTAGTGTCCAAGTAAGACTCGGAAGGATTCTGCCGCTCCGGAAAACGCATTCGCCCTCCAATTTCTCTTTTGTTCTTGACGGTAATTCCAAGTTGTCTCAGCAAGATTTTGTACGGCCCCAGATAGGCAGGTGGTTGACGAGATCATCTCTGAATGCTCA
This sequence comes from Cladorrhinum sp. PSN259, assembly GCA_033725935.1. Classification (NCBI taxonomy): domain Eukaryota; kingdom Fungi; phylum Ascomycota; class Sordariomycetes; order Sordariales; family Podosporaceae; genus Cladorrhinum; species Cladorrhinum sp. PSN259. Next base: position 200,561 of record MU867077.1, read on the forward strand.
ACAATTTTTTGGGGGACGTGCGTGCATGTTCGGGTTTGGGGATCTGTTGCAGGGGCGCCGGGTCCCGTTGTGGGTGGGGGTCTGAGGGAAGAGAGAGAGAGGAGAGAGGAGACAACCACAATTGACCAGGGTTAGGGCTTTGACTTCTTGGCTTTTCTTGGGGTTGACTTTTACTTCTGATGCTCAATCCACCATCCAGATTGTTTGAAGCCCCTGAATAATCTCATTCATTCATGAATTCCACAAGGATGACGAGGCAATCGAAAGAAATCATGAAAGTTTGGAGCCACCGGGGCAGCAGAGTTTCCAGGTTGACTCTGGACCCCATTACTAGATGCACCTTCCTCCAATGAACCTGAGCTACACAAATTCCGAGTCCATATCAGGAAGCCAAAGACGGTAAAATTGAGGACCTGCATGGGCAGGGCTGATTACGTTATCTTCTGGCAGAAATGGCAGTGGAAGCTGCCTTGATTTGCTGGTTTCCAAGATGTTGTGTGTCACGAGCAAAAAAAAGATGATTTTGAAGTCTCCATCGATTTTTCTGTTTTGGTTGGGTTTGACTTTCTGCATTGGGCAGGAACAATAACCGCATTCGGTGATAGCTTCTCGCAGAACCTGGAAGAGTGAGACGAGTGCGTTTTCGACGCCACACTCCTAATCAGGGTCCGTATCGAATCTGGATCGCTACAGTTGCCGTCTTGGTAATGCATTTCAGTGGCTAACACTCCTGCAGTTTCCAATAAATTCAGGCTACCATGGATCCTGTATCGATAGCCGGCCTCGCCATTGGCGTTGCTAGCATCGGATTGCAGGTCTACTCAAGTTGCATTCAGGGTATCCAGCTGATCATTACGGCAGTGAACTACCCAGAGGACTGCAAGTACCTGAACTTGCGGCTGCGCATGGAACAGCAGCGGTTCTTTGCGTGGAGCGAAGCATCGGGTCTCATGGACTTGGATGCCAAAAATCGAGACAAGGTTCTTGAGTCCAACACGTTTGTCCTGCATCGGCAGACAGTTCTTGACCTCCTGGTGCAGATTGAGTGTTTGTTCAAAGAATTCAACGAGCACCAGAAGCGTTCCAAACGCCTTCAGGCCACCCCTGACCAGGACCAGATTCTTGAGAAGCCGGAAAAGGATGCCGCTGATGCCAACTTCCCTTTGCCCAAGAGGCGAAGCGAGTTCATCAGAAAAGCCATGAAGTCACTGAAGGAGACGTCTCAAGAGGCTGGTCAAAGGTTACGGTGGGTGTCGTTCGACAAGGCAGCATTTGAGCTTATGCTGACTCGTTTCTCAACCCTCAATGACAATATTACTGGCATCCTGGATGCGAGAATGCAGGTTGAGATACATCACACAGTCCAAGACACAAACCGTGGGGTGCTTCAACTACATCACAAGATTACGGACCTCTCAAGACTTGTTATGGCCCTCAGCCTCAAGCTCGAGTCCGGCTCTGTCATGCCAGCCTCGCAGCTACCCATAGCCAAGAGACAGTACAATGCTGATGGATTAGAACTATTGTCCAAGCTAGCCAAGTTCAAAGCCTTCAATGAGTCGATGGGGTCTGACAGGAAGGCTGCACCTCTGGACGAGGCAACAGCCATGTGTCTCGAACTTGGCAAACCAAGCGAGCAAAGGGATCTATTTCTTGACCGTTCCATGGTGGAGCTCGATCCCGTTGCCGAAGACTCGGACCAGCCAAGATGCGACGCATTTCTAACCCTCCAAACGGGAGAAAAGAAGAAAGTCTGGGTTGAATGGAAGGACTACGACCGTCAACGGCCAGGAGATCTATCACCACCAAAGGACGTCATCGTCGAGCGAGTACGAAAACTGGCAGCCTTGCTCAACCACACCCCCAAACCGGAAGACTTCAGGACACCGCACTGTCTCGGGTTCTTCGACAAAGCTAGTCCAGGCACATCAGAAGATGAAGAAGACATTCTCAACATGAGGCTCGGACTCGTGTTCGAAAGACCACTAGACAAAAGTTTGCATCACTCCATGCCGCCAGTCTCACTACGCGAGCTTCTTCTCCAAGATAGGCGCAAGCCACCCGTCACGAAAAGAGTCAAACTGGCACACGCAATCAGCAAATGTGTACTCTATCTCCACGCAGTCAATTGGTTGCACAAGGGGCTGCGGAGTCACAACATCATATTCTTCCGGACTGCCGACGGTCAAGTGGATTACAGCAGACCTGTACTCTCGGGTTTCGACTTTTCGAGACCCGCCCGCGCCGACGAAATGACTGACATACCCGGGCCCGGTGATGATGTGGAGTACAACCTTTACAGACACCCAGGCGCACAGTCAACAAACCCAGAAGAGCGCGAGCGCTTCAAGAAGAGTTTCGACATCTACAGTCTCGGCGTGCTGCTGGTCGAGATCGCTCACTGGGCCACGGTCGACAGGGTGCTCAATATCGACATGAACGTCGCGAGGGGGAGACCATCAACCGCGTTGAGGGTGCGCGACAGTCTGCTTACCGGGGACCAGATCTCTGAACTGGGTGCATGCATGGGCGAGCTCTACGAGGCTGCAACCCAGAAGTGCATCGCTGGGGGCAAGGAGCTTGGTCTGTCCGAGAGTGACGATGAGACGAACGATGCTGTTGCCGCTCACCTGTCAATGGTGATGCACGAGGAGGTTGTCAAGAGACTTGGTGATATTCAGGTGTGAATTATGGAAAAGGTGTGTGTGTGTGTGTGTGTGTGTATCATCGCGTAGGTAAAAGGAAGCAAATTAGAGGGGCAGGCAGCACATGGACCAAAACAAGGAAACAACAACTGCCGCGAGCAGCTGCAGGTGTGCGCCGAGGAGCTTTCAAGGTTTTCAAGCGTGTTTCATCTCTTTGATGCTTGTGTGTTCTATGATAATGTTTATGAGGCATTAAAAAAGGCAATAGGTTTATGAAAACGCATTTACAGAATATATCTCCCCGGAACTTTCCATCCCAAGGGGACACTGTCGTTCCTCCAAGCCAAAGGAAAAAGAAAAAAAGAAAAAAAGAAAAAAAAAGGAAAGAAAGAAAAAAGTATCCGTAATCCATGTATACAATATCTCCAACCTCTTGGGCTGAATTCATTGTAAAACCCTTTGACTCACTCTCTTTCCCCCTTTCAGAAACAAGGTTAATCACAAGAACAAGGATAAAACCTAAAAAACTTAAAAGCAGAAGGAATATATGAAATATTTCAATTTCACCATCAACAAAACAAACAATCGAACAAACAGAGCCAAAAAGAACAAAAATAAAAAAGGTATTCCTCCCAGGCCTAACGCGTAAACTAAAACCGACGACACACAAGAAAAAATAAAAATAAAACACATTCTACCTCTCCTCCCTCCCATACGAGAACAAGATATTTCTTTCTACCTATCTCCCTCCAGCACCAGGCAAAGGCCTGGGCCCAACAATCTGCCTCCTGCCCGCCCCGATCCCCTGAGCCCCCTTATTCTGACCATCCCCTCCCGTGTATCCCGCCCACTGTCCGACATCCCACCTGCCCCCCAGCCCGCCGCCGATCCCTTCGACTCCTCCTCCCTTGACGGGAGTAACCTTGGCCGTTTCCTTCTGCGACTCCTCCCACTCCTTCTGTCTCTGTCTCTCCAACTCCATTTCCTTCTCCAGCAGCGACTTGGAAGCCCACCCTCCCGCTTTGGTCTTGGCCTGCGCCGCAGCTCTCCTACGATCTTCCTCGGCGCGTTCGTCAATACCCCCTACTAACTCCCGCGCAAAAGTAGGTTTAGGCGCTACTTGCGGAGGTGCAGGGTTCGATGAGAGGAATCGATCAGTGCGGGACGTAATAGGGGATTTTGGCTGCTTCTGGTATTGTGGTTGTTGTTGTTGTGGTTGTTGTGCTGGTTGAGGTTCAGGAAGTGCACGGAGCCCAGCGGAACCGGTGCGTTGTTTCTGTAGAAAGGGCGAGTTCGCGACTTTCTCTCCTGTTCGTTGGGGTTTGAGCGGGGGATGGGGCGCTGCTAATTGTTGTTCCCCGGTGGTGCGTTGTTTGGCGAGAAATGGTGATGAAGAAACCCTCTCACCTGTGCGTTGAGGTTTGAGTGGAAGTTGGGGGGCGGCGAGTTTCTCGCCTGTGCGTTGAGGTTTGAGTGGAAGTTGGGGGGCGGCGAGTTTCTCACCTGTGCGTTGAGGTTTGAGTGGAAGCTGGGGGGCGGCGAGTTTCTCCCCTGTTCGCTGAGGCTTAAGCGGGACCTGCGGTGCTAGTTTCTCTCCTGTTCTGTGAGACTTGACTGGCTCTGGGAGGGGTCGAAGACCGCCAGAACCAGTACGTTGTTTGGTGATGTAGGACGCAGCGGGTGGTGAGCGTTCACCGGTCCGATGATTCTTGACCTGCTGAACAGCTGGCCCCCTTTCTCCAGTCCTCTGCGCCTTGAGCGGGTCGGGAAGTGGTCTTGGAGAGCGAGGAGCATTGGACATTTCTTCCTCCTCAATATCTAGCTCTCTCTGATACCACGCGGTAGACTGGAAGTTTTGCTCATCCCTCACACTCCACGAGTCCTGCCTACTCACTATCTGCTCCTCCTTCTTCGCCGCTGGCCGACTGCGCGATCGTGAACGTCCTTTGCTGCGGCGGTCGCCTGCGCGCGAACGTGATTGACGCTCCCGTTCATACTCTGCTTCCCGCTGACGTGCCCTCTCAAGCTCCATCTCGAGTTGTCGGATACGTTCCTTGTCTGAAGACTCTTGCTCGGACTGATACTGACTTAGATATTGCCCGCGGAGCTTATTATCGCTCTTCTGACTGCGAGCCTTCTGTAGCCGCGCTTCGGCCTCGTCTTCCTCCCTGCGCCGCTTTTCTTCTGCTATTTTCCATTGTCTTTCTTCCTCCTCCCACCGTCGCTTTTCCTCCTCTAACTTCTTGCGCTCTTCTTCTCTTATCCGCTTGGTCTCCTCTTCCCACATCCTTACCTCCTGCAAGCGGGCCCGCTCCTCCTCGGCCTCCCGGTCTGCTTGTTTCCGTCTCTCTTCTTCTTCCATTTCCTTCTGTAATCTCTCTGCTTCTTCTTTTCTCTTCTTCTCTTTCTCGGCCAAGGATGGCACGGACGGACCAGCAGTAGTGATCTGGCGGCGGCCACCGTAGACGATACCGAGGTTCCCTTGACTTGCGCCGCCCAGGTAGCCATACTGAGCAATATTCCAAGCAGGCGATGTCGCTCCCTCGTGCTCCCTTCTGCTCCAGGTACTAACTCCAGGCGAGAGTCGGCCATTGGCAGATGATGTGACCGAAGGGGTTGGCGATTTCGTTCCATTCCAGCGCTCGCTGACCGAAGAGCTAAAATTGGGCGGCGGTATGGCAATCGTCCTTGGGGCGAGCGAAGAGGCATTGCTACTGGCATTCGAATTCCCCCTCCCTCTAAGACCGGGGGGCGTATTGTATCCAGAGTTGTACCCCGTTTGTTGCGGGCTGAGTACCGGCTTGGATTTTGGGCCGATCGAAGCCGAGAAGGAGTCGGGGTCGATATTGTTCGCAGCGCGGCTAAAGGCACCAATACACTGCAAGACCTGGGCAGGATCCTTCTTTTCGTAGAGGTCGACGGTCAGGAACATGTCGTGCTCCTGTAGGTTGAGTGGTGGTGCCTGGCATGCGCGGAGGAAGTGCGAGATGTTCTCCATCTGCACGAAGGGCATGGCGGATTTCTTGAACTTGACTCCCGGAGGCCCAATGACCAGATTGACGAGCTTGCATAATGCGACTCCATCTTTGAGCGCGTCGAGAAGATCACCGGCCGGTAGGTGCTCGTTCAAGATTGACTCGATCCATTGCTTCGCCTCATTCGCGGCGGCGGGGGTATATTTCTCGAGTCGCAACTTTCGCAGATCACCGTCTAACGACGTTACTGACGCCATGATGGGTGCGCTTTATTTGTCGTCGAGTTTCGGTATATGCCGCAAGTGTTGCAAGTAAAAAAAAGAAGGGAAGAAGTTGGCTTCGTGAGGCTTTACGTTGGCGGGTGGTGTTGCGTCAGCGGGCTCTGAGTGAATAGGTAGCGGCAGCAGCAGCGATCGCGCTGTTAATTCAGCGAGTGTAATTAGCGACGTTTAATTAGTGCTCCTGAAAAGTCGACGTCAACTAATTCGCTAGGAAATGAGTTTAAACTGTTCCCTGGTTTGCGCCTATTTTTGGGCATGTCTCCTCTTAGGTAGAGTAAGAGAAAGGGAAACAGTGTTCTCTCTCCTATTTCCCTGGAATTTGGGAATCGGTCATGGAAGGCATTCAAATCATAAACTCAGGGACCGGGCATTCCTTGTCGCTCATCATCCCACCAAAAACGACCCCTCCTTTAGAGCAAGCCACAAAGATGGGGGAGGCTGGTGTAGCATTCTTTCGGCTCAAAATGCAAATAATACTGTGGCTGGTATACCACCGTGCCAATGACCCCAATGGACCGCCCCCCCCCCTCCCTTCCCAAGACATTTAAATCCCGGCTTGGCAACGACGTCACTTTTTTTAGACTCAAGCGCAAATCGGAAAGCTTCAACTTCTTTTGAACTTTTTGCGCGTCGCGTCGCACGTACCAAACCATTGACAAGCGGCCGGCCGCATTTTTTGACTTGATAAAAATGTCACAACCACCACCCCTCTCCCCTATTCTACGAGCCTATTACAAATGGAAATCCATCCGCCTTCCATGGCGTAGACAATTCCTCGTTGGTTCGTTCTACTCTACCTACCCCCCTCATCCCCCCTTAACCCCACCCATAACATACCACTCACTTAGTTACTAACAAAATTTATGAACAAAAGGAATGGACCTCCAAAACAACACATTCTGGGAGTTCCGCGACCGAGGAACCCCGACTCCCAACCCGGCCAACCCGAATCCCCATTTCCGCTGGCGCAGAATAGTCTACCCGCCTCCCTCGGCCAAAGTCCACCCTTCAGACATCAAAATCTCCCCCGCGTGGCATCAGTGGCTGCGACACACGCGCAGCCAACCCCCTTCCCTCGACGAACAGCAAGCAGATGTGATACGCCAAGAAAGAATCAAAGCTCTTGCTGCCCAGGCTGATGCCCGGTGGGCTGCTAAACCTGGTTATGTTGATGCCCCTCCTCCTCCTTCTACCACAAGTGCAGTAGGGGAGTCAACAAGACAGCCTCCTCTTTTGGGAAAGGGGATGGTAGTTGAGGCCAAGGAAAAGGAGGAGGAAGTAAAAGATGAAGGTGCGGTATTAAAAGATCAAAGACAAAAAGCGTGGAAGGAAATGAAGGAGCAAAAAGACAAAATACCGGCGAGAGATGATCCGTGGAAGCAGGCAAACAGAGGAGGCCCAAGTGAGGAGTGGCAGCCCAAGGCTTGGACGCCACCTGGTGGAAAGAAATGATGTTGTACATTAGAATGGAAGTTTGGCGTATTGAAGCGCTGTGTTTTATACCATTGTTATGTTGTACATGAAAATCGGGTTTGAAGGAGGGCAAATTCAACCACTCAAATCCATTCTCATTAACAGTTTCGGTCAAAAATGGGACTAATTATACCGTGGCTTTTTTTTCTTCGCCCGCTTCTATTTGCATATACATAGAGTTCGGCTCAAGATGATACATAGAAAAGCCAGAAGAGAGCTATAAACATCAGAAGCACATAGCATAGCAAAAACTTTTATATGCCCATTCAATCCCGACATAGACACAAAACGCTCAGCGAGAGGGGGTATCATGCAAGCCAAATGATAAAACAACGAAAAAAAAAAACCTCGCCCACCCAGAAATCACCACACCAAAAAAATCCTTGTCCGACCATATAAACCCTCAAACAATGACCCCAGAACAAGTATTCAAGTAATCATCAGTAATCAACCAACATGTTCGCAAACAACTTCAGATTCCTCGATGACCTCTCCAACATATCACGCGCCAGCTTCTCCGGCCCATTCGCCTTTGAATTAGTCGTCGCCGCCGCCCCCTTCTTCTTGACCTTGTTTTCCCGAGCCCTGATTCCCACCTCGATCGCGTTCTTGAAACTCATAGTATCCTCAATCTCACCCATCGATACGAGAACCCACATCATATTCTCAAGAACAATCGAAAGCTTGGCGTTATCTTCCGCCGTTATTCTGCTGGCGGCAAAAGGTAAAAAGCAGTGTTCCATAATGTCTGTCGATATGCCATTATCATCGTTGGTCTCCTTGTCAATGTCGTCTGGGTCCGGTCGGTTCTGCGGGAGTAAATCCTCAGCCACGTTCCTATATAACGAGACCTTGATGAAATCTGGCAGGTCGCTATCTGCGTCCATAAAGAGAGGGAACAACGGTAGCGGAAGATTTCGGACCATATCCGAAAAGCTCTGGTAAACGTGGGTGGTCGAAAAGAACTTCATATCAGGAAGGTAATGCGCCGCCGCTGATAGTAGCCGGAACAGTCTCAGTCGAAATCGTATGGTTTCCGCAATCCCATCTGTAAGTCGAAACGCAGCAGCGCCGCCATCCTTGGCGGCAGGCTTCCCTCTTCCTCTCCTCAAAACCGGCAACGACTGACCGCCGCCTCCCTCTGGCTCTTCTGACTCCGACTCTTCAACATCCATATAATCCCCCCACAAGTTATTCTCCAAATCCAGCACCGACGTATCCGCCCTCCTCTTCTTCAGCTTCCTCGGCCCGACCACCGTCTCCCGATCAAAAATCTCCCTGAAAACAACCTTATCGCCGCTGTCATCAACGGTAAACGCCAACAGGGCCTTCATCACATCCTTCAACACATTCTTCCTTTCGTTCCTCAAATCTTCCAGCCAAGCGACGAATATACTGTCTCGTAACCTCGGGTACTTGCATACCTCACTCTCACTCCCAGCAACCTCCTCCTTGTCCATCCTTAACCTCTCATCCCAGTCCTTTTCGACCACCTCAACAATTACCAAGTTTAACCACCCACTCCAAAACTTCCACCGCGCAGGATGTAGCGCGGCGCACCGAAAACTCCATCCCAAAACAGACCAAAAGTTCTGTGCGCGCAACCATACCAGCTCATCCCGCGCAAAGGGACAAGTCACGCTGTCAGAGTCGCTAGCTCCACCCCAGCCGCTACTGCTCCCTTCATCGTCGTCTTTTATAGTCACCTTTTTTCGGTGTCTACCGCCGGCTGCTGCTGCTGCGCGTACGTTATTTTTTGACTGGAAAGAAAATGCTTGTTTGAAATTCGCGTTCAGGGGCCCAACAGTGCTGACTAGGCCACGGAGATACGCAAGCGCGCGGTTGCCGTCGCTTCGGCGGCCGCCTTCCGAGGGCCGCGAGGTGAAGTGGGGGTGGATCGCCATGGTGCTGAGGAATGCGATTTGCGACGGGGTGGCGATTCGTGCTGGGACTGAGGTTTTTGTGCTATCAGAGAGGAGACCTTCGAGAAGCGTGATTGCTTGGGAGTCTGTTGGATGTCAGTAAAAACAGAGGCACTTAGAAGTAGGTATCATGTGGGAGGGTAGACAATACAGAGTTGTTCCTCGAGGTGGATTTGGATGCTGTGTTTGAGTTCGAATGGTGGCTCAATTCCCCTGCGGTATCGATGCGTTGAGTCGTAGCAAGCGTCTTCGTCAATACAGTCATCATCATCGTCGGGTGTGGTCATGGTGGTTGTGTCGGCTTCATTGTCGTCGGAATCAGCTGGCACAGAATGCAGAGCCGTGTAAAACGATGCTGGAGGGGAAAGGCTTGGGAGGGTTGTGAGAGAAGACGTGAGCTCCATCTTTCATGAACAGCGTCCCGCAGAAATAAAGAAAACCGCGCGATGAAGATGGGAGGAAGGTAGGAAGGTAGGATGGCGTAAAAGTTGAGGGTGGAATTCTGAATTCAAGGTGCGCTTCCCTCAAGCGAACAAGCGTGTTGCACGCGACGGTGGGGCCTCCAAGTTTCTTCGCGCGGCTTCCCCAGCAATTCCCAGATGTCAGTGCACATTTACATAAATAGTGGTCAGAGCTCCCTGACATTCCGCGATTCGGCAGTTGGTCTGCCACTCAGGTACCGTCTTCATACGTCCATCCAAATGCATACAAGGACCTTCGCGGTTTCGATGGACACACGAAATCATGTGCATGAGTTTCTTTTTAAAGCCGTCAAAATTACCCTTTATCTTTCGAATTATTATCCAATAGACACCGTCAATCTGGGGCGTCCTCTACTTCCATCCCCATTCCTCTGTAATCGTGTTGAGTTGAACCAAGCCCCAGAAGTCTGAAAGGAGGAATATCGTAAAATCAGGTGCACATGGACAAACCAAACAAATACAGGTGTCCTTGCCAAAATCCTTTGCTAAATTCCGTATTCTGCCAACTTTTACATACGATATAACCACATATCAACTGATATTCTCCCGACCATCAACCGTTTCCCTAGATGTCTTTGTCCTTGAAATTACATTTCCCTCATTGGCTCGCACACATCCATCATCGTCAACCTCAAGCATACGCAGCCCACCCTAAAAACACAAGAATGTTAGCACAGATCTTCCATCAAACCTGCAGAGACAGAAGCTTACCACTATACAAAACAGCCAAATTCTGCACGCTAGTAGCCTGATTAATCAAATCATTGACCGTAGCCATGACGCTCAAAGTCTTGCTCAGCTTCTTCTTGACAACCTCGATGGCCCTATCCGCCTCACTAGGCTCATTAACATTTCCCTTTCTCTTGTCTTCAATCCCCTCAACACCCCCTTCATTTTCCTCATCACCTTCTGTGCCTCTTGCATTGTTCTGCAACTTGGCCATCCTCACAGGCGAAATGCTCCACTGATACAGAGTGTCGTGTCTCAAACTGTCCAATATAGTCTGAATAGACGCCGCTTCTTCTCTCAATGCGTCCAGAGTGAACTCGCAGCACCGTCTAAAGACTCCTTCCGTTTTCGTGATCCCCATGCCGTCTACTATGTCCCTTGTGAGTCTGAAGGGAACAAGTTCCGGTACGGGAAGAACACGGCCCATCTCAAAAGCTACACCGAGATCGATGTGGACTACTTCGCCTGTTTTGGTATCTAGTAGGATGTTATGACCGTGTCTGTCACCTAGACCAAGGGCATGACCAAGCATCGAGATAGCAGCTGTGGTTCGAGTATATGCTGTTCGCTTGTGGAACCACTCATCCGGATCAGGGAAGTACTCCATGAAGAAGTATCGCATGACTGGATGGAACTTCTCCGTCACCTTGCGGTAGGCAGCTATACGAGTTTCTGTGGTCTTGGTCTGAGCGTTCGAGATTTCCTTACGGCACTGTCCCCCCTTCAAGTCCTTGGGATAATACCGCTCGTGGGCGGGCATGAGGTACTCATGTAGAGGAATAGTGTTTGAGACGAATTCGATGAGACCGGAGGCCGAGGTAAGCGGAAGGACCTTGTACGTTCGAATACCAAGGTTGCGTTGACGGGTTGTGCGATGGAGTTTCAGTAGCTCCGAAACGGCTGCAAAGACTTGCTCCATGATTGCGTCTTGACGCAAGTCATCATTACCTCCCTTGACCAGTTGCCTGAATTTCTGCCCGTTGCTGCCAATGGCGGTAATAATTTTAGGTGCGCTCACGCCAGAGGCAATAGACATGTGCGGGTCGAACTTGACGATCATCGGTATGTCTGAGTAGTCTTGGCTGGCGGAGAGAGGAATCTGCATGGTAGGAGGAGGGATGCGGTACTTGGCCATGATGCTCAGGAACGCCGATCCATGGTTCGAGTCCTTGATCTGAAGCTTCTGCCCGGCCTTGAACCTATTAGTATCCCGGTCCATGGCAAGTTGATGATAGACCCTGCTTGTTTGATCGATTGCTGGCCAGATGCTCGAAACCGCCTCTGCTTTGGCAAGTGCTTTAGCAACCCTATCCGTGGCTGCCTGGCGGGAAACGGCAACCTCGTCGTCCTTATTGACCTTTGTTCTGGCCCCTGACCATATCTGGTACATGCCGTGGTAGGGGTGGTCGACGCAAATCCGGTAGATCAAATCGATGAGTACCTTCTGGAATAGGGTGGACTGATCCTGAAGACGGGATGACAGTTGGTTCATCAGCGGCGCAAACTTTCGTGTCGGCACCTTTCCGATGTACTTCTTCACAGCTTCGCTCGTAGCACCTTCTTCTGCTCGGTCCAACCACAAGGCGGTAAATCGCAAAGCATCATTGTTGTGATCATCAGATGCAGCAAGTGAGAGCAGATAGTTCTCCAAACTCAATCTCACAAACTCCGCGCGAGTCTGCTCGACCCTGCGAAGTTCCTGCTGATCGAGCTCGAGCCACTGTCTGGCCTTTGCTAAATGGCCAGAGTATCGATTCTTTTGCTGCGAGTCCCTAGCATTGGCAATCAGGGCCTTGAGCTGTTCTACCTCATCACTCTTTCCCTTCTTCAAGTTCTGCAATCTAGCCAAGTCCTCCAAGTTGTCTGGGTTCTGAAGTTGGTCATCACAGAACATGGCAAACTGATGGTACACCTGTCCAGCTTCCTTGCCTTCGTTCTTGCCCTTCAACTCTTTGAGTGCTGGCTCAAGGTACTTCTTCTGAATGCTATCCGGACTCTCCAGCCTTGCAACCGATACCTGGTAGCCAATCTTTGACAACAGATCGGAACGGCTGACTGGAACCGTCTGCTTCTTCAAATCTTTGTCAATGTTTTGAAGCATTCTGATAGATGAGATCATCTCGCCTTGGTCCCAGAGGGAGTTTGCCGCCTCAATCCGGACAGCAGCATCAACATGAAGTCCCATAGCTTCGCTTGGTTGGATCAAGTCTGTGAGTGTCGTAGACAGATTCAATGTTTCTTGATGAGCGCGGTGGAAGCGGAAAATGTCAGAAGAGAGCAATAAACCACGAATATGAACCAGACGAGCATCCGCCGGTGTAAGTCTAGAGGCTCGCAGCTTGTGATACTGGCTCCATGTGCTCAGAGTTGTCTCACGGCAAGACAGAATCTGGCTGACATCTCCATAACGGCCACTCATCATCCACTTTGACCGCTTCTCAAACAAGGCAAGCGTACCCTGTAGCTCAGATTGGTCGGTGACGTAGAGAATATCATCAAGTTCTGCTAAGGCTGCGAGTACTCCCAGTTGATGGCGCATGCTTGAAGTATTCAGACCTCTGCTAGTTAGGTGCTTGATCGTGCTCCTCAAACCATCGTGAATCACACCTCTGACCGTGTCCACATCAGGGGCTTGGTGCATGCTCTGGTATGCTTTGTATACTGTGACAGCCCAGTTGTCCGTTGTCACCGGTGCCGGCAAATTCCAGATCTCAAGCCGCATCGCAGTTGTAAAGGTGCTATCGAGTGAATTGGATGAGCCATCGAGGCTCTGTTGCGTTTGAAGCAGAGAGTTGGACAACCCAGCGAGACCAAGACTGCTCAAGGCCTTGATCAAGGCCTGCCCATCCTGTCTTGAAGCAGCATCTCTGCTACGGAGATGACTGTCATATTGTGCCCCCCGGAAGGCAAGACTCTTGCTCCCATCATTTTCGTACTCCAGACGCGCCAGGACAGTAGAAAGCGAAGCATCCTGCGTTAAGCCATAGTAGGCATCCGGGTCATCAATGTTCTCAAAGATCTCTAGCAAGATCTCGCTAGAGTCTTCCACCTCTCTGAGAGCGGATGACCGCCGTAACCCACGAGAGGAATCAGAGGCCAACTCGGCAAATAGTAGGGCCACCTTGAACATGCCGCAGTGTGTGGCAGCCGCAGCGGCACTGGTCATCTGAACATCTAGCCATTGACCTCGGTCGGCAATCGACGACTCCCCTGGAAGCGTCTGCGTCCTGAGGTACAGGATAGTGTTGAGCAGCAGCTTCAAGTTCTCCTTAGCAGATTGAGAAGTGCACGTCAACCATTCCTTAAGCGCCTCCGAGAACTGCCTCTTGATGCCTTGCTGCTTGTCTAACTGGTATGTCAATACCAAGTGAACGACGAAAGGGAAAGCCTGTTCCGCAAATCCTTTAACCAACGCAAGGATTGGAGGTAGCACTTTGAGCGTTACAATATCAGGTACGGACTGTGCTAATAGTGTCGTGAGTTGTTTAGACCAGTTTGGATTCTCAAGCTGGTGTTTCGAGAAGACTTCTGATGCAACTGGCGACTCAACATCATAATGATCCGACTTTGGAGTTCGGTAGGGGTTCCAGTTCGATGAGAGAACCAGAGCCTCTGAGAGACTTTGTTCACAGGCTTCCTTCAGGTCATGTTGGTCATCGCAGCATGCATCAGAGTAAACTGTCCGCAATGCAGCCTCAGCCAGTCCGGCAGTGAAGCAGTCCCCACTGACAGTGAGAGCTTGGATGAGATTGAGAAGGCCCTCTTCCGAACTGCCATCGTTTGTGGTCAATCTGCGATACTGCTCGAGATGAGATTCCCGGAGTAGCTCCTGGGGTACTTCACCAGATGCAGCGAAAGATCGGCCCAGAACGCGCGCAGCCCAAGCAAGATACTCTCCACTCAACTGTTGAGAAGCACAACTCTTCCACACAACAGATCCGTAGCTGAGTGCGTCCTCGTCAGTCTCAACAACGTCCAATCGGCTTGCTGGTGGGTTGTTAAACACCCCACAGAGCATAGATAGGGCACCGGTTCTGGCCGGTTCGTTCAGGAGTTGCTTGTCGCGATTCCAGTCTTTAAGGATCTCCATCAGCAGGTTGCTCTCATGGGTTCCCTTCTCAGCGTTACCAGAAGCGCGAATCTGAGCAGCAGATCGAATAATTTGTTTGAACGCCACCTTTTGAGCCTCGTTGTCCCTGAAGAACTTGGAGTCATAGTTTGATAGCCACTTGGAGAACCACGAGTGGAAGAGTTGTGCCTTGGTCTTGGTTGCCCTGAACTGACTCTCCTGCGTTGTACTGGACTGGCTCGATTCAAGGAAAACGCGAAGATCAGCCAAACTGGAAAGAGCATATCCAGCAAGGAAAGATGGCGTCTTTCGGAGATGATCTTCGCCCTTAACCACGAGATATTGTGTGATTCCCAGAGCATCATCCGCACATTCGGGATCAACTACGAAGATTCGGATTGAGTGAAGGAGCATCTCAAGGGGATATGCTGATAGAGCCGAAGGCCCTGCTAAGCAAATCAAAACACGGATCTTACGCAAGACTGAGCAGGCGTGCAAGGGCCCCAGGGCCGGGTGAATTGTGTTTAGGAGCTTCCGAGCAACGAAAACGACCAGAGCGGGGGACCATATCTCTTCAGGCCTATATGGCGTTCGGCTGCAAAAATGGGTCAGTTCCCTCTGGAGGTACTTGGCCTTGAACATCGGCTGTTGATTCGGGGGTAATGTCGTCGGAAGATGGCCAAGCTTCTTGATCTCATCCATAATATTGGCAGCGTATGCGAACCGGTCCTCTCTTCTGAAGGCAGTCTCAATAGGATCTTCCTGATCGAAGATATCGAGAAATGTGGCGATGACATCGGCAAAGTTGAGATGTACGTTTTCAAGAAGTCCCTCCTTTCCGAGAATCTTTCTAATCCGGCTCTCCCCGGTGACATGATCAGCCTTATTACCCCCGCTGATGTCAAACGCAATGCTGTACGCGAGGATTTTCGTGAAGCTTTGTTGCACCATCTTTTCAGGGGTGAGACCCAATTTTAGTGCTAGGTTGAAAGCTTCTTCATCTTGCCCGCGCATGATCATGATGGCGGCCGCCTCAGTCTGTCCTTGGACCAGAAGTTCCTGAAGACTTTCAAAACCAAAGATCCCAAAGGGAATATCATCAATGAAATTCTCATCCAGCCAGGTATATAGTAGCTGTGGCGCAAAGAGCTTGAAGATTTCCTGTGGGCCGCTGAGCTTCAGACAGGTTGATATCCTCTTCAGACAGCTTGTCGCATACTTTACTGATTGGCTGATCTTGATCTTTCCGGGCGTTTCAAAGATGTGGTAGATGCATCGCCGTAGAAGAGTCGGCCACTTACAAGCCAGCTCTGCTAAAACAAATAGCCGATAGGCAATTCCTTCAGTATCTTCGGGGTCTTTAGGAAGGCTTTCCACCACGCCCACGACTATATCGTCGTGGGTTTTGAGCACATATAGCCCAAATATGATTGGAATTTTGAGACCAATAGCGTATTTAACATTCATGGGCCCGGCTTGTAGGATACCCAAAAGCGTAGATCGAGAAGACGGCAGAGCCAAGCCAGCAGCATATGTTGACTTGACCTCTAGAATGTGGAAGAGTAAACTCGAAAGCCGAATTTGTGCGGTTGGTGATAGCGAGTTGTTGGGCAGCGAGCGCTTCACCAGGTAGTGATAGATATCTCCAACCATGGAGGAAATATCGAGTGTCTCGTCTGTCCACATGCTGATGAATCCGTCCATCACATCGATGCAAGCGCACAATGCTGCTTCACAACATGAGAACTCGTCTTGGCTAATGATCCCTCCAACCGTTTCCACCATTTTCGTAGCGGTATCAAGAGATGCAAGGGCATCTGAAGTAAACAGCTCTCGCATGAAGATCCGACATGAGAGAAGCTGTTCTTTTTCGAGGGAAAGCAGGTGGTCGATGATTGCTTCGGGCACCCGCCCGATCTGACCCTCGTCCAGCCGTATCGCCTCTACAAAGTGCACCCGTAAGCTTGTTTCCAGATAAAAGGCTTCTGGGGTGTGGCTTAAGAGAGCATCTCTTCTGGGCAGGGTTTTTGCCTTTGATGTCGCGCTGCTTTGGCTTGTTTGCGATTCAAACTCATCATCCAGATCCATCGAGTCAAGAATACGACCCGAGGATCCTCGTTGCGCATTTTCCAGTAAAGATGTAGAGAGCTTGGAGAAGAAACTGAGCAGATGAGAGCTATCTCGCCTAAACGCCGTCAAATCCGCGTCGACGAAAGGCGGGATGAACGGAACCGAGGACCTCATAACAAGCTCAAAGAGCGGCTCATTTTGACGGGCACGCAGCATGACCTTGAATGCATCATCAATGACGCTGAGAAGGGTAGTTTCGAGATCTTTTGATATGGACGAGTTGAGGTCCAGGAGTTCGGGTAGAATCAGCGTTCCAGTCAGACAGGCCAGTATCAAGCTCTGTAATCGTTCGATGGAGAGAGACTGTGCACCTGCCACGCCCCGTCTCTGCCACGACTCGACCATCGTATGCAGCTCTTCGATCTTTGGCCAAAGAAGTTCCAGGACCAGCCGCTTTGCCGCGTGGGATCCGGTTGGGTCAGTAGACTTTCTTATCTCAACAGTGTGCTCGTCTGAATATGTGACAGATTCGGGGGTGATATTGTCTTCCAGGAGCAGAAGATATCGTATGAGCGGCTGCACTTCTGCTTGGCTCTTCCAATACTGGGTGATAGGGCCTCCAAACAGACGAAGGGGTGCTCCCATGCGGAGAACGGGCAGCCCAAAACAAGCGCGCAGAAGACTGACGAGGTCGAAAGGAGGTGCGTGTATTGAATGAAGCGAGGCGTATGTCAACTCAGCTACCACGAGGTCAGATCAGCATGCTTCAACGTTGAGTGCATTCTAGGTCTCCAACTTACCAGGGTTCCATCTGATAAATGCCCATCGGATTATGTGATTGGCAGTAGCTTGACTGGCATTGGGCGACATGGTGTTACGGAGGCGGAGTAAGCTCATCATCAAGTTCAGCGATGAGTCAACTAAGATCGCAGGACCGCTGATATCGGCAGTGGTGATGATATGGTCAACATCATCTGCCACTTCATGCCTTGGAATCAACGATGACTTGATCGCCGAGTCCAGAAAGACACAGGCGGCCCGGCTGGTAGGTCCCTGGCTCAATGAGCGGACTCCAAGTTGCCAAAGCTGCTTCCAATGTGCTGACAGGGATGAATCCCGGGACACCTCATAAAGTACAAGACTTGAACAGGCGAGCAATGCCCAAGATGCCACTACCCCCTGCTTGGCAGTGACACATTTGGATAAGTCTGTTATGGCCTCAGATACCTCTTCTAAAGAAGGCTGTTTTTGCTTAAAAAGAAAAGGGATCAGCTGTAAAGCTGTCAGCTGCACGGCTGGGTCAAGAGAAATGAGTTTCTGGTGTACCCGGCTTGATGTTGCCACCATGCGCCGCTTCTTTCGTGGTTGCCCGGTTTCGGCCTCCTTTTGAGAATGCTCTCGCTGAGAGTAGTAGGAATACAATGCTTCAAGAATGGCAATATTCTCTAGCAACGCCCAGTTCTGTTCACCGGGTGTATTGTACGGACGGAGGCTGAAGATTAGAGTTTTTGGATGATCTGCAGGAAGATGCATGCTTGTGAAAGTGATATCGTCCAGGTGAAGTCGGGCTCGTTCCTCTCTTTTTGAGTAGTCGCACCACAACGCGTCCAGGAGCTCTTCGACATCTGGGAGAATTGATTCGTCTCCAGAATCCCGAAGCATGCTCTCCAGGTAGAGATGTGTCCCATAGATCGTCTTGAGCATTTCATCTCTGATAGTATTGAGCATTGCGTCCCGGGACAAAGCTCGAGGTTGCCACCAGTATGACAGCAGAGGTAATAGGCTTCTGGTTAGCCTCTTCGAAAGCGCCACATCATCGGTTTGTATGCGAACGAACACGCTGTTGACGGTCGAAAACGCGACTTTCTGAAGTTCCCCTATCTTCATTTGCCGAAGCTGAAGAAGCTGCAAGACAGTCTGAGCGATCTTGTCCGCCTTGCGCAGTACTGGCGCATTTGGTGCTGAGACCAAAGAGTTGAGGCATGATAACAAATCGAGAGCAATCAAGCTGCCAACTTGAGACGACCCTTGAGAGGATGCCAAGACGGACGCAGCCCTGGTGGTTGCGCCGGGGGCAGGAGAGGCACGAGATAATGAGCCGCTCTCACGGTCTCCTGTCTCGAGATATCGAGAAAGCCCATGAACACAGAAGTCGACGCACGTATCCCAGCTTTCTCCGGAATATGCCGACAGGTTTTCCACATTGGCTGGGTTGTCTAGAAAAGTGCTGAGAGTTTTGACATAATCCTTGAGAAGTGGTACAATGTAGCTATCATCAGGACCGGGCAGGACCTGGGTGATATGGTCGATAAGTGCTCTTGCTGTTTTGCGCTTGATCCTAGTTGCGCCAGAACGAACAGCCAGTTTCAGAGCCTCGCCACAATTCTCAAGTTTTATAGCGGCCTTCGCTGGCTTCTTGGAAGCGAAATAGCCATCCTTTTCCAACAAGGTGCAACGAAAAAGGGCGTCGAAGATGATGTGGTAGGATTTGTCATCAAACTGGCTGTTTCTCTGACTTTGGGAGCCCCCGTTATCAAGCTCCCTGAAATATGTTAACAGGGCTTCCAGGGCTTCTTTTCTCTTTGTGACTGCACTGCTGACAAGGTTTTCTGTACGATTTTGTCAGATTGCTGGTTATTGTTTACTTTGGAGGATCAACAATGGGGATTCAGTGTAACCCACCCGCGATCTCCTTGAAGTTGACAGGCTCCTTGCTGTAAGCGCTCTTCGTACGCGCCATGGCTATTTTATGCGTAGCACCAACCATCCGAGCGTCCCATAAACTTTCATCAGGATTAGGTTACGGTTTTGTGGTGGGGGGTTGTCAAGATAGGTCGGGTGGGAGTGGCGGGTGAAGATGAGAGGAGGATGTGGATCGCGGCCGAGGACCAGCTTAGATGCCAATATCCGCCTTGTGTTGATGCTAACAAACCCAGCCCGATTGTGAATCCTTATTGTATTCAGAGAAAAGCCCCAGTAACTTGACGAGTAAGAGGACCGGATGGATTAACGAATGAATTGCAGGGAAGGAATATCGGGTCAGGCGAGAAAAGAAAAATATGGGATGGGAAAGAAACTACAGCCACCGCATGGGACACCTGCAGGTTTGCTGGGTCCTTGACGAGGCTTCAGTGGTGTAAGGGAAGGAACACAACGGATATCTTCCATGCAGCAATTGAGGAGGACTTTTCAGGCTCCCATTTTGTTAATTTAAAGTTCAAATCTCGAGTGCATGTCTCTTTAACTTAAGGCCCGTGTTGGAGAGAAAATGGGCAGTCACGTCTATCATTCTGGGCGTTCCCTTCCAGGTGCCCAGGTGCCCAGGTGTCTAGGTTCCCACTTGTCATGCAAGAACATGGAAGCTATGACCACTTCCAAAAAGGTCCCCTTCCAAACGCGCTGGAACCAGAAACCAATGACGGCCCATTTGGACGGCAGAATCTCACCGCCTTAATTTCTGTTGTTGACTACGGCGCTTTGGCGCCAATTGACAGCCTCCAAACACAGGCGCGGGATAGAGCAAAGCTCACTCACCTCAGGTACCGATTTCCCGACCTTACAACTTCTTTCAAGGTTGCGAATTCGCGACTCTTGTTTTTCAGGGCAACAAACAACACCAATTATTGGAAGCATTATTCCAATTACACGACTACCAAAGACCCACGACGTCTACGAATCATCGAGAACCTAGTCGCGACCATCAAAACGATGCGTTGAGAGCCCGTTCGCATCTCTAAGGAACTCTGCCTTTCATCTCTTACCTGCCCTTTAGTCCTCCACGAATCGACATCATGTCTGAATTGCGCCCTTTGGAGGGGCTCCAAGCTCTGCACGCCGAGCTAGTCGCTGTCCGCCAACACCGATTAGATAACCTGCAAACCCTCGAGGCGTTGCTCGAAGCACATACCGAAGCGTTCCAGAAGCTCCTCGACAAGCCACCACGAAACTCAGCCAACAGGACCTCTCTGGGAACCAATAAAATAGTCAAGACGTCCGAAGCTGAATACAAGGTTAATGACGAGTTCGTAAACGAGACGCTGAAAATCGCCGACGACCTAGACCTAGACGAGTTCGAGGCCGGCAGGATTCTGTTGGACTGCGTGGCCGAGGGTGACCCAGAGTCACAGAGCCGCCCATTGTGGGAATGCGGCATCATTCGCTTCCATCAGGAGCGTAGGTTTCTTCTCGACTGCATGCGCCTTTGTATTGAGGTGTCGGACGATGAGGATCTTGACGAGCCTCTGAAGGATGCTTTTGGCGCGGCCGTGGAAGACAAGGTTTTTGGTGGTTCGCGTGGAGGCACTGCAAAGACTGGGGCTCCGGCAAAGAAGATCGTCCAGAGATGCATGGAAGCCATGCAGAATGTTAGAGCCATGCTGCAAAGTATCGTGGAGCGAGCGGCAGCTCGTAATGTTTTGGAGCAGGTCAATCTCATGAAGGCCCCAGACAGCCAAGAGACATTTGATTTCTCGAAATCCAGTCTCGTCGAGCAACATGAATGTCTGGCCGCCATATTACACGCCGCCATCGAGAAGCGCCAAGCAGATGTCAACGACTTCAAGCAGTTTATTGACTTCTTGAAAAGGGTCGAAAAGTACGACCAGTTTCTTGTTCACTTTTTCCCCGTTATGGCGGCCTATATCACCGTCTTTGGGTCAACCGACGGAATGCAAGATCTCCAACAAGCACGCCAACTAAACGCGATTGTTTGCAAACCTGGAGACAACGAGACTTGGGCTATTCAGTACCTTGGCGCTGCTTTCCGGGCCTGGTGGGTCGCCGAGTATACCGGTTTCTACCAGGATGAGAACCAGTTTGATTTTAAGGGCATTGACCTGGATCGAGAATTCGACGAGAGAGCGAAAATGTTCGCAGATTCACTCAAGGAGGGGGCATTTGACTTCATCCTTGCTGTGGCGGCTGACTGCAAAACCGAGGAGTGGCAAGACCCTTCACGGTTGGGTATGCGCCAGTGGTTGCAACGGAAGTCTCCTCCATTGCAGTCTGAATCGTATCTGTTCAGCCATTTCTTCCAGCAGAGCTTGATGGTACATCTCGAGGTCTTTATCGACGCCGTCATCACCAATTTGCCGGAACTCGTTCGAACCCTGAAAACGGAAGAAGACGAGCAACGGCAACTGAGCCAGACCCATGAGCAGGATCTCGACCTCGAGCGCTTTTTGATCATCATCTCATATGCCTACGAGGGAAGACCCGATGCCGCAATCACCTTCTTTGAAGACCCAGACAGTGCCTTGTTCGGTTTCCTGCAATGGGCGTCAACGAAAGCGTCAACACCTCTGGTCAGCGCATTTTGCGAAATGTTCCAGTGTATTGCCTGCAATGAGGAGTGTGCAACTGCCGCGCACTCATTTCTTCTCGATGAAGGTCATCAGGCTTCTGGAAAGATGAAGCGATCCCAGTCTCTGACGTGGAACCAAATTCTGAAAGAGCTCGACTACTTCACCGTTAAGCTAAGTGAGAGGTTGAGCCCAAGTCAAATACATGTTCATCGTCCTAGCAAGCCGGGCGGTGAACAGGCCGAGGCAGAACCAGAGTCGGCCATGATGCTGGAGTGCTACCTGCGGTTGATTGCCAAGCTCGCGGCGGAAAGCGAAATTGCTCGAAAAAAGATGGTTTTCGAGTACAATATTGTCGACCTCCTCTTCAAGCTTGCCAGCGCCAATATACCTTCGCGGTTACGGGCTTGCTGTTTCTACGGTCTGCAGGCAATGCTGGTCGACAAGGACTCTGCCGTTAGCGAGCTTATGTGGCAGTTCACCGATGACTGGCTTGTTATAGATCGCACAACCCCTCCTGCGGTGCAGCAGCAGCGGGCATCGTATCTTGGACAAACCCAAACGGCACAGGCTCGTATGGAAGCTGTATTCAAAGACCTGAGCATTGGTTTTGAGGAACCAAATGCTTTCGTTCAGCTACTGACCTCGTTGGCTGCCCCATACGAATCCTCCGGGGGGCTGAATGATACCTTGTCCTTCAGCGAACACCTTGGTCGCGCCCATCGAACCCCGGGCGTAGAGGCCTACGTTGATTATGTTCTCCATGTTTTCTCAAGATCGAAAGAGATCCTCGATGTGGCCCAGCTTAGAATGTTGCGCCTGTCCTGCTTGGAGTTCATTCTGGTCTGCCTGGAAACGTTCAACGAGGACCTCATCGTTTTGGGCAACGAGACAAATGTCGAAATTGACAAAGCTATGACGACTACCGACTTGGCCACCTACGTCCGTCTCCATCCCTTTGCCCGCGTCATGGAGTGGATGTTTAACGATTCGGCCGTAAATGCACTCGTCAGCACAATCCACCAAGACCAAACAGCACTAGGCCGTGCCTCTCCAGACTCGCCTCTTGTGTTGAGCATTCAACGGGCTGTCCAGGTCATGATCAAGGTTCTCGAGCTGCAAGAGACTTACCTCCATCTCGTGCGCCCCATTATCAAGGCCAACTCGGAGCAACGGAAGAAGAGCCCTGCAAATACTGCCTCAACCTCATTTGAGGATGGCATTTTGAACCACCTAGCTTTAGTGGTAGATCTAGGCAAGTATTGCAATCTTGGCCACAATCAGTTGACTCTTGCTTGCTTGAAGCTGTTAGAGAAGATTTCCGTCTCCAGCAAGCTTATTTCGGCCTGGAACCCCGAGGTTGGACGACCTGGACACCGGAACAAGGCGATCGTGCAGCTTGAGAGGAACGGCGATGGCGAAATTATCGCCGCGTCTCTCGCTGCTGATATCTCGTCTCCTATCGACCCTGCCCAGGAAGCCGAGTCGGAGAACTACATCATCAAGAACTTCATACTTGACTTTCTATACGAATCTCTCAGGGCCACGCCAGACCAGCCAACCATCGCCCATTTACTTCTGGGCTTCCACTGCGAGCTTACTGGGCTCAGCGTGGAGCAAGGCGGTGCCTTCTATTTGCAAAAGTCCTTGTTTCACAGCCTGCTTACCGTTGTAATTGAGCTTTCCGTTTATCAAGAGGAGCGAGGCGTGCGCGGCTACCTTGTTACTCTGAAACACAAGATCCTGCGAATTTTCCAGCTGCTGTGGAAATCACCCCTGTCGGCAACCTTGGTTATGGACGAGTTGCGGTCGACAAATTTCCTTTTCCACATGCTTCTAAGAGAGATCCAGATACAGCCTAGCCTAGCCTGGGATGATCTTGAGGCTGTCAACCCGGAATTCCTTCTCTCGGCTGCGTCAGTCGCATACATCGATTATCTTGGTGCACGCGCTATCATCTTCGAGTATATCGGCAAGGAGCTCTGCAGTGTCTCGCAAAACCGGATACCCACGATTAAGCGACGGATCTTCGATGCTCTTGCGGGACAGATAGCCCTAGAGAACCAACAAACGTTGACGGCGCCAAACATCTTTGACTTTTTTGATTTCTTGAACACTGATGCCCAATGGGACGATGTCGGAACGCCAAAATTCAAGTACTACGATCAACTCGATCTGAGTCCCTGTGCTGAAATACATCCGGACGCTGGGTTGCAATACAACACTAGGAAAGTTAGAGAATGCGTCCAACTCAAGCGGAATGAGTTCAAGGACTCCCTCGCGCTTTTGAAAATCGAGGCCCTGGAAGAAGTTGAACGGGAGGAGGCACTACTGTTGGAGTTTCTGAGCTTCAGCAATCGCCGGGGCATGTTTAATGCCTCTAGACTAAAGCTTCTGAGAGCCTGGGCGAATCTGTTGCTGGTCATGTTCGAAGCAAACGACATCAAGGGCACACCAAAGATGATGTTCTTACTACAGGCATTGCAAGCCATCCTCCCAAGCTTGGAATCCGTAAACTCTTTGGGCTCAGCCGAGGCATTCGAACTGGCCAGAGTATCCAAGGTTCTCCTCTACAAGCTCGACTTCTCAGACGATGTTGGTGCTGCCGACAACGACAAGCAATCGGTCGGCAACCTCATCAGCGACAAGTTGTTCCAGCTTTTCCAAATCTGCCTCATGTCCATCGGTAAATGGGCGAGCAACGCCGAGCTCCGCGGCATCTACTACAGCATCTGCTACCGCTACCTCACAGGCGTAGTGGACCAAGATCACACCCGGAGCGCCAGCCTGGCAAATGCCCGTGCCAAGACGCTCAAAGCGATCCAAGTCCATGGAGAGCGCCTCCTCAACGTCATTTGTGACGACGCCTTGGGAAGCGATACAAACTGCCAAACAGCAGCCATGATCCTGCTTACCGCCCTCGTCCACCTCTCCCGCTCAGCAGACGACGACAGCGTAGCCAACGTAATTGACCTACTCAACCGTTTGGGATTCATCAACGTTCTCGTAAACTCCCTCAAGTCTATTCTGGTCGAATGGCTAGCCATCATTTCAGGGGAATCAGCCGCCCAAGAAGCAGCAGAACAGTACACCTCTGCCAAGCTTGCCCTCCTCCTCCAACTATGCCAGTCCAGATCAGGGGCCAAGTATGTCCTGCAAGCTAATTTGTTTCATCACCTCGAACAATCCGGAGTATTCGCTGCGGACCCTGAGCTTGAGATTAATCCAGGAAACACTGGAGCCCTGGAAAAGCATTACGGCCTGCTCGTAGCGCTCGCAAGAATCATTGGCGCCGCTGTTCTGGCTAGGGGAGCGCACAATGTTTTGCAAGGCAGAAAATTTCTGACGCAGCATCGGATGTTGGTTGTTCACACGTTGAAGAGGAGTGCAGGCATCGGTACCGTCGGTAATGGTCTCAATGGAGGGTCGACTATTACGAGCATCAATAACAGGTATAATGGCAATGCGGAGGCGCAGTGGAAGTTGGAGGAGAGGATTGAAGAGTTGGCTGAGGCGTTCATGTTGCTAATTAGTGCTACTGGATTTTTGGAGGTATGTTTTTTTCTTCTTTTGTTCCCAACCAACACTTTAGGTTATAATGCGAGAGGGATTGATGCTAATGTTTTGTGTGATATAGTTTGAGGAGGACCAAGTACCAACAGAGAGACCGAGGGTTAATACCACTTTGTTTCATTAGTTTGGCACTTTTAACACCTTTAATGGAATGGGACGGGGAAGAAGAAGCATTCAGCGTGAAAATTTCAAAGACATCATCGTTTTGTTTTTTGAAGGTTATCTACTATTTTTTGTCTTGAAAGAAGTAAGATGTAGTAAGTAAGGGCGGGAATTTGTCATGACGGAGAGGAAAGGGAAGGGAAGGAAAGGCAGCAGGAAGCACTTAGTTTTAGTTGGGAGGGAACTTGGTGTGCACAAAAGTCTGCACAAAAATAAAGACAAAGACAAACAAACGTCATGGAGTTTTTACATATCATTCAGCCACTCACCCACCTTTCAAATTTTATCTTTATTCCCTCATCATTCTTTCGAAGAAGGGTCATACATACATAGTGATCAGGACAATTTTTTTTTAAAAAAAAATTTATAACATGGTGTGTTAATGTTTGGTCTTTTTGGCTTTCTTTCAAACGTCATATACACTCGGGAATGGCGGGTTTCGGAAATATTTTCAACCCACCAAACAAACCAATAGTCATTTAACCTCTCCGTGACTTTGATCCCACCCCTATTTCTACCCACTTAGTCAACAAAACAACGGTGTAACAAACAAACCAAAAAAATTTCATCCGATATTCCCTTTGTCTATTACACACGACTTGGACCCTATTTACATCCATACATCCAAACAACATACACACAAGGAAAGCCCAATAAGTCATACACAAGTCATTCCAAAGCACTCGCCATCTTTCATTATCGGGCTCCAAGCTCTTCTTATCTACATGTAAAAAGAATAACAAAACGCCAAAAGAAAAAGAAGGAGACGGGTATATGTTAACGAGAAAACACCACACCTCAAAATTCCACGAACTCCATTTACCATGTCCATGTCCATCCCATCCCACCAAACTTGTTTAAAACATTTCGCCCGCCGCCTGAGTCCGCTGTATCCCGATCTCTCGAGTCCTCTCCTTGTGTAGAATGCATGCCATGTCGACCACAGAAAGCTTTCGCAAAATCTCCCATCCACACAACTACCCCATAACTACCAAAATCAACTCAGAGAATTCAACGCTCAAAGGAAAAAGAAATCTTTCGCTCTGTCCCGATGCATGCATGATGTACAACCATTCCGATCGCTATGTCCATCTCCATGTGCCTGCTTTGAGAATGCGGTACCCTAGAAAAGCAACAACCCACACTAGATATGCCGCTTTTCTGCTCGTTGGTTGCAGGCCGAAGGTGCTGTGTCGAAGACCGAAAAACGGAAAAACGAGAAAAGAGTATTGTCCGGCCCCCGTTCCACTCTTTTATACGCCCAATTATATGACGCTATCATCATGATTGAGACGGCGCTGTTTTCTTCTTTCCACTTCCTTTCTGCTCCGGAGTTTCAACTTGAGAGGGAAAAAGCCCTTAGCTCGTGGGCCAAAGGACGCATGTGCAGGCTCTTTGTCCACCTTTTGCCGGCAAACGGGGCAAACTCTTCTTGCAGGATCAACGGTAAGAGCGCTATGCAGACACCCGGCGCAGAACATATGACCTAGGAATTGAAGTCAGTCAGGATCCAATAAATCCAACTCATTCGCGAGATACTCACCGCAAAACGTCACCGTGAGGTCCGTGACTTCTTCGTAGCAAATGATGCATGTGAAGTCCCGAAGCTTGGTGTATTGCTTCTCCTTGCGGAGCCCCTCAGGCACTTCCTCCTTATCAACCAGGTCGATCAGATCGTCGTCTTCGTCAAAAATTGAGGGCTTCACATCCTCCTCCTCTGAGCGTTTCCGCTTTTTCGCAGAGCCATTGCCTCCTCTCTGTGCCGGGCTTATCTGGGGGGGTTTCGAAGATCGGCGTGCTGCGGGAGTTGAGCTTGACGATGACCCCGTGGTGGGTAATGACGGTAACGTCAAAGACATTGCACCTGGGCCTCTTCTTCTTGACCGTGACGACATGGTGTGCGAAGGTGCTCGAGAGCTATCCGAGTCTGCTGAGTCGCTATCTCCTCCCAACACACTTCGCACGTCTCTGCTCGGCGCTGGTGGGTCGCGGAGGCGCAGTGGGGGGCTGGGTGCGATGTCGACTGCTGGTAGAGGGTTGCTGAAGCTGAATGCAGGACGCGGGGTCGCAGATGGAATCGAGGGGCTCGAAAAGTCGCGGCTCACAAGTTGGTTCAAGAGGAAACCGTCGCTATCGAGCTGGTGCTGTGAGGCGCTCAGGTTGAGGCTATTGGTGTGGGAGGCACTTGCTGATGGACGGCGACGGTCAATGGGAG
Organism: Cladorrhinum sp. PSN259; assembly: GCA_033725935.1. Lineage (NCBI taxonomy): Eukaryota > Fungi > Ascomycota > Sordariomycetes > Sordariales > Podosporaceae > Cladorrhinum > Cladorrhinum sp. PSN259. Next base: position 228,457 of record MU867077.1, read on the forward strand.
TTGGCAGGCGAGGAAGTGTGGGCAAGTTGGGTTCATGTGGCGGATTTGTAAACGTGGTAAAGGAAGGCAACAGGCTGTTTGTTGCTTCTGGAAACAAGATGGGATGGTCGGAGCGTTGGGGGGTGGATGGGGCGATCGGTATCGGCCTATGGGAAGCACCGACGGAAGAAGTGGGTCCTGTGAGAAAGTCGGGTCTGGGAAGTTGTTCTTGCTGCGGATGCGGAACACGCTGCACCTGCCAGGCCGGAGGGCTCGGGTGTTGACAGACGTAACTGTGACTTGCTGATGAAATCTGACGGTTCTCTCCCCGTGGCCGTGAGTAATCATGGAGGAAATAAGATTGGCTTGTTTCTCCCGTCTGTTGCGCCTGCTGCTGTGAAGTGAAGAACCGAGGCGACATAATGGAGGAGGAAGAGGACGAGTAGTTCGAGGTGCCCTGGAAGAAGTGAGAATGGGGAGATATCGCTGACAATCCCTGAGGCTCGAGTTGCCTCATGAGTCCTGTCATGGGGGGTAAAGAGTCTGGGGGAATCGTCGACGGGTATTGTTGCGGGCGAGGGAGCTCGAGGTTTGCAAGATCTTGGCTGGCGGTTAGACCCTGGGATGAGCGAAACTGAGATTGAGATTGGAAGACGGTTTTTCCTGGGACAGAAAGAAAGTCTATAAAATAGCCCGTACCTTCGAAGAAGTCATCATGGCTCCTATCGAAAAAGCCATCCAAGCTGTCGCCCATATCGGCGTGTGCCCTGCCCGTATATATAGGGGTATTGTAGGGAAAACCGGGAGATGGCCGAACTCGAACATGCAAGAACAAACTTGTTGAGGACAAGAAGTAGCAGATAAAGATTCCTTTTGATCTTTTTACTTTTTCACCGACTCGCTGGATGAAGCTGGAAGGATCATGACAGAATGGCAAGGACGCGCCAGGTGCCAGCAATACATACACCGATTGGGAAGTAGCGAGGGAAGGGACGAGGCGGGCTGGACTTCGTCTCTTTATTCAATTGGATCATTGCTGGGAAAGGGTGACTGAGTTGACTGAGCGGAAGTGGACACTGGGACAGCGACACACTGGACACTGGACATTGCAACACGACCATCGCTGCCGAGGATCAAAAAACCGAGCCAATCCGGGCCCTAAGGACGACTGCACATGCAAGGGCCTTCATTTTCTTTTGTCCGTTCTCTGATGTGAGAAATAAGAGAGTTTACGCCTGGGGGGGCAAAAAGGATGTGTTGGCTATCGGGGCTCCGAAATCTCCGTTTGAGATTCCTTTTTTTTTTTTTTTTTTTTTTTTTTTTTTCAACCGTCACTTTTCGGTTATTTTGACAAGGCAACATGCAGGCAGGCAGACAATCTGGAATATGTGGTGCACACTACACATGTTATGCAAGGCGTCCATTTATTCGGAGTTTGTCATCGACCTCTTGCCTTCATGTTGAAACTTTAAAACCCATTCTGGTCGTCATTTGCCATCTCGCAATTGTACTCACTGCAGTACACATCCGCCGGAATTACACTCGTCAGATCGGGTTTCTTGCAAGGTGCTCAAAATTAGGCCAACCAGAATAAATCTAAAGACGATCCGCGCTGAGGGTCAGTGTGACTACAATATAGTCCTGCTTTTCTCCCTTCCGAAGACCTGTAAACTGTAAGTTTTGGGGCAAAACAGACCTGGTAAGTAAGCCGATCTAACGACTGTAATTCTGGTGGAGGTGCAGCCAGGTCACAACACCTTCCAACCCCACTAGACGGACAACTGCAGGCGCTGCGGTACCTTCCGGTGTCGCGCGCACTGCTGTCATGGGCTTGCCGGCCAGACCATGCCGCCATGCGGGGCTGGGATACGTTTGCTGCGGGAGCTGCGGGCCCCTAATCCAGACTGGATAGTGCCATGGAATGTCCCCGCAGTTAAGGCACAGGCCCTTGTCTCAAAAAAAAATCCAAGCATCGAGAATTTTGTGATCGGCATTCGACGACAAAAAATCATGACGATACCATACTGCACAACCATGACTTGAATGCGCCACCTCATTTTACCACCAAACTCCATCACAATAGAATGCTGCTCCCTTGCCGCGGTCTGGCGGCAGGAGATGCGCGAGTCGCCAGCTTCGTCCGACTTGCAAGACACCGTGCCGCAGCTCGTCGTTCTTATCTGCGCCCTCTGACGTCGTTTCGTTATTTTTCGCTCTCATCGCGACGATGGGCCTCCCCAGAAGAGGAAAACCTCGCCGTTCCATGTACCGCCCGTCACAACGAGATTGGTGTGCAACAGCTGAGCTCCCGGCTCTATGAGCAGCTCTTCCCCCGCGGTAATATCTCACCACCATCCGAGGCTCTCGTCAAACTTGCACAGGACCACCTCCGACGACATGACCTTCTTGGCAAGGTCAACGACAACTCGGCCCCTATCGCATTCGATCTGCCACCCCTCGCTGGCGAGACCCTCGACGAACATTTTTACAGGCTTGGTGTTGATTCAGCAGAGCCTTTCCTAACCCATGCGAAGCAACTTGCAAAGTCAAACCTCCCACCAAAACCGATGAGATGGGAGCGAAGAAGTGGTTGGACAAAGTACTATGCAGATGGCACCCCCCCAGAGGCGGTCGCCGCCCCCGAGGGCCCAGTTATGACCTTTGATACCGAGGTCATGTGGAAAGACAATCCGTTTGCTGTTATGGCATGCGCTGCTACACCAGATGCTTGGTATGCGTGGCTTTCGCCGTGGCTATTGGGCGAGACGGAAAACAAAAGGCAGCTGATACCTCTAGGAGATCCGACCAAAGAAAGAATAATCGTAGGGCATAATATTGGATATGACCGGGCGAGGATTTTAGAAGAATACGACCTGGCGCAAAGCAGAAACTGCTTCCTCGACACAATGTCGCTGCATGTTGCTGTCAACGGCATGTGCTCGCAGCAACGACCAACTTGGATGAAGCACAAGAAGAACAGGGAGCTTCGGGAGAAAATAACAAAGGAGTCGAGCGATGTCAAATTGGTGGAATTGCTCAATAACGGAGCTTTTACTGCCGCGGAAGAGGAACTATGGGTCGAAAGGAGCTCCATCAACTCTCTTCGTGACGTCGCCAAATTTCACCTTAACCTATCAATCGACAAGGAGGTGCGGAATGCCTTTGGCGAGCTGGATAAGGCTGGCATAAATGCCAAGCTGGATGAGCTTCTAACGTACTGCGCGGCCGACGTCGCCATCACACATCGGGTCTATCAAATTGTGTTCCCCAACTTCTTGGAGACTTGCCCACATCCTGTGAGCTTCGCTGCACTTAGGCATCTCGCCGCCGTCATCCTCCCCGTCAACAAAACATGGGACGCATACATTGCAAATGCAGAAGCTACATACCAGTCTCTTTCGGTCGCGGTTCAGGAGCGCTTGGTTTCGCTAGCCAAAAAAGCGCTCGAAGCCAAGGACGATCCAGAAAAGTACATGAATGATCATTGGCTGAGGCAGTTGGATTGGTCTGGACAGGACATCAAGATGGTTAAAGACAAGAAAACGGGCGAGATGAGACTGGCCTTGCGACAAAAGCTACCGGGCATGCCCAAATGGTACAAAGATCTGTGCCCAAAGGGGGAAGAAGATCCGATCAACCTCTCGGTTCGCGTTAGAGCGGCGCCGTTGCTCCTTCGATTATCTTGGGAGGGACGTCCTCTTGTTTGGTCCGAGGTTCACGGGTGGACATTTATGGTTCCTCGAGACGAGAGCACAGAATACACCCAAAAGCAGATGTTCCCGTGCGATATGAGCGAGGAGCCAATCCTGCCGCTCAGAGACGACCTGGACAACCACTACTTCAAGTTACCACACAAAGATGGCCCAGCAGCTCGGTGTGTCAACCCAATGGCCAAGAGCTACCTTTCGTATTTTGAAAGCGGAACTCTATCGTCAGAGTATGAATATGCTAAGGAGGCCCTCGAGATGAATGCCTCCTGCTCATACTGGATGAGTGCTCAAGATAGGATCAAGAACCAGTTGGTGGTATATGAGAATGATCTGCCAACTTCTGCTACCAAACAAGCAGAAACAAAACCCGAGCCAATTCCTGGCTTCATCTTACCACAAGTCATCCCGATGGGTACAATCACACGTCGTGCAGTGGAGAACACCTGGTTGACAGCATCGAATGCAAAGAAGAACCGCGTTGGCTCCGAGCTCAAAGCCATGGTGCGTGCTCCTCCCGGCTACGTCTTTGTGGGGGCAGATGTAGACTCTGAGGAGTTGTGGATCGCATCAGTAGTCGGTGATGCCACCTTCAAGATTCACGGAGGCAACGCCATTGGTTTCATGACACTGGAAGGCACCAAAGCTGCCGGTACCGATCTTCACAGTCGAACAGCTTCCATCCTAGGTATCACTCGTAACGATGCAAAGGTTTTCAACTATGGCCGGATCTACGGTGCTGGCCTCAAATTCGCCGCGCAGCTCCTTCGACAGTTCAACCCCAGTCTCAGCGAAAGTGAGACTGCAGAAATTGCAGGGAAGCTTTACGCAACCACAAAGGGAACCAAAACCACTCGCAGAGTCCTTCACAAGCGTCCCTTCTGGCGTGGCGGCACTGAATCCTTCGTCTTTAACAAGCTGGAAGAATTCGCCGAGCAGGAACGGCCCCGGACACCCGTCCTCGGCGCAGGTATCACTCAAGCCCTGAATAGCCAGTTTATCAGCAAGGGCGGCTATCTCACATCCCGCATCAACTGGGCCATACAGTCCAGCGGCGTCGACTATCTACACCTGCTCATCGTCTCAATGGACTACCTCATCCGCCGCTTCAACATTGCGGCCCGTCTCGCCATCACAGTTCACGATGAAATCCGCTATCTCGTTCAAGAGCATGACAAATATAGGGCCTCGATGGCTCTACAAATTGCGAACCTCTGGACACGCGTCATGTTTGCGCAGCAGGTTGGCATACATGACTTGCCCCAGTCCTGCGCATTCTTCTCTGCAGTGGACATCGATACTGTCTTCCGCAAAGAGGTCTACATGGACTGCATCACGCCTTCCAACCCCATCGCAATCCCGCATGGAGAATCAATCGACATCAATTCGCTACTCCAAAAAGGAAAACTGGCAAAGCTGGACGAGTCCATCATTCCCGAGAAATACCCCCCTCAACTGGAGAATATTCCCTACACTCCTCGCAAACCGGTCATGCAGGAGTTATTCGAAAGTGAAGCAGCCGAGAACGGCGGGCCCGAGGCTACCATGCGGCTTATTCGTGCTCAGATCACAAACGATGATACGGAATTGAAGGAGATTCTGAAGGAGTGCCGGAAGTCGTGTGCGCCCTCATCAACACCGAGGGCCTCAAGGAAGAAGGTGTTGCCATATTACTCGAGCTCGAAGTTGATGCCTACCGCAGAACAGAAGGAGCCCATCAGCATTAAAGAGGCCTTTGGCCGTGCTGTCAAGTACAGGACTACTAACCCGCCTGATAGCACTAAGTGGGATTGGAAGACCCCGGCTGAAGGTCAAAGTTCAGCAGCTCCATTCAAGGTTGGGTGGACGAGGGGAGGTCGATTCCTCTAAGCATTTGGTTTTTTTTTTTTAGGTTTTTTTTTTTAGGGGGGGGGGTTTGAAAGATGAGCGACATGCCTTGTTTTTGTTGTGTTTTTTAGGGGGGGTATAGGCACTCATCAGTTATTTATTCTGCTAGACTGGGAATCGGTCTGGTGTGTATACTAGTATATGATATCATGTTATCAAGGGGGGGTGGCAAGGGGGTTGGTTTCGAGGGATATGGAAAAGCATGCGGATGTTGATTTGATAAGTTTATGGCGTTTTTATTGGCGACGTCGCATGTTGGTTCGTGAGTGGCATGGATCAACAAAAAAAAGACAGCAAAATCATCCCCAATTTTTTAAAAATAACCAAGTTCCAACCTTACAAATCAAAGGTTACAGTCAAGTTGCTGGATTGATCTCTGATTTTGACTTGGAGCGCGAGATAGATATATATGGTTTAGAACGCCGTCAGAATTATCACATCTCTGCTCATGAATCCTCCCTGACAAATGTCTGTACATGAAGTTTTTACTCTTTTGTTATGATAGAACTATAGCTGGCTAGTCATCTTCGCCATCATCGCTTCCGCTTGACCATCCTTCGTGGTACTCATCTGCCATTTCCATGAGATCGTTGCCGAGTGTCTCACGGTCCTCAAGCGCGATGGATGAGATGGTGCTTTCCCGCAGGGATTTGAGTCGTTTGTAAACCGAGGAGTCTGCTGAAAGGCTCGTTGTGATGTTGACTGCTTTTCTGAGCGGTTCGTCTTCTTCGTCTCTGAAGATGGTGGGGAAGCTGTCCAGAATCGGGAATGGAAGCGGTGTCGTCCAGCTGTATATACGTTAGCAGGGAACTGAGAAGACCTGATGATGGAGAGTGTATACATACCTCGTCGTAACAGGCTCATACTCGCTCCTCCTCATCCGTCTCCCACGATCGTCCTTCTCCACGGGCTCTTCCTCATCATCATCATAACCTCTCGACGAAACAACCTGACTAAACACTCTCGGAAACTCATCTCCATTCCTCCTCCCCCTCGTCGAATAATAATCCAACCGATCGTCAGGGTCAAATTTTATGCCGAGCTTGACGCCCTCACTCAGTTCCTCGTCAGTCAACTTTTTCTTTTTCAACAACTTCCCCCTCCTCCCATTCTTCTCTTCTCCCTCATCATCCTCTTCTTCCACCTTCTCAATCCCCATCTGCAACCCCGCAACCCTCTGGCCGCCCATCGCATTCAGCGTATCCGCCAAACTCCCAAGCGTCTCCCTCTTACTCGTATCCCTCAACCGGGTAGCCAACAAACTACTCTCAACAGCAGCGGCCAGTACCGCCGTGGTCTGCCACAGGCTCCCCATGTCAACTTTCACTCCCCTCGGCAACCTATCCGGCACGGCCAGGGGAACCACAATCGAATCCTGCTTGTACAATTCGCTCAGCGCCCTCGCCTTATTCCCAAGCATCAACCTCCTCTTGTCTCTCATCAAACCGGTCTTGTTCCCTTCCAGCCCCCATACCCAAACCCCAGTCTTGCCTCCAATCTCATCCCGCACCCGCTCGGTCATCCTAGAAGCAAACCCGCCCCACGCGTCATCTATCCCCGTGAAAAACTGTAACCCCTGCATCGAGTCCGCTTCCTCTAGAAAGAACCTCAAGTCCCGATCCAGCAGATCGTGCTCCCTGTCCAGCTCGCGAAACAGTTCCTCTCCGGCATCGAACCGCTCAAAGGGCATGACGGAGCTGTTTGTCTCGTACTCGTTCAGCTGCACGATGCTCCTGGGGTGGTAGTACACTCGACTGAAATCGCCAAAGTACTTTACGCTTCCGCTGGTCAAGGCCGGGGGGGTAACGCCCATATCCAGCGCGGTGGTGTACGGCGACGGAGAGATGGGCTCAGACTTTTGGATCACGGTCTTGCCCGCGGACCACAGGTTTGACGTCTGAGAGATTTGGGTGGGGTCGTCGTCGCCTTCCAGCTGGTACAGGGCGTTGATCTTGCGGAGGGAACCGAACGCGCCCTTCAGGTCGTAGATAACGGTGCGGGGCATGAAGGTTTCCTGGCCGTCGGGGGTCAAGCCGGGGCGGAAGTGGATATCGTGGTTTATTGGTGAGAGGTCGTTGTCCGAGTAGGTGAAGTATGATTCCTTGAGAATGAATGCCAGTTGAGTTTTGTGAAGGATATGGTGGGGGAATGATAATGTACCTGTGTGTTCCAGAAATGAGTGGCGAGGTAATTGGCCCTCTGGCCCAGTTGGACTGTGATTATTTCGTGCATTTTTTCTTTTCTTTTTGTGTTCTCTATCTTGGGGTCAGTTTGTTTTTGGTTTCTTATTTTTCTCACAAAGGATGTGAAGGTTGAAGATGACAAACTCGGTGATAGATAGGTGGGGTGTGGAGTTGAGTTATAGTAACTTTTTCATACTCATCACTGATTGCAAATGATGTTCGGGAGCCTAATTTGTGTCCCTAACCCTCAAAATATACCGTCGTTTATATTATTCACATATACAGTTCTGGAACTCGAAATATTTCATCAGAAATAATAAAATGGTGTTTTGGCGTGGGTGAAGTTGTATTTCTATCCATTTTGGCCCCTCAGTGGGCTTCTAACTCGACGTTTGGACCAAGCTCACACAGGGAAAATGTTCAAATCAGAATTCAAAGCGGAGATATCATCAAAATTGAACGGAATGATATTTTGTATTCATATCAAAAGTACTTGAGACAGAGTCCAGCTGCCAGTCCAAAGAGTTCATCTCCGTCTGGTCTCACCATACCCAGTGCTCTCATGACGCCCATCAGCCCTCGACCCTCCACCTGAACTAGACCCCCCATAAGACGCCTCCCTACTCCCAGAGCCAAACAATCCCCCGGTTCCAGTCCTCGTATAGCTATCAGCATTATTCCTCGCAGAATTCCTACCCCCAGCCGCATAACCCATCGCACCACCAGCAGCCATACCGCTCCAAAACCCAGGTCTCCATCCAGCTTGTTGCTGCTGCTGTGCCCTCGTATATGAAGAAGACGAAGTAGGTTGATCCCATCGCTCACTGTAAGGAGGAGGCGCATCATCCCTTCTGCCCGTCCTCCTTCCAGCCTGTCCTGCTCTCGCTTCATTCCTCTTCGCAAAACAAGCCCCATAGAGAATCCAAACAAGCACGGCAATGAAAATCACCCAAAACACCTTCCCATCCGTCCCTATGCTGTCTCCATCCTGTTGACTACTGCTGCTACTGCTGCTGCTTCGACCCCATCCTCCCCACCCACCCCAACCGCCATTCAAATCAGGATACTTGTGTCTCCCCTCCTCCGTCAAGCTGATCGTGTACTCAACCCCGCAAGACCCTCTAAGCACATAAGCGTCATCAGGGGAATCGTACCCCTCACAGATGACACTGGTGGTGTCAAGCCGGAGGGTAGAAGGCATGGAAGCAGTGCAGGACCACTGGATATCTTGCGAAGTGTAAGAGGAGCCCGCGTTTCGACATCTCATTGTGCGGATGTCCTGGGTGTCTGGCAGGCGGCAGATGGGCGAGTTGGCGGGGACGCATTTCAGTTGAGGGACGGGGGAGGTGCGTCTGCCGGTTGTCATTGAGTTTGGGTGGAGTGTTAGGGATTGCACTTCTGACAGAAGAATGGCGTCTCTGGGTCTAGCGGCGAGGACTGAGGATGGGGAGGAGAAGAGGAGCGTGAGGCCCAGGAGGGCGGAGGTTGTTGTTGGATGCATCTTGATTGGTGATGCGAGCATGTATGAGTGAGTGTGATGAGGTTGGGTATCAAATAGGCGGGTTCTGCCGTAACAAATAAATTCTGGCTGGCCTTCTTCAGAATTGAAGGGATTCAGCGAATAACAAAAAAGTGGCCAAGAGAATATGAACCTCTTATAGCGATGTCGAGGGGCAAAGAACAGGCCGCGTGTGAATGGTGGGGTGAACGGGAGCTCTTATAGGTACGACGAAGCTGAGAGGGCCAGAGCTCAACAGTCTACCTACAGTGGCAACGTTTCAGTCTTGAGGACACGTCAGTCAACTTTACGGCCTGACTGTCACTTTATTTCATCTCAAAACGACAGAAAGATATCATTTCGCAATAGTGTCTCTACAAGGCAAGGCCTGTTCTTTTCTTTTCAGAGAGATCATTTGGTGGGGTTGAGGAGCTGAGCGGCCTTCAACTTCAGCGACAGAGGAGCATTACATGCAACTAAACGGATAAGATTAGCTTTTGGCACGGATACAAGAATGCAAATGAAATATCTTGCCAAGGCCGTCAGGCACAAGAAGCCATCCATGTCCGTGCACAGAAATGCCCCACCATGAACCGTCATCAGGGAAGCAGGTCCCGCGACACCGGATTCGGGACCCGCTTCGGCTCTATCTAACGTATCCATCCGTCCATACATGATGCACCATTGAGGAGTGACTCTCTTTCTCTCCCAAGCATGTTTTCTCTCAAACGCTTATAGCTTTAAAAGCCAACAATGGCAGGAACTCGCCTCACATTTCTGTATCCACACCTGTTCAGGTCAACGGGGAGGTGGTCAGAACCAGCTCTAACACAGGTCTCGCAAGCTGCCCGTCGCAACCCGCAACCACCACCACGTGCTCTCTGCCAGCACCAAAGACACCCCTTCACGGCCCCTTCGGCCGGTCGACAAGCTGCTTTCGCCAAAAGAGCCGGCAAAGGAGTCGAACCAATTCCACCACAAGAGATATCCGAGCTGCCATCCAAGTCAGACAAGCAGCAGCAACCACAAGATGCCGCCAAACCACCACCAGCAGAACAGGGGTCGAAGTCTCCTTCATCACCCATAGGAGAGAAGTTAAAAGAAAGTCAAGAGGAATCAACACCTAAAGCAACCGAACAACAACACACCTCTCCCCCCGAAACTACCATATCCTCCAAAGCGATCGAACTGCCCCCACCCTCAGACATCGACCCCCAAACCCAAGCGAAAAAAGGCTCCCCCATGAACGAGATCCTGCACATGCAACCACCCGCCGCCGAAGCTCCCATCGTGACCCTCACACCAAACCCAGCCGGTCCTTCAAACCCGCCGACCGTAACACCCCATCACAACTACGTCCACCACTTCGATTCCTACTCCCTAGTCAAACAACTCTCCCAAGGAGGGTACACCCTCCCACAGGCAATCCAAACAATGAAAGCCATCCGCACCATCTTGGCCTCGAATCTGGACGACGCACAAGACCAACTGGTCTCAAAATCAGACGTCGAGAATGAAACCTACTTATTCCGCGCTGCGTGCTCTGAGCTCTCGGCAGAAGTCCGAAACAACAGACGGGTATCGGACGAAGCCCTACGGCAGCAACGTACCCTGCTTCAACACGAAGTTGACATTCTGACTCAGAGATTAAATCAAGACCTCATGACGCTCACCGATAACGTGAGGGGGATGTTTAATGATAGGAGGATGGCTGTAAGAGAGGAACAAAAGGCTGTTGAATCTAGGGTGAGGTCACCACTCTTTTTTAGCCTCTTTTTATATCCACCCACCCCATGAATTTTGTTACTAATAAGAAGAGGGTATAGATACAAGAAATACACTACAAAATCTCTGTCCGGCTAAACTCGGACGCAAAATCAGATATCGAAGGTCTTCGCTGGGTCTTGATCCGCCGCTCAGTTTTTGGCATTGTATTCATGGCCGTCCTTACGTTTGGCAGTCTGAGGTACGCGACGTTCAAGGGCCATCAGCGTCAGCAAGAAGCTGTTAAATTGGCCAAGGAACAGGAGGAGGCGAGGAGGAACGGTGGAAAATTGGATTTGAGCGCCGCTCCTGAGGCCGCCGAAATTTTGGCTGCTAATTAAAAGTATTTAATCATTGTTATGACTCAACTCATAGAAAGAAAGCGTGTATGGATATATATATATATCATAGAAGCGGAATTAGATAGTTTTACACTGAACGATTATGTGATACTAAATTATATACGAATAAAATAGAAAGATTTAAAAAATAATTCATTTACTTTTTTTTTTTTTTTTAAGTTGACGACGCTTTTATACTATACTCTACTAGTGTGCTAACCTAAATCCACACACACAACACTTTCATTTTCCCTTTTCCCTTTACCCCTTCACTCAACCACCAAAATCCATCTTCAGCGCAATACTGGGCTTCCCCTCGTCTCCTTCCTCTTCACCACTCTTATTCTCCGTCCCACCACCGGCTAGTCTCCCGGACCTGATAACCTCCTCCATAAACCCCCTCTGCATCTCGCTCAGCCCCTGGACCACCCCTCTAAACGCAAGCTGGTTCGCGCTTGCCAGCTCCAACAACCTCGCAGAAGTCTCCCCGTAAATCTCTTTCCCCCTTTTCCCTTCTGTCGACGCCCTAGCCAACAACATTGGCAGAATCAGCGCCATAGCCACCGGCGCGTGCGTGTCGCTTGCGCTTGACAAGGTGCCCACGTACTGGCACAGTCCGTGGGCGATCAGATTCCTGGCGTTTTCTGGGTCCTCCGGGCCGGTATTTGTTACGAAAGTGATCAATCGGGGTATTAAATGCCGGATTATGGTTTGGTTCGCCACCGAGGGGGCGGAGGAGGAGGAGGAGGAGGAGGAGGATGATTGATGGAGTAGTAAAGAGCGGATGCAGTTTGCTGAGATTTTGGCTGTCTAGATAAATGAAATATGATAAAGTTAGTATGTTATGTACGGAAAACAAGGGGAAGAGTTAAGAGTAAAAAATAAAAAAAACCCCTTACCATGCGGTCGGTGAGACAGTCTACGAGTTCGTCTAGGAATCTGGCGACCAAGGGTTCGTTGGCTGAGAGGTGGTTCTCCCCGCCCGTGAAGAGGATCGTGAGCGCCAACAGACAGTTCTTTACGCACGATAATGAGGCTGGAGACTCGCGTTGTTGACCCTTGAGGTAGATGGACAGGAACCGGCGGAGGCAGCCCAAGAGTTGAACGTCTGTGGGTGAATGGCCTCCTTCTTCAGGAACTGTTCGCGAGTTGGACATGCTAGTGATGAATCTCTTGAGGGTGGGCAGAGACTGCGGGACAATGACCTCCTGAGCTGCTGGGTTGGCAAGGATGGTCGCAAAGATGTGGATAATGCAAGCGTGTAAATCCGTCTTGATGATGGAGGGGAAGACCTCGGCGGCGTCAACGAGTGCGTTGAGGGCTGTTTTGATGAGGAGTATAGCTTCCTCCGTCATTTGGTGCCGGACAGGTGAGGAGGATTCGCTTAGACCTGGTAACAAGCCAGATAATACGAGGACGATGATACGAGTGAGCTCAAAAAGCTGTTCAATATCCTCTGACAACTCATTGTTATCAGCTTCATCCTTCTTCCGCGCAGCAGGATGAACTACGCAGAGCGCTCTGGCAATTTCGACGATAACTCCCTGGACATCAAGACCCTCGGTCAGGACGAGACGATCCAAGAGATCCATCGTTTCGGAGAAGATAGCTTCCCTGTAAATGGCATGACCAGAGACACTAGGATGGAGGATCTTCTTCAACGCCTTGAGAATGGCAAGTGTCTGCTCTTGTGTAGCCAGAGACTCGCTCTGTCCCGGCTTTGTGGCCAATGCCTCGAAAGCAATGCCGAACAGCACAAAGAAGAACGCGAGAGGCTCATCACGGTAGTTGATATCTGCGCCCCTTGATACACCGTTGGCGTTGGGGCCCGTCACCTCCTTTCCATCCAGAGCATCAAAGACAAACTCGCTGTCCTGCTCGATAAGACTGGCAATAGCATCAACGAGCTTAAGCCACGAGTCCTGGTAGAACTTGAGCTGCGTCTCTCTGTTGAGGGCAGCATAGACCGTGTCCAAGCTACCTGAAAGTGAGGGGGGCCCCAGAGTCATGGAAATATCTGGCTCGAAGCGCAATCGAGCAAACTCACGCAGTGACTCTAGCCATAGCGGTGTCAAAGTTCCAATGTGGGGCTTCAGGACATCCAACAAGTACTTCTGCTCTGAGCTGGCAACCTGAAGCTCTGCCCAAGCACCAAAGACCGACATCTTGACCATCACCCTGGCGTTTGAACTCAATCCCTTGAGGTCACCGATACCAGCATTCTCATCCTCTGTGGCAAAGTTTTCCAAAGAGCTGACCAAAGTCTTGAGAATCCTGCCCATTCTGTCCACATCTGTAACAATACCGGTTGAAATGAATCCTGCGCAAACATCGACAGCTTCCGCTGCCAGCTCAGGTGAAGAGTCGGCAGCGAATGCCGGCGTCAAGGCCGAGCTGATTTGTGCCTGATACTGCTCCAGAAGCATGGCTTCCTCAAACTCAGGATCAGGCATCTTGCCAAACATCTTCAGGACCGCGCCGATAATCTTCAAACCCCATATCCTCTGTTCAACAACACCAGAAGTAGATGCCGAGAAAGCCATGCGAACCACATCGGCGATCTTGCTCTGAAGTGCCACTTGCGCCTGAGATTCGCCATTGGTAGCTACATCCTTGTTGATGATAACAAATATGTCGTGCAAGCAGTCCATGGCAAAGGTGCTGACCTGCCATCTCAGGGGCTCAACATCTGAGCCGCTCGGTGTGTCCTTATCATCCTTGGCGGCACCAGATGCAGCAGCGAATCCAGCCACCTCTTCATCCTGAAGGTCAATACCACCGCTTGATTTCTTGATGGTGGCCGTAGCCCTCACAGTTTCTTTGGGCCGGGTCATTTTGAGAACATGCTGGAACCGAGCAAGCCAAGCAGCAGTATTGGCTAGACACGTCTGCCGCATCCAGTTCCTGAGCGTGTTCCGCATTCCGTCATGGCTTGGATCGGAATCGAGTACCATCCAAAGCTGGTCCTCGAAACCCTTTTCTGCGGCTTGAATGACGTCGTAAGGGCTTCTCTTCATCAAGTTGTGAAGACCATCAACAGCCACGTCCCGCAGAACGGTATGTTCCGAGTTCAGGTAACGCTGCAGTGTCTTGACGTACTCGGTGAAGTCCATGTATCCGGGGGCGTACAATGCGAGGTGCTCCAAGCAGATAAGACTTGCTCTCTGCACCTCCAGGTCGTCTTCGTGTTGGAAGTATCCAACCAGAGTAAGAATCAACTCCCTTGACTTGGTAGAATCTTGAAGATCTGGCCCAAGCACGTTGATCAGTGAATCCACGCAATGAGTGATGGCCGCAGAAGTGGAGGATTCAACCTCCAAGTTCGTGAACGCAGGCGAAGCCACCTCCGTATTGTGCGTCTCGGAGAAGTAGAGGTTCGCAAGAACTCCCAGAGTGGCAGAGACATAGGCTGAGAAGCTCAGGCCCGCAGCATCGGCCACCCGCGCAACAGCTTCCAGCGCCCAGTAGTGGACGGTTGGGTGTGGGTCATTACACAAGGACATCAAGATGTTGAGGATGGTCTTGAGATGATATCCAGCTGCCATGCTTCCTATCTTTGCCTGTATGGTTCCCAGGGCCATAGCACAGCCTGCTCTTGCGCTCGGCTCGCGGTTAACCACAATGGTGTCCACGAGGTATTTGACCTCCTGGTTTGTGAAGGCATTTCCGCAAGTGCTGCAGAGTCGTGCCACCGCCTCATAAGCGATGCTTCGGACATATTGGTCCCGGTCCAAGACGAAATCACGAAGCAGCTCCTGGATTAACTTCTCCACCGCTGGGTTGGTGACATTTCCATGTGGTGATTTAGTTTCCTTAACTGCTACCCTCAGGATTGATAGGAGCGAGGTAGCAACATTTACGGTGATTGCAGCTTTCCGACCAGGGTCTCGCTGCAGAGTGCCCGCTGCCACAAATGTCGTCACTTGTTCCAACACGCTCTCCTGAACCTTGGGAGGTGTAAGGGGGAACACGAACGCAAAGAGCTGGATTGCCATGTTGACAACCTCTGTTGCGGCAGGATCTGGAAGACTCGGGGCATCTCTGCTGCCGATGTACAGAAGTGAGGCATCATGCTCTAGAGTACCACATATAGGAGACAGCAGAAGTCTCTCGATCTCCTCATCTGGCTCATATTTGGGGCCCGACGGGACGCGATCATCTGAACTCTCATGCTGTCCGGGAAGCGGTCTGATCTCAAAGCCCCTGACCAGACCAGCTACCCCAAACCCAGAATTGTCGCCGATATCCCAGATCGTTTCAAAGTTACCGACGGAGCTGGCTATTGACGCACTGAGCGAGCTTGGTGTATAATTGTCCGGATCCGCAAACAATGAGATTGCCAAGGTAAGCAGATTAGATTGCAACAGAGCCTCGGTGCCACCAGCGGGACTGATATTGACCAGCTTGGTGTAGCACTGTAACACTCTCCGTTGAACCATAATCTCCAAATCATGTAGTTGCAGAGATGGAGTCAGCCTTTCAGTGATATCATCGGCTGTCTTCTTGGAGGGCAAGGCCTTGAGGAAAGCGGTTGTGCTCTGAAGCATCGTTGCAATACGCTTTGACACGTCGACAGTAAGAAGCCGGCTATTGAATTCGAGGAATGACAGGATGGAACCAAGGGCGCATTCCCGAACATGAGTGAGGAACGACGCCTCGAGATGTTTTCGATGGAACGAACTGCTGTCCTTGGACAGAACCTTGGGCAGCGCATTCTTCCACAAGAGAAGCAGTTGTGACAGATGGATCTTGACGAAATTGGGCCCGAGTGACATAAGACCTCCTATCAAGGTCCAGGCGACTTGGATTTGTGTGCTTGCCACACGCAACTCCGAGCTTCCGCTTGACTTGAGCAGATTTGTAGCCATGGTCAGCACGCGACTATTGACGTCGACTGAGCCATAAAGAGGACGCTGGGGGCTTGCACTGAGACCAGCAGAGAGGCCATGGGCAAAGCCAATACACCTTCTTGGGGAGTTTCGTCCAGTGCCGAGCAACCCCAACTCCCTCCCAAGGCTGTTCATACACACCGAAAGACATGGTAGCAGCTGCTGAGGACATGCTAACACAAACGTTTTCAAACAGGACGAAGCGTATACTTGGACCGTATAACTTGGGTGTTGGAGAACCTGCAAAAGACCATCACGGCATGGCTCGGCAAAGACGTTGGCGGCTGAACCCAATGTGTTGATCAAGGACGACAATGCGCTCAGTGACACAACCAACGTCTGCTTGCTGGGTTCGGGCCTCTCCTTAATCGCCTGAGGATAGTTCTTCAGGATACCGTTGATAATGGCCTTGGCAGCACTGGTCTGTCCTGATTCACCCAAGATCTTCTTACCCGCAACATCCTGGACAATAACTTCGATCATCCGCCGAGAGATTAATAAACGGTAGCGGTTGTTGGAGATATTACTGTTGCCCAGGATTTCGGTGGTCAAGTTTTCCACTATGCGCAAATAGTTGGTCTCGACCGTCTTCTCTCCCAGATTCTGCAGCATGTTTCCATAGCAGATTGCGATAGCTGCCCGGGCCCTGTTGGACGTCGACATGCGGACATATTGCGTAGTTAGTGTCTTGAACATGTCGACCAGCGACAATGCCAACACCTGTGATTTCTTGGTCGGCGCAGGGCTTTCTGGCCTCGATGGGAGGTCGTCTTCATCCTGCAAAGCCCCAGGCTGCATAGATTGTCGCTTGACTGCCTTGGATTTGCTCCTCTTAAGCAACACCAATGGTGCCTCGCCAACGGCAGTTTCTGAGTAGCCCCTAACAAGAGCAGCAGCGAAACAATCGGCAGCTGCGGATCGTGCATGAGACGAAGTCTGATCAAAGACCTTGAAGATTGCGGAACTCAACTTGTCGAAATCATTGTTGTTCTGAAAGTACGGAGTGTATTCCACCAGTGATTTCAAGCAACGACAAGCCGAGATGACAACAAGCGACCCTTTGTCGCTTGTAACAAAACTCCTGCCTTGTTTCCAAATGTCCCTGGCGATGCTCTCATCCATACTCGCTCCTAGCATCTTGGCCACCTTTCCCAGGGTGACGAAAACTGCCGCGCGCAGCCCGGCATGGCTTGAGGCAGACTTCAAGACCTTCAATATGGCCGAACATGCCAGCTGATGTAGACCGATAGCGCTGTCTCCTGCCGCCGCATAGATGTCACCCAAGCATGTCACAGCGGCGTGTTTCGTTCGGTTCTCGCTCTCATTCTTAGATTTTCCACTCGATACCATGCCGACCAACTCGTTGACCGTCTCAAACAGCAACTTTCTGTCTCCCTTCCCAAAGATGTGTGCCAGACATTTTCCCAGCGTGTTTCGTATGACCCGTGATGGTGACGGGGAGGCGAGGGTGATGATTTTGAATATTTCTTTCTTGAGATAGACCTGCTGGGCGGTACAGTCGTCGGGGTCGAGTGCCAGGACATGTTTGCTGAGTGTCGAGACGAAGTTCAGTAGGAGGAGCTCCTGTTGTTCCGAGGGTAGCCCCTGGAGCTTTGTGATGTCGAGTTCGGGATTCGAGCTCGCGGCGGCTGCTGCCGAAGGGCGGGGAGCGTCGCCATTTGCGATGCTCTGATCGTCTGTGGCCACCGTCGAGGCCATCGAATATTTGGGGAGTTGTATTGTTTGACTTTCCAAGAAGTCGATGCCAAAGTTCAGGGACAGAACAGCTTCCCAGGTTCTGTTGTCTCAGGGGCTATGGACACTGTCCCACACTTCCTGGTTACAGGGCAACCCACTGACCGCACATGCAGTGGATCTGAGATCGAACGCCAATTGAATTTCGAGAATTGCGATGAGGGGCCCCATGTTACCCCACCGCTCCCGCAACGGCAAGCGATGCGCTAAAGTTTCCAAGAGGGTCTTGGGGGAGAGCTCCAATTCTAAACATCTTTAAATCTTCAACTCCAACGAGGGCCAGATCTGGGGGTTGGTGAGGGAGACTTTCGGCGCCACTCAGTTGTAAATAACTGCTCATCTATCCCTTTCTTGTATTTGATACCCTTTTAGTTTCCCCTTCCTCAGCCTGCCACAATGGCGTCTCTCACCAGAAGCCTCAACCCCCTCACCCGACCCTCCACCTTCAAGTCGACCAGCCGAGTTTGCGGGCAATGCCGGCGCAGCTTCGCCTCGACACCCATAATTTTCAGCGGTCACAACAAATGGAGCAAAATTCGCCATGACAAAGCAGCAGCCGATATCAAGAAGGGAAGGGAGCGGAACATGCTTACCAAGAACATCGTCTTCCAGTGCAGAGGTGCGTTACCGCAAACCCACCTCATGACCTGATGCGCAAAGCCCCCGGAGTAAAGACTCACACACCGCTCCAACAAAGTCTTCGGCGCCGATCCCTCCTCAAACCCCGGACTAGCAGCCGCAATCCACGCAGCCAAAAAGGCGTCCCTCCCCAAAGACAAGCTCGAAGCTGCCCTCGCGCGCGGACAAGGCAAGGCCACCTCAGGCGAAGCCCTAGAATCCTTCATCTTCGAAGCCGTAGTACCACCCAGCATAGCGCTCATCGTCGACTGCGAAACCGAGAGCAAGCTGCGTCTCATGCAGGATTTGAACAGTCTCGTCAAGAAAGCCGACGGCTCCGCAAGCTCAACAAAGTTCTTCTTCACGCGGGTAGGCCGCGTGATTTTTGAAAAGAGTGAAAATGGGGTAGGCGTGGACCAGATCATGGACGATGCGATAGAAGCGGGTGCCGAGGATCTAGAAAACGACGCAGACGGTAACATTGTCGTGTGGACACAACCAAGCGGCACCTCGCAAATAGTCCAGGCCATTGGGTCCAAGTATGGCCTCAAGGCTACCAGCGCCGACATCTTTTGGACTCCCAATGAGGATACCAAGGCCAAAATCGATAAGTCGGAGGAACACATCAAGTTCCAGACGTTGTTGGATTCACTTGCCAACTATCCCGATGTCCAAGCCGTCTACTGCAATGTCGACAGGGGATCTGGCTTGTCAGATGAAGAATGGCAGCAGATTGCCGAGAACATAAACCAGACATAGACATAGAAGAAAAAGAAGCATCTTGTATACAATATTTGTACAATAGAGTCAAAAAAGATTCCATAATCCAGTCCCGGTAAAAACGCCTGCAATGATCCGTCCTAGTTTTTAGCAACCCCATTTTACTGTTGATACATTTCCCTCTTACTCCTCTTCGAACCCTCCTTCTCCTTTTTTCAATATTCGACAACGAGCGTGTAGTAGTCAACTTGGCCCTTGCAGTCCATACCTTTTCGCTGTACCTACTCCTGCACTACTCTTGCTGGTCATCCCCCCTCCTTGCAGCTTCCGCAGCCTCAGCGGCCAACCTCCTCTCCCTCAGAATGAGCCTTCTCGTCCTCAGCCTCTCAAGCTCAGCGTGAATTTCGTCCCTCTCCAGGGGGATTCGGTTCGCATTCTCCGCTTTGGGCCAGAATTCGGGCACGGTGAATCGCTCGTCTAGGTTGGTGCCGAAGTAGTACATGATTCCTATGGGAAACATTACGTACATGCCGAACTTGTTCACGTCAGTACAAACCACCTTTGGCTAGAGTGAGAGGAGTTTGGACGAAGGGAGCGGCTTAATTGGTAGAGGAGGGCGGCAAGGAGAGGTGATAGTGAAAGGGGAGGTTAGGGGAGGCGGGGGTCAAGAGTGAGAGTGGGAGGGGTTGAGGCAAACGTACTTTGAAAACTTCCAGGTTTAGTCCTCCCATCTTCAAAGCTAACAACGGAGATTCAGATTTGGTGGAGAACAAGCGATGACAAGAATGTGGTCTTATTATGTAGATAAGTGGTGTTGTCGAAAGTAGCTGGTTGAAGGAGCTCGAAAATGACGGCGTAAAGCTCAAAGCTCAATTCCTATCGCGGCAACGCAAGCATCATCCGACCCCAAAATTCTGGAACTACTTCTACGGTGGTGTGGGGCACACCGGCAACGAACTATGCCAAGACAAAAATCCCTGCCCAGCAAACACCGTTTGGCCTTCAGTCCCGTTCACTGGGCGAGGTATTCCGTACTCTCCGGGGCAATAACTTTTACTGTGGCGATGTTTGCTTGCGGCTTCCAATGACCACGAAACTATGTACAATGCCCGAATGCATCTGGACTCGAGCTCAATACCGACGAAGCTCACGAAACTGGGGCGGTGATCCACTTGATTCCAATGTTCCATCGGAGACGGTCATAGATATCTGAAGAAAAATATATCTCCGAAGAGTACCAAGGATATGTCTGCTGTGCAAGGTAACTCTGGTGTAAGAATGGGCACGGCTGGCAGATATTCGGTCGTCTGAACTTAACCTGGGCCGGCGGGGAAGGTTTGGCGCGGAGAGGAGAGGCTACGCTTGTCTTCTCCAAGCGGAATTGGTTAACGGCGGTAGTCTAGATGATATGAGATGAAAAAGCTGTGGCTTGCGCGCCGTTGGCAAGATTTTGCAGGTTGCCACCCGCTGCAGGTGACAATAAAATGAAAGATCTACTAAGTCCGGTAACTTGCAGGCTGCCTCGGAGGACTCGTTGGTAGGGAGCACGCCTTCCCGGCCTTTCACCCCGAAAATTTGAGTTCGGCATGTCAACCAAATTGGCAAGTGAGCTCGCAACCACTGACAACAAGTACGAACTTCTGCGTTGCAACGAAGTCATATCAACCTCAGGACCCATCGTCTGCCTGCTCAGTTCCCCTTGCAGTACAAACCCCACTGCGGCAGGCATCAACGTCAAACCCCATAAAAGAACTATCAAAGAAGGCGGATCAAAGCCGAGGGTGGTCTGTGCACCACGGTAGCTTCCCCACCAAAGCCCCAGTCTCCTTCCTCATTGCAGCGCCGCGTGGGCTGCCTGTTCCAACTACCTTAACTCGAGACCAGAGAAGACTCACCTTTCAACATACAAACCAACTCATCTTTGTCCGCTTGTGCAAGGTTTCCTTCTCGGCAAGCCACAAACCTATTTCCAGAACCCTTCCCAATTCCAGGTATTTAAAACCTTCCCAAATCACACCGTCCTTCCAAATCTTCCTTTCGGCAACCCAACTTCAGTGTCAGACTTGCAACCCCGCCACCACAGATTCTATCAATCATCAGCATCGTCACGGCTGCAATCGCTAATACTTCTTTTACTACGCAACAGCCTCGCTATCAACACAGACATCTTCAACAAATGTACATCATACATTCTTCGTGCTTTTTTGAATCTCGATGTGCTAACTCAACATCCGCAGTTTCAAAATGACTGAGAACGCTGTCAACAAGGTCTCTCTTCAGAGCAATGATGGACACCGCATCACCGTTGGTATGTCAAACCATCCATTCAGCCCTGTACCGCTATCATCATTGGCTAATCAAGAGTACTACAGACCGTGTTGTCGCGGAACGATCTGTCCTAATCAAGAACCTCATCGAGGATCTCGGTGACGAGGCCGTCGCCAGCGAGGCCATTCCCCTCCCTAACGTCAACCATGCCGTCCTTCAAAAGGTCGTCGAGTGGTGCGAGCATCACAGGAACGACGTTGCTCAGGCAGGCGAGGATGATAGCGACAACCGAAAGAAGACCACCGACATTGAAGAGTGGGATCAAAAGTTCATGCAGGTTGACCAGGAGATGCTTTTCGAGATCATTCTTGTAAGTTGTTGCCCACTTGGGCCGGACATGCTGCCCGGTTACATTCCGTGATGCTAATATGAAATGATCTCAGGCGGCCAACTACATGGATATCAAGGCACTCCTTGACGTCGGCTGCAAGACCGTTGCAAACATGATAAAGGGTAAATCACCGGAGGAGATCCGCAAGACTTTCAACATCACCAACGACTTCACCCCAGAGGAGGAGGAGCAAATTCGTCGGGAGAATGAGTGGGCCGAGGATCGTTAGAAGCCGACAACCTCGACAAGCCAAGAGGATATGGATTGCCAACAAGATAAGGGTTGCGCCCCCGAGTCATTACTCACCGCTTAATTCGCACGCAGTCGCTCAACGCAACATTTGGTATTCGGAAGTTGGGAGCATTTCTTATTAATGATGGGCGTTTGGGTCTTTTTTGGTTTCTTTGCGGCTGATAGATATCGTCTTCGGTATTTGGCAAGCGCGCGTGGTTTTGGAATGCCCTGGAAAAAGGCATCGGCAACACGTGGGCTCTGATCCATCTAGAAAATAGTTACAGGGGCGGTATCAAAAGCAAAACTGGGTATTCGATTATGCCCGCGGTTGTGGGGAGGCCAGTTTTGATAGCGTATCTTTTTCCGCAGCCGGTTTAATCTACAGAGACGTCACCTAAATCTGTCGTGTTCGCAAGCGTTAGTGGGTTACTATTTGCCGGGACACTAAATTCGCTGAATCGTGGAACTTTCCAGCCACGGTTCATTAGAATTTCTTTGATTTCAGATATTCCTGCATGGTTCTTCGAGTTTAGCTGCCTCTCAACTGACCCTGACCACCCCGCCTTTATCAAATGTTGTCTAAAAGACTCGTCGGTACCTGGCAGACTTGACGCCACTGCCCTCATAATATTTAGTCATTTCACTTTTAAGAGAATGGGTGGATTTTTTTGGGATCTTTTTGGAGGGTTTAATATCTGTGGTTAAAGCTACCTTTAATCAGGTATCAAGATTAGAAGATAGGGACAACCTGTGTACAGTCCCTGATCACCTCGTCGGTTGATCGGTCCCGTTTCATATTACGCCACTTTCGTAGTCAAGAGAACCCAAGAGACATCTGAAAGGGTGAGTAAGTTTGAAACAAACGTACATTGTCAATGGATAAGACTTGAAAAAGGTCTTGGAAGGCGAGAGAGAGAGAGAGCGAGAGAGAGAGAGAGAGAGAGAAGTACAGTCGGTTCAATTGAATAACGCCGGGAAGCTGGCCTCATGTTCCGTGGTTCCGCAATTCTACGAGGCGAGTCCTGCGATCCCTAAATATAGTCATGATAGTAACTCGTTAATTACAACGCCCTGGAGCGGTTGCTATTATCTAAGCTGTGGTCAGTTGACTGCTCGCCAGTCTGAATCCAAGTGGGCCAGAGATATCACAAGATAATGGGCAGGAAAAGAGGGGCTTGAATCAAAAGTCTGTTGCTTCATAACCACAAAGATGACCATCATCACAAACAGGTATCATGTTTATCAGCAATCAAATGCTTTCTCATCTCATTCCTTTTTTGTTGTCCCTGAAACCCTCAAAATGCCATGGCAATACTCCGTTAAATAAAGTCCAGGAAGGTAATGAGAGATTGATTCCCAGTGCCCATCCGAAAAATGCCCAACCGAAAGATCCCTTGGCCCAAAGCACCCTAATTCCTCTCTAATCAACGCCTTAAGCCTCGTTTCCGAAACTCCAATTTTGACTGTCGAGTTTCCCCTCGGCTCCCCCACAAACTAATCAAAGAGGCTGATCAAGCATGGCATCTGGTCGTGAAGAAACTGTCGTTACTCATCGTAAGGGCCGTCCAAATGATGCTGCTACCAAGGGTGAAAAATGGAGTTCCTTCGGTCGTCTGGTCTGGCGCCCACCAGAAAGCAAGCAAGGGGAGAAGTCGAATTGTACATCGTCTCGTTTGGGGTTCGAATGAGGAATAAGGACGAAGAGAAAAGGTATTTAGAGGCCGAGGCGGGTCTTGCGCCAATGTCTGCGCTTGGCGTTGTATCTGGAGTTTTGGCATGTCAGCACTTCCTGCTCTCTCTCATTATGCCGGTCCTCGATAGGGCCGTAGTTTGTTGCTGCCTCCTCCCCCAATCTATCATGTCGTCGGTGCTGAGAAGCTCGGGCAATCGTACCTGATGGTGTTACCAGTGCGGAGCCGAATCCATTGGGGAATGGGGCGGTTCTGCTTCTGGGCCTTAGCAAGCTTCTGCTTGATCTTGAAGGTCTTGTGGCTCTGTTGTCAATCAGGGATATTAGCTTCTGCAAGTCATCATAATGGTGGTGCTGCCATTGCCAACTTGATGCCCCTCCCAATCTCTGCTTCCGAAAATTGGCGATAATTTGCACAATTATCGAAATCGAGATCGGGAAGTTCGTCGAAATCAGTAACCGGGCGTCGAACAGTCGTTACGTACCGGCATTTTGACGGTGTTGTCGTGAAGTACCGAAAGATGTCGATTCCGTGATGCTGCGGCAGAGTGGGTTGGATTCGAAAATATGGTGTGGGCTTTGAATTTGCCCTCTGCTAGGGCCGGCGGAGTGTGATTGTGGCTGAGTCACGTGGAGCTTGCGAATTCTGCGTGGCTAGTGGGGAGTCTGAGAAGAAAGATAGTGGCTTGCCCAATTTCCAGTTTTCCAAGGCCTGCAGCGGCACAACAAGCCAAGACCCTCCACTGCCGGCGCAAGCCATCTGCCAATCGCATGCCAGTCCAACGACGCCCGTGCGTCTTCGATTATCAAGACAAGGGGGCCATTCGAGATTCTGGAACCCGATGCTGCCTTTGGATTTGATGAAAGAACCAAAGCGCTGCATGAACGACTAGCAAAAATCTTTCGGTTATTTTAATTTGAAGAAATAAGGGGGAGGCCTCTGCAACGGGTCTACATTTTCATCTCCAGTTCTCAGCGGCATTTGAAGGCTTCACTTGCGCCGTTCTCGGGCTTTTGCTGTCCGATTCTACTTGTCACTTTTGTCAGGCTGTCCTCCTCGTCCTCGTCCCCTTGCCAGTGGATCATCTTCGCGACGAACTCGCCGTCCGCACCTGAATCACGCAACGCATACCCCATATCTAATATCAACAACGCGCCGGGTTCACCGGGTGTAAAGTACGGCAAGATGGGTCAAAGCATGTCATGGCTGTCTAACTTGTCCAACCTGTTCTGGGCGAAGAAGGAAATCCGAATCCTGATCCTGGGACTGGTTAGCCTCCCCTGGCCCACCAAACCCCCAAATGCGCGCGCACCGTACTGACCCAGATGCGCTTCCCAGGATAACGCTGGCAAGACTACTCTCCTCTACAGACTCAAGATCGGCGAGGTAGTAACGACGATACCGACCATCGGATTCAACGTCGAATCGGTGACGTACAAGAACCTCAACTTCAACGTGTGGGATCTAGGTGGACAGACCAGCATCAGGCCTTATTGGAGATGTTACTATGCGAACACGGCGGCAGTTATTTTCGTGGTTGACTCGACCGATATCGAGCGTCTGCAGACTGCGGCGGATGAGTTGGCAGCCATGTTGAACGAGGAGGAGCTCAAGGACGCCGCGTTGCTGGTGTTTGCAAACAAGCAAGACCAACCAGGGGCGAAGGGTGCAGGCGATATCTCACAGGCACTCAGGCTCGGCGAGTTGAGGGACAGAAACTGGAGCATCATGGCATGCAGTGCTGTGGAGGGCTCTGGTATAACTGAAGGAATGGACTGGCTGGTGGTGAGTAAATTTGCAAAGAAAACAAAGTCAGACATTTTGCGCCCAGGGGTACTAACGCAGCCACAGCAAACCGTATCACAGGAGTAAGGAGCAATATCCATGTTTTTTTTGGGAATTACACGAGCAGGACAGCCTCTGTACAACACACAGACAGGCAACACGGGCCCTGTTATCTGGATTTTGCCAGGACCCCGATTTGGGTATTTTAAACCACACTTGAAGACGGGACGGCGAGTCCATCTCGGCGTTTTAATGAGGAACCACTGGCTGGCTATGCATCAGCCAAATGTGGATGAAATCATGCGAAACGGCGTAGAGGTTGCATCAGGAGGAATGGGAAAGCGTCTTTTCGGGCGTGGCGACGTATACAGTACCCTACAACTTTTAATATAAACATCCCCCTGGCGGATAGGTCCTGGGGTTAATCTTCTCTTACGTTGCATGACCTCCATGCCTTGATGAGGAATGGCTGGAGGATCTAGCTAATTGAGGTTGTTGAGGTGTTTCCAAGGCCTGAGGTTATGGTTTAAATGATATTATCTTGCGAAGTGGGCATGTCTTTAAGTCCAACCCTGGAGCGGGATACTCGAAACGCTTTCATGTGGTTTTGAGCATCACCTGTTAGATTGAGCATCCCGCCATATCCCGGCAATCTATGGGACCCTGGACTTGTTTTGCAGGTATTCCAACACAAACGAAGCATATGATAGCCTTTGGAAACTGAGAGCAATGGCTTATTTTCTCATCTTTATTGATGCGCTTGTTACAAGACATTGATAAATTGTGGGTCGCTACACATCAGATCGCCGGACGTCACT
Source organism: Cladorrhinum sp. PSN259 (assembly GCA_033725935.1). Classification (NCBI taxonomy): domain Eukaryota; kingdom Fungi; phylum Ascomycota; class Sordariomycetes; order Sordariales; family Podosporaceae; genus Cladorrhinum; species Cladorrhinum sp. PSN259. Next base: position 254,985 of record MU867077.1, read on the forward strand.
CTAGCGATGAGCTGCCCCGCCCCCACATAGAGGTCCAGCCCTGCGACAGCTGAAGTGAGCTTCCATCTTAATGCTCCAATAACACCCTTCTAAGCTTTCATAAATCTCATCTCTTTTTCATTTTTAGCTCTCATCTTCATCTGTGGAACCATAACTCGCCCCAACCACCAAGTTGAAATCCAATGAGACACCCCAGCCTTCATCATGAAGAAAACACTCCTCCTCGTCTTCATTCACGGCTTCAAGGTAATTCTTATCACCCTCACAGCTTGCTCGTCACAAGAACTTATCTGCTAAACACTTACATCCCATCCAAAAGGGAAATGACCAAACCTTCGGTCACAACCTCTCATTCACAACCCACCTCAAGCGTCTCCTCACCGCCTCCCTACCAAACCTCAACATCCTGACAGTAATCTACCCAACCTACGAAACCAGGGGCGACCTAACAGAGTGCGTCTCCCGCTTCAGCGACTGGCTCCTCAACAAAGTCATAGACCTAGAAGTAGCAGCCGGCACCCCGTCACCCACAATCGACCCTTCGGTGCACGTAATCCTAGTGGGACACTCAATGGGCGGCATCGTAGCAGCCGAAACGGCCATTTCTTTGGCCTCGGAACAGCCAATCCACAACACCGACCCTTCCCCAGACGGACACGACGGTGCGGGGCCCTCCGCATCCTCAATGCCGGCCCCAAACTCGCTCATGTTCCCTTACGTACAGGGAGTCCTGGCATTCGACACTCCCTTTCTGGGTATCTCCCCCGGCGTGGTAGCTCACGGCGCCGAATCGCACTATGTGGCTGCGAGCACGGCAATTTCGCAACTTTCTGGTCTGACGAGCTTATGGGGCGGTGCAAATGTTAACTCACAAGCAAATACGAAAGCGGCCGAGGCAGCGCGCGCTTTGCCCGCACCGGCAGCTAACCCACCTCCTCAGAAACAAGAATCCCAAAAAGGTGGTGGAGGAGGAGGCGGTAGCGGCAGCGGATGGGGTAAATGGAGCACGATAGCAATGGCAGCCGGCGCCGTGGGTGCAGTAGCAGCCGGAGGCGCAGCGGCATACTTGAAAAGGGACCAGATCTCGCAGACTTTAAACTGGGCCACCTCCCACTTGGAGTTTATCGGCTGCTTGGGACGCAGGGAAGAACTTCGAAGACGGGTATCGTACATGGCCAGGCTGAATAAAGAGTTGGGCGTGGGGTTCGGTAATTTCTACACGAGACTGGGAGACTCTGCGAGCGCAGGCAAGTCGGCTTCGAATAGTTACACGGGTATGGTGATGGGCAAGGAGCGAACGTTTTGCGTTGTTCCCCAAAAGGATCCCGCGGGCGATTGGAGGCCGGCCGTGAATGATTATGCGACGGATGAGGTGACGGCGCATATTTGTGAGTTTTTTCTTCTTCTCAACACTTATCCCCCTGAATGAATGAATGAAACCAACAAGGAAACTAACTCTAAGAAAACAATAGCAATGTTCGAGCCCAAAGAGAACCCGGGATACGAAAAACTGGCCAACGACGCCCGGGACATGATTACCAGCTGGTTGCAAAACGATTGGTATGCGAGCAGTAACAGTAGCAGCAACACCGACACAAAAGCAGGTGAAACGGTCAGGGCATGACGATTGTTGCATTTTGCTTTCTTTGTTTTTTGGTCCCCCTTTTCCCGTCCCATCCATTATTCGGGTAATCTCTATTTCACCAAGGGCGTCGTTAGGTGTTTTTGGTCTATGGAATGTCCCCCCCTTTATCTTCTCTTGTATAATATCACACAAATTACAGTTAATGATACCCAATTATTTTTTCTTTCTTTCTTCAGCCATTTTTGCTTTAGCCATCTTTACTCTAAAACAATTTCTTTTTCATTGTTGCTCATGATGTTATCGCTCGAAAATGTTGCTTTATGCAGACGCCATGACAGATATCCGGACCAACAAAATGCTGCTGATAAGCAAGAGTAGAATCATGACCGGAGTTGAACGGATTCGCTGGGCTCTGAAATGCCGGTGGATATGATACCCCCAGCTCTCTTTGCGATGTGTGACGTTCCGCACCGGGAACACGCGCCCAGACAATCAGGTCGCGGCGAGCGTTGGAGAGAATAAGCACCCTATTGCTTCTTCTTCTCGGAGCCCTTGCCGGCGCCACCACCGAGATACTTTCTCCTCTGCTTGAGCATATGAGAGTAGAGAATGACAGAACCTAAAATCAATGAGTTTCATGATATCAGCACCAAATAAAAGGACTTGTTTTATTTCGCGAGAGACAAGGGGTGTCGGCGGCGGCGAAAAACTTACCAGGGATATAAGACAGTAAAACGGCAGTCAGCGCATAAGGATACCACGAAGCCAAGTAGGATGCAGGGCCGAACAGGGCCTTGAGGGTCATGGCGACCTCGCTGCTGATGCCAATCGGGTAGAGGATCAAGAAGGCGCTGTACCGGAGCCAGTGCAGCGCGCCGGGGACGGCATCGAACTGCTTGAAGACAAAGTAGGTGTAGCGGATGACCTCGGTCGTGGCCCAGGCGCAAAGCATCGAGGAGTACCAGGTGCTGACGTTGAGGGGCTGGAACGGCCAGCAGACGGCCCACATGAGGAAGAGACGGCTGGCGACTTGCATCGAGGTGGTGAAGACGGGGGCGGGAACGACTCCTAGTTAAAGAGAGAGTTTAGTCTTTATGAGCGAAAGATTACACGGTAGCCAGAGAGACCAAAAAAAAAAAAAAAAACCTTACCAGTCAGCGCATGCAAAATCTCCACCACGGCAAAGGTCTGGGTGATGCGCGCAAAGTTGTCGACGACGAGCGGCACGAAGGCCGGTCCTCTCCATCCCAAAACAACAGCGACCCTGCCGAGGACGGCTGCCCACGCGATGGCAGAGGCTGCATTGTAGAGAACAAGGTAGGCCTTCTTGGGGCCGAAGCCGCCACCGTTTGTTGACTTTGCCATTTCCTTTTTGTCTTTTGCGGTTGGTGATCTCTGAACGGTGACAAATTATGGGGTTTTGTTTTGTTGTCGTTGACCGTCGTATAGAACCGGAGTTCCTTTTTTATCAGTCTTGAACTAACTCTTGGTTTCCAAAATTTGAATCCCGATTCCGAACCGCGCTGTTGGGTTGAAGAAGTGGATTCTTAAGTTGACAGGGGAAAGCCAAGCAAGCGTGGTTGATCAGGGATCCAATGAAATCCCCCGAATGATGCTGTGGAGAAGACAGAGAGCTTCGGTTCGATCCGCCGTGTGCCCTGACAGCGACAGGGGGACCGAGGGGTCAGCTCTCAGCCAGGCGTTCTTCTGGTGCCAGGTAGGGAGGATGGTGATGATGAGGGTCTTGTTCTCTCGGTAGGTATTGTTGAATATCGAAGTTGGTGATTGAATTTACCCTTTTTTTTTCCTAATTGGTAACCAATTGGATTCCAATTCAAGTTGCTTATAGCCAAAAAAGGGGGCTGCAGCTCAGTCTGCCGCAAATGTCCAGCACCAAAACGTCACTGGTGGCTCTATTCTTTGAATATCGTTATGGTTTGAAAATTCATGTGCCACTCGAACCATTTTGAGATTTGCAGCGTTTGAGAAGCCACGTGGGAGTCCTGTGGGTATCACTTCGTGGGGTAGGAGCACCGCATTTAAGGGAAGGTTCGTATGTATCAAATGCTTCATTCACGGAAAAAGAAGATGAGAGTTATCCTAAAACTACAAAAACCAAAAAGCCAATCAGGTATCGTATCCAACTCCAATCCAAATGCCCACCACCGATTCCTCCCATCCCACCTCACAATAATAACAAAAACATGGCAAATTGGCCCGTTAAATATGAAACTGATCCAGTCAGTCATCTCATCATCTCATCACCACCATCATATAATAATCTTCCCCAGCAAACACCAACTCGCAACAATATCCGCCTCAACCGAGCTCTTACTCCCTCCGCGGAATCACAGCCCTCAACAAATCAGTAAGTCCCTTCCCACCAAACAAGAACTCATCACCATGTCTGCCGCAATAACTGTGAGCATTCATCTTCTTCTTGTTGGAATCTCTCCGTCTGCTGGTTTCAACTGCCGCCGTAGCGCTCCTCGACTTCTCCCTCCTCTTCGGCTCACCCTCGGAGCGCCGGAGAAGCGGCCTCGCAGTTGCCGTGCTGTCCATGGTTGAGCTGTGAGATGGAGGATTGAATTGGCGGCCGTGGTGGTAGTGGTGCTGCTGGTGGTGGTCGTCGTCGCGAAAGTGCTCATCATACGCAGAGGAATAGGTATACTGGTCCCCTTCATACTGATGATCATAGTCAGGGTAAGGCGAGGTAGGTGAGGTAGGTGAGAATGCTCTTGAGGTCTGGACGGTGATTGGTTTCGTGTAAGTGACTTGACTGGATGAGCGAAAGGGGTGGTAGAAACATACACTACTGTCCATTGACCTAGGACTTCCCATTGCCATGTCTGTTCCACCGCTGCTGCTGCTACCGTCGCTTCCACGAGTCTGGAGCGGTGGGAGAGCAGAGGTACGCTGAGCTGAAGAGGAAGAGGAGCTTGAACCTGCCATCGACACCGGGCAAATAGTTGTAGCTTGAAGAGGGAGGGAGGCTGTGTAGACGGGTGTAACCAGCCAATACCAGGCTAGGTGTGTGTAATGTAGGTCGCGTAGATGAACGATCGATCTGATCGATCAAACAATATAGGCGAATGTAGTGTTGTGTATGTGTGTATGTATGTGTGTGTGTGTGCATAGACGAGAATACGATACTCGTCTTTGGTAGGTCAAGTGAGGAAGTAAGGTTTTGCACTGCCACCACCAGATCCAGGCACTCGGGAGAAGAGAGAAGAGAACAGGTTGGGAGCCTTATAAATGTGTGCATGTATGGCGGGAGGGAGTAAAGGTGTCAAGAAGGAGGGAGGACGGAAAGTGTGGGTGGGTGGGTGGGAGGACCAAAAAGGACCAGCGAGTCACAAAAGTCCTACATTACCCGAAGCCTTGCAGATTTACACGAAGCACACCAAGAAATAAGGCAACCACTTTTTTTCTTCTTCTTGTTGTTCTTCCAATCCGATGACACCGTTTTATCAAATCGGAATGCAAGGTCATGAGTACCACAGCAGCATTCGCGCCTGCAAATCACTTTAAGCCAGGACGCCTTTCTCTTTTTTTCTTTCCTTTTCCCTTGTAGTGTAGGCATGTCATGTATTCTGCGCAAATCAAGTACAGTACCCTCGGTATCCGATCTTGTTCGAACAAAAGGACCAAGCATCTCGCGCGCGGTCCTAATTACAATATGTATGTACACCGGGTATCCAAAAGAGACATTGCTGCCTAGGTTGATGTATGTATAGTCCTTCCAAAACGTCCTTCTGCTCCGATATGCACTTTCAAACCTGGAAACGACCCCCCGCTGTCACATCCAAAGCGGGGGAAATCCAACCACCTCCCATCATCAGCCGCGTAGGGCTGTCGTAACATAATATGCAGGACAGCAAACAAACAAACCACATGATTAGTTCGAGTACGCGGAAGTTTACCCAAAATACAAAAGTCATGTGGACAAAAAAACATCCTTCCCACAAATCTAACTGTATGTACATACGTAGTACGTACTGTACCTCCGTATACGTAAGTGGTTCGCATACCATTTTTTTCAGACCAAAATAATAAAAAAACAAGGCAACCAAAGAACACACCTTTTTTGCCCCCCCTTTTTGCTTCTTTTGCTTTTGCTATTCACCGCACTACCTGATTCGGTAATCATCAACAAATATGAGTCAATTGGAAGTCAATTCTTGGCCCCCAACTCCTCATCCGTGCCCGATGATGAATTGATCACGATGCGAAAATCGGTTATCGCGGCATCTGCATACCGCATATCCGTTCGGTCACCTAAACACAGACCGGCGGGACACGGAACACACAACACCGTACTCGATAAAATACCGTCATACAAATCCACACCTCGGTCTTGAACTTGGTGTAGATCTACTGTCAAAAACATACATGTTGCTTTCTAATCATTCATCTTCAAGATCTGATTATGGATGAGGAGTTGCGTTGAAGCATATCATTAACAGTAATTACACGTACCAATCCATCAGGTACATAAGACTATATACAAGTAACAGAAAAATAAATAAAAAACCCTCTATATAAATATCGACGATGTGAATAATAAAATTCCCTCCGAATGCAAAACGCCGGGCTCACCCAGATAAGCAGCCGCTCGCTTATCGTCATATGGTATCACTTTTATACTCTCTCTCTCTCTATATATATATATCCCGTCCAGATCATTTATTCTTCTCCAGGCTCTGAAGATTCACCAACTCAGCATATCGTCCGTTCTCCTTCATCAACTCGTTGTGAGTGCCCTGCTCAACGATCCGACCCTGGTCAAACACATAGATAATGTCTGCCTTTTGGATAGTGCTGAGACGATGCGCAACGGCGATGGTCGTCCGTCCCTTGGCCGCCTTGTCCAGAGCAGCTTGCACGACATGCTCGCTCTCAGAATCCAGGGCACTAGTGGCCTCGTCTAGCAAAAGAATCTTGGGATCACGTACGAGAGCTCGTGCGATTGCGATACGTTGCTTCTGACCACCACTGAGGAGTGCACCCTTGGATCCAACAACCGTGTTGAAACCATCAGGAAGCGAGAGGATAAAGTCATAAATGTTTGCTTCCTGGCATGCAAACTTGACCTGCTCGTCTGTAACCTCCTTGGGAGATCCGAGAAGAATGTTCTCCTTAATCGTTCCTTGGTAAAGAGTGGGTTCCTGAGACACCAGAGCAATGAAACTGCGGTACTCGTTGACATTGAGGCTGCTGATTTCGTTGCCATCAATAAAGATACCGCCAGCAAGAGGATCGTAGAACCGTTCGAGAAGAGCAATGGTAGTAGACTTTCCACAGCCAGATGCGCCCACAAGAGCGACGTACTGACCAGGAGAGATTGTGAGATTCAGCCCGCGAAGCACCGGCTGCTCAGGGCGCGTGGGGTAACGGAAGTGAACATCTCTAAACTCGAGACTGCCATCAATAGCGCTGACCTTCTCACCATCCTGAGACCAGGTGTCAATCGCAGGCTTCTGGTCAAAGAGCGTCTTGAGATCACGGGAAGCCTCAGCGGCCTTGCCCATATCCGGGGCAAAGGAGAAGACGGAGCCAGCTGATTGAGCACCAAAGATGACCGAAGAGAAAACGACAAAGAACTGGAACATGTCGTACTCGCGCTTGCCAATGAGGGTACCACCGTACCAGAAGCCGAGAGCGAAAGCAAGGAACATGAGCGACTGAGAGGCGGCATACAAGAGACTCGACTTCAGGACGGACCTAAGACTGGCCCGCTGTTGAATAGCCAGAGATTCCTTGTACTGGCGGAGCACATCCTCCTCACGCGTCAAAGAAGCGACGGTGCGGATAGCAGTGATGGCCTCCGAGGCAAAGCTGGCAGAGCTAGCGTATGCACTCTTCGATCTGCGCTGGAAGTGAGCCAGAATCCAGAAACGGAAGAAACCACAACCAATGACAACCGGCATGGTCGCAATGCAAACAAGCGCGAGCTTCCAGCCGATAGCAAGAGCCACTGTGCAGGCAGCGATGAGTGTAGAGGTAACCGTGATGAGGGTTCCCAAGGTAGAGCCGCTGAGACCAGCCACGTGTGTCGTCTCGGTTCCCAAGAACGAAGTAAGCGCACCGGCAGAGTGTTCATCAAGGTCAAAGTACTCGACATCCTGACGAAGCATTGTCCGGAACGATCGGTCGCGGACCCGGTGAATAAGCCGCTCGCTGCACTTAGCAAAGAACACGCCCTGAAGAACGAAGGCGATGAACATGACAAACGCGAGCATCAGATACATCAGACACCAGAATGAAGCCTCAGACTGGATGTAATCCTTCGTTTCGGCGTTGACGGGAATTGATAGAGCGCTGATGAGTTTGGCGAAGAAGACAGCCTGGGTAGGGTTGCCGAGACCACAGATGGCTGAAAAGAAGAGGCCAACCAGCATGAACTTCCATTCTTGCTTGTTGAAACTGGCAATGAGCTTGATAAGTGTCCAAAGCCCATACTTCTTAGGGGTGTCCTTCTTACGCCCAGCCAAAATTTGCGAACTGACGCTCTTGGTTGACTGGCTTCGGTTAAGCTTGGCATTTATATCGTCCTCTGGGTCTTCTGGGATTGCATCTGCTGCCTTGCTGCCGGAAGCGGTGGTCTTACGCATAAGAGCCTTTTCCTCCTCCTCGATCAAAGCCTCCTCCTCCTCGGCCGTCATTTCGTGGACAGCAGCGATAGCCTGGGCAGTGACAAGGTTGAAGTATGCGCCACGCTTCTCCAGAAGTTGGTCGTGAGTACCCTGTTCAACAATCTTGCCCTGAGTCATGACGACAATGTTGTGGGCATCCTTGATGGTGGACAAGCGGTGAGCAATGGTAATGGTGGTTCGGCCCTCAGCAGCGACCTCCAAGGCAGCCTGGACAACACCCTCAGACTTGGTGTCCAGCGCACTGGTAGCCTCGTCTAGGAGAAGAATCTTGGGATCGGATACAACGGCGCGAGCAATAGCAATACGCTGCTTCTGACCGCCACTGAGCAAGAAACCACGCTCTCCAACATTGGTCTGGTAGCCTTCGGGAAGAGCAGAGATGAAGTCATGGGCGTTGGCCTTTCTAGCGGCATCCTCGACGAGCTCCATTTGCCTCTCAGCAGATTCATTCTCCCACTTGGTGCCAATCAAACCGTGACGAATGTTCTCGTAGATAGTCGTGCCAAAGAGGGTCGGTTCCTGCGAAACGAGGGCGACTTGTTGACGCAGCCAGCGGAGGTTCATAGTTGAGGTATCAACGTCGTCCAAGTAAACAGTTCCTTCGACTGGCTGGTAGAATCTCTCAACCAAGCCGATGATGGTTGACTTGCCGCTTCCGGAGGCGCCGACCAAAGCGGTAGTCTTGCCGGCGGGAATCGTAAGAGAAACTCCGTCCATGACGACAACCTCGGGGCGGGATGGGTAGATGTGCTTGATGTTTTCCAGACGGATGGTACCCGAGACCTTGTCAAGCTTGACACCGTCCTCCTTGGAAGGGTCAATTGGAGAGTTGCGGTCGATCGTGCTGAAGATCTTGGCAGCGGCACCAAGAGCGGTAACAAAAGCTTGCATGTTAGGAGCGACATTTCCGAGGTTGAACGCACCCATCATGACACTCATCATGACAATCAGAATCTTGCTGAGAGTTGTCGAGCCATCAACGAGGAAGCGAGAGCCCATCCAGAAGGCGAGACCGTAGTTGAGATACAGACAAAGCATCATACCAGCAACCATGCAACCGAGCGTGCTCTTGAGCTTGAATCCAAAGAACTCAGCGCGCGTAAGATGAACATCATACTGCTTGGCGAGGCGATCCTGAGTACCAAAAGCAACGGCATTGCGCACACTGCTAATGACTTCCTCCGCGACCGAACCACCCTGAGCATACGCGCCGATATTCTGCTTGGAGAACTTGACGATAAACCTGGATCCGGTTCCCATGACAAGCAACAGGGCGACAACTGTGCTCATCAGGATCAGAGTCAACTTCCAGTAGCTGACAAAGCCAATGATAAATGCAGCAACGAAGGTAGCGACGGCCTGAAGAGTCAGACCAACCTTCTCCGAAATGCCATCTTGAATGAGGTTGGTATCGGATGTGATTCTCGTCGTAACCTCTCCAGCGCCAATCTTGTCGAAGAACCCAATGTTTTGCTTCATACAGCTCTCCAGGTAGTGCTCGCGAATCTTTGCGCTGATGTGCTCGCCAGTGTAGATGAAGCCCACAGTTGCGATATAAGCCGTAATGAACTCGCCAATAGCTAGGTAGACGAAATACAGGCACATCTCACCAAGCTCGCCGGTAAACTCGTCATAGGTTATGGTGCTGCCGGGAACGAAATATTCCTGGAATGTGCCCTGAAGATTACCAAATACGACGGTCATGAGTGGCAGAGCAGCACCAGACGCGATGGCGCAAAAAGCAGAGACTGCGATTATGATAATGTCATTCCTTGATGAGTATCGGTACAGAGTTGCCATGCCGACCTTGACATCGGGTGTGTAGACCTGCGCCTTGAGGACCCTGGCCTCATGTTCGGAGAGGTGCTTGTACAGGTCTTCATCGTTCTTTTCTCTGGCAGGCTGTACAACTTTGCTGTCTATTTTTTTGAGATCCAATTTCGTATTTCCGTTCGAGTCGTCGTTGGTTGATGAATGTGTTGATGGGGTGCGATTGGGGGCCGGCTCCGAGGCCTTCTCCGAAAGATCGGCAGCCATGCCGGGCAGCTGGCCGAGGGGCGGCGACAGACGGCGGAAATCGGCACGATGATGTCAGCACTCAGATTTATATGAGATGCGACCCTTGTTATTTTAACAGCAGATAATTCGATCGAGCTGACTACTCAATGCGGCGCATTGGTTTAATTATTTGCGACCTTTGAACCTCTGAACCTCTGAAGACAACCAAGGTGCGACGCGATCTGCCAGTTGATATTTGTGATGTGCGGTTGCGTAGGGGGAAGAGCGGTCGGAATGTGGATGACTAGTTTAATTAAAAACAAATAGTAAAAATTGGTGGTCAAAAGGGGAAAGGTAAAGGGAGAATAAGGCAGGTAGTGTGGAAGGAGTGTAGAGGTAATGAACGTGGGAGGGGAGCTGACGTTTGGGGAGAGGGCTTTCCTTTAAACAAGGCAAACTCTGCCCATCATACAACCTTGGAAAGTTCCCGATAGCAATCCCAACTGCAGATTCGAACGCGCAATGAATTCGACCTGAAATCCAATGGTGCCGAATCGGGGTGGAGGGGCCAGAAGGACATATTAGAGCGGGTCTTGCGAGATGTTTCCGGCCCCCGGCCACTTTCCGCTCTTGCACAAGTGCCGGGCGTTCGATCCTTGTCACCGATCAAGTGTCCAACCAGATCCGCCAGAAGAAAAAGAAGTCCTCGCAAGTCGGAACTTGTGAGCGCCGAGCACTATCCCAGCAGGGCAAAGTCACGTTCCATTCTGAGCCATTCAGCTAGTTTATTGAGAACTGCAGTCTTGTCAATTGAAGAATAAATACCATTCAACTTCTCGTTCACAGGTCTTTTTATCAAATCTTTGTGTAAAATTCCAGTGCACTATATCCGGGACATGAAAAGGTGCGCTCCCGAGACATGAAAGTTGTAAGTCATCAGCATTCTCGTGCTGGACCCCCATTGATCCAATGCCTCACATGAGGTGGTATAAGCCTTTCTCATCCCTACATTTCCATTCTTGTGTAACCACTTTTTCTTTGTATTGAGCTCATGGTATGGTTGCACAACAGGATGTCGTGCCACGGAATCCTGTGAAGGATCAGTTGTTGGGAAGTTCTCCTTGTAATACACCAATCGGCGACAATTCTGCAAGGCTGTTGGCATCGGTCTGTAGTCATCGGCGTGTGTCAAACGACGTACGCATTTTGAATCGTATTTTCGCTTCCGGTTGCCCCGATAAATATCAACCCGGGAACACGGAATTTCCCAAAACCCCGTCCCCCACTAGGTCTCAGCTGAGCCACACACCAGTACGACACTATTTTAAATTCCCTGACTTTCTATCAGTCGAGAGATTCTTTGAAGGATGCCGAGGAAGATCCGTTGTCTTCTGTCGTATTGTTCTCATCCAGATGATTGAGGTGTTGGTGGCGTCACAGGTTGCCCAGACGCGGCGGACCGCACGCCATAAAAAAATCTGGAGAATCCTGGGAGTAGCCATGTGCCTTGGCGCACCATGTGCTTGGCGCCATCACACTGAAAGTGGCTCAACCATTCAGGTGGTGAAGACCATCGGGGCCAAGACCTCAACATCAGTTGGTGACACAATGCGGCTCATGTAGAAAACACCCAAGCTCCTCGGGTTCGGGATGGCCAGTGTGTACACCATTGGCTGACGGCCTGGGTAATCTGTCAACCATGCGCCGCAACGGGCCGAACTCGAGCCCCAGTCCCGGTAATTATCCCTTTACTGGATGACAAACAGACTGTTCAAATGGCTTCGATGACTTGCCGGCGCAGAAGAGCTTGTTCTGTAGGTTTCGAGTCCCAAATTGTGCGCCGAAATCGTGCTTCAGCCGTTGCTCTGGTCTTGCTGATCAGTTCGCTGAAAAAATATCATGCATACTGATTCCTCGATTGGGTTTCGATTTCATCACATCGTAATTGCCGGATCGACCGAATACGCCAGTCGATAGACAGTGATATGCATACTACCATCGCCGCTTGTCTGGTGTAAGCTGAGCGCGGAGATACCAGAGGCTGCTCGGGTAGTGCGTGTAAGCAGTGTTATGCATTCGATATGCTTGGAATTAAAACAACGCCACGCGCCTAGGGAACTGTAGAACAGATGATCCGTTTCTCGACTGGAATATACCTATGAGCCAATGCTTCTTTATCTGAACTGTCCTCGATGCCGAAGGTTGAACAGCGCTGATTGGTATCACGAGCAGTATGCCAAGAACTCTTAGATTCCCAAAGTTCTTGAACTCTTCAACAGAAGATGGGACAAACCAATGGGAAAGCAAAATGCAAGACGCCTGGTTTCAAGCGGGGTGGACCCACCCAGCGTCGGTCTTATCGTTATCATAGTGGGACGAAGACACTCACCGCCCCCACGGCAGAAAAAAAAACTCCAGAGCAAACCTGAGTTACCAGCCGCTGTGTGAAGAACAGCAGCAGCGGACAGGCGGCCTGGTGCGTGTGTGTGTGGATTGACCTACCCAGACCATTCTCCCTACATCAACGAATTAGACAGACCTTTCAACTTCAGGTCAACAACCAATCCATCCCAATTCCAACAATTTACTTCCTCCTCTGCACCTCCTCGAATTAACAAACCCTCTAATTCACTTTTTTTTTTTTAAAAAAAAACCCCCCCGCCAAAATGCCCAAGTCAAAACGTGCGAAAGTCTACAACCTCACCCAGGTCTCCAAGAAGTCTCGCGAGAACAAGGACAAGCTCTTTGCCAACATCCGCGATGCGATTCCCAACTACCAGCACTGCTTCGTCTTTTCAATCGACAACATGCGCAACAATTACCTAAAGAACGTCCGCCGCGAGCTCAGCGATTCACGGTACTTGCTCTCTCTTTCTCTCCCCTTTCTTAATACCACCCCTCCAAACAAATCCACCCTCTAATCATTCTTGTCTATGTAGAATCTTCTTCGGTAAAACAAAAATGACAGCCCGAGCCCTCGGAACAACCCCCGAAGAAGCCCAAGCGGACGGCATCCACGGTCTCACGCCCTTTCTATCCGGCTCCGTAGGCCTAATCTTCACCAACCGCACCCCAGACGAGATCCAAGCGTACTTTGATTCCCTCTCTCAAGTCGATTTCGCCAGGGCAGGAAACGTAGCGACCCGCACCTTCACCGTGCCCGCCGGACAGGTTTACTCGACTGGAGGCGAGGTGCCCGCCGAGCACGACGTCCCCGTCACTCACACCCTGGAACCTGAGCTCCGCAGGTTGGGAATGCCCACCAGGATGGTCAAGGGAAAAGTCACGCTCGGAGATGAGGGTTACGATGGGTACACGATCTGCAAGGAAGGTGACGTCTTGGACTCGAGACAGACGAGGTTGTTGAAGCTGTTCAGCGTCTGCTTGAGCGAGTTCAAGGTCAAGCTTGTCGCTTACTGGACCGCTGCGAGCGGCGAGGTTACCGAGCTTGAGGGCGCCAGCGAGTTCAAGAAGGCTAAAGTGGGCAACAAGAAGAGGGAGTACGTGCCTAAGGGTGATGCCGGGGAGGACAAGATGGATGATGATGAGGAGGATGAGGAGGATGAGGATGATGAGTAAAAGAGATTTTTTTCTCATATCTTGCATCAGAATCTTTGTTTGGGGGTTTTCTTCAATTTTATGTGTCCATATAGGGAGGTTTCATGCATGATACCATAGCTTATACTTTGGTTTGGCCTCTCTGGTTGTTTTGTTGATGTTATTTTTCTGGCGTCTTAGGGATTGGGAAAAGATAAAAATGAACCTAGGATCAAATGAAACTCATGTTTTTTTTTTCATCATGCCGTATCGTGTTGTATGTACCTGTACACTAGACACCAGAAGCTCAGAGTAACAGTGTGCGAGGAAAGGAAGGAAACCTACCTACCTGCCTACCCTAGAATTTTTTATTTGCTCCCTGATACTTTACACATTCTTTTTGGAAACTCGTTGAAAAAAAAAAAGTCCGCCGCTGAGTATGCTGAAATCATTCATGACTGGACATACTCACACATACACACACCTCGTAAACAAAGGTCAGAAATTCTCAGCACAGGAAAAAAAGTCTTCCCTTACCTTTCTGACCTTACCTATCTCGATTCTTCCTTGTTTCATCGCACCCCTCCCTCCCAGAGCAATCCAGACATTTGCTAAGTTATTACCGTAGAGGCCATTTGACAATCCGCTTTTCTCTTCCCGCCCTTTAAATTTTTTTTTTTTGTAAAGAAAACAAACATGTATAGAGTGAAACATAGAAAAAAGAACGTTAGAGAACTACCTTCAGCCAGTCTCCTGGCCGGATCTCTTCACAAATATGTACTTTGTCGCCTGGTAGCGCGTCATTCAGAGAGCGTGAATGCCGCTCTGGACGCGAATGTCGAAAAGTTGCTGACATCGGCATCAGCCGAGGAGGCCAATGCTCAGATGGAGGGAGTAATATTACAGTTGTCGGTCCGTCGTCTTCCTCAAGAGAGTCTTACATGCCTTGTGCTTCTTGACGTTTGCTGAAGTTCTGTAAAAGAGGGCAACCCAGTAGTGTGACGCTGTGTCGAGCTTACCCTAACTTGCCGGAAGGGAAAAGATAGGAGAGCAGGAAGATGAAGGGAGAAAGTAGTAGTGGGGTACCAACCCACAAGACAGCCAAACCCACAGTCGTTGCAGTCTTGTTAGTATCGCCGCAACTTTCTCGGATCTTCATATGACCCCTCGAACCCACGCTTACGAGAATCGTCGTCTCTCGGCCGATCAAAGTCGCGATTGCTGCTGTACCCACCCTGATCACCTCCGCGGGGTCGGACAGGCTCCATGTTGCTGCCGGATTGACGAGGGTTTCGATCGCGGTAGCCACCACCACCACCGCCGCCGCCGCCGCCGCCGCCGCTACCACCACCGCTACCACCAGCCCTGTCATCATATGAGCGTGAAGAGCCGCCATCGCGACCACCATACCCACCGCCACCGCCGCCGTTACTGCCGCCATACCCACCATCACGACGGCCGCCATCACGGTTGTCTCGTCCACCATACCCACCACCGCCACCACCGGGACCACTAGGAGCATTAGGAGGACCTCCGGAGCCGCCGCCAAAACCGCGATCACCACCACCGAAACCGCGGTCTCCGCCGCGACCACCGCCAAAGCCACCACCACTGCCTCCACGGAATCCGCGGTCGCCGCCACCACCACCTCCTCCTCCTCCTCTGAATCCGCGATCCCGACCTCTGAACCCACCGCCAAATCCGCCACGGAAACCACCACCAAATCCGCCGCCGGAGGGACCCATTGGTCTAGACATCATGCTCTTAGTGTAACCGCGACCCCCGAGTCCACCACCAAGGCGGCGCGGCTTCCATCCTTTGACGGTACGGCCTCGTTCAACGTCAACCTTGATTCGGCGTTCCTTGATGCGAATTCCATCACAGTTATCTAGAGCGGCTATAGTCAAGGGATGCGCCCATAGGGGCACAAGTGTCAGTAACGCCTTACCAAGTACAGTTTTTACCTTTCAAGGTTCAAGTGAGATAAGAGGAGGGGGAAGGAATGTTTTGCAAGGCAAGCTTGAGGGCCATAGCAAACTTTTACAAAATTATCCCAATGGGGGCTGTGGTGGTGATGATGATGGTGGTGAAGCATTACCTCTCATGTCTTTCTCGCGCTCGTAGACAACAAAAGCGTAACCGCGGTGCGGCTTGTATTTCTTGTTTGGCTTTTCGCTGGCGTGAGTGTCTCGGACAATGCGAATCTATGCAGAGGTAAAGTCAGCTATGTGTTGGCCGTGTAAACGAAGGGAGAGAAAAACGTACACGCTCAATGGGGCCAAAGCGACCAAACTCGCGTTCGAGATCCTTTTCGTCGGCATTGTAGTCGAGACGCGCTACTATGAGCGTCTTGAATGCATCACCGCGAATGTTGGGATCCTCGTTGGGCTTGTCTGTAGAGAGCTTGTTAGCATTTGTTGGCAGCAAAAAACGTCGAGTCTCATCATCCGTACAGCTCTTTGGCCCGTCAACGAGCAAATTCTCGGCAGCTTCCTTCTTCTCGCGTTGCTTGCGGTCGCGAGCTTCCAGCCAGCTCTCAGTGGGATGGTACTCGATCTGCTTCGCGTACTCGTCCAGTTTTGGAAGAAATTCGGCAACGCCCGAGATGGCAGTCGTCATGCGCTTTTCTGGCGCGTAATCGGATGGCGGCACCCAGCGAAGCGGTGGACGCGCCGTGAAGAGTGCCAAAAGATTGGGCGGAAGTCGATCCGTCATGGCGACGACTTAATGGGCGATGGTTGATAATCTTTGTTGTTGATATCCAGTTCGATCTTTTTTTCGTTGCTCGGTCTGCCGATTATCTTAAATCGGTGTCGTGCCTTTAAACCTCGAATGAATTATCACTGCGCAACAGCTGCGTTATTTGTTGCCGTTCGGCTGTTGGCGAAATCTTGAGGCGAATTGAGGACAGCAGTCCAGTCCGAGCAGGCAGGGAAGGAGAGCGTGAATTGGGAAGTTACCGGTCGCGCGCGATTGGGAACTCGAATGTGGGAAGCCTTGCCTGAGTTAGGAGACGCCCAATGGCCGTGCACGCGCTCAATCCACCAATAAGGGCTCTCCAATCCTGGCTCCACTTCATTTTTCGTTCAACGCCTGTCCCGCAGCCCGCTCCAGCGGAGGTTTGATTCGGGAATTTGGTATCAGAATATCCGCGATTATAGAACTGCTGGTGCTATCTGGAGGACAGAAGCAGCAGAAGGGGCCAAGATGACGGTAAAACCATTAAAGGCAGTTTCTGTCGGCCGAGTATGTACCTTGTGTCTTGAGCCCCATCAAATAATAGCCATTCTAACTGCCCTCTTTTCTTAGAATGGCCTCGGCGCCTTCATCCTCCAATGCAAGAGGATAGATCTTCATTACTGCGACTGGGCTGGTAGTTCCAAGGGCATGAAGTATGTTCTGTCCCGCCTTTCCACTGGCCCCAATTCTTCTTCCCATACAGGACGATATGCTAACCACTCTACAGTGGCTTCATCAAGTCCCTCCTGCCCAAGTTCGCCGCCGCCCACCCTCAGATCGAGTTCACCGTCTCCCCTCGGCCCTCCAAGCACCCAGTAGCCATCGGTCACTATATCAACGGACGTGAGAAGGCCATTTGCGTGCGGAACATGGAGCCCTACGAGATCCTCAAGAAACTTGAGCTGCTGCGCGATGCCAACGGCGAGAAGCTGAAGAAGCTCTCCAAGAACGTTACCAGTATCAACGAGTCCGTCAGAGGTGTTTGGTCCCCATACCACGGAAACGGCATGCAGGTTTAAGGGGCACTGGGTGTTTCAAGCATGGGCGGCGGTTGTGGTTAGCCTTGAGATGTTTTGGGATCGTAGAGAAGAGACGAGAAGAGAAGAAGCATTTGTATGAATAACGCACGGCATTATAAACATTGTGGGTATTGGTTGGATAGGGAGGAAACGCCATACTCCCTCGAAATACCTGCTCTGTACAACTACTACTAGAGACAAAAACAATTAAAACAGACACATGGCAACCACAGCAATATGGACAGTCGGCATGAAGAGTGAACAACTACTGGTCTTGATAGGAGTCCTACTCATGGTTTTGGTCTACATCCTTGCCAATGCGTTTCCATTCTCGCCCTTTTTGTTGGTGTTCCTAAATAATATCCAGGATGAGCTAACCATGCTCCGCCCTGACGATTCCGTTATTTTTGACTAAGCTCACAGGTTGGAGTTGATAATGTCGACGACTGTAGGGCTATTAGCTTCCAAGATTCTGAGGCCTGAGAGGGTAAAAACCTACATTCGGGCTTCAAGCTGGCACCGCCGACCAAGAAGCCATCGATATCCTGTTCCTTGGCAAGCTCCTTGCAGTTATTACCGTTGACGGAGCCACCGTAAAGGATGCGGGTCTCGGCGGCGACCTTGTCGCTAACGTTGGACTTGAGCCAAGAACGAATGGCAGCGTGCACCTCCTGAGCCTGCTGAACGGTGGCGACCTTGCCGGTGCCAATGGCCCAGATGGGCTCGTAGGCAATGACGATCTTGTCCCAGTCGGCGCCGGAGACCTTGGCGGCGAGAGCAGCCAGCTGCTTCTCGACGACGGCAACGGTCTTGCCGGCCTCACGCTCCTCGAGGGACTCGCCGCAGCACCAGACAACGCTCACACCGCCGTCAATGGCGTACTTGGTCTTGGAGGCAACGACCTCGTCGGTCTCGCCGAGGATGGTCCTCCGCTCAGAGTGGCCGAGGATGGTCCAGTGGATGCCGCTGTCCTTGAGCTGGGAGACAGAGATCTCGCCGGTGAAGGCACCGTTGGGCTTGTCGAAGACGTTCTGGGCAGAAATGGCGACGTTGGGCTTGCTGACGGAGTCGGCAGCGAGCTGGAGGTAGAGTGAGGGAGGGGCGATGACGACCTCTAAGAGAAAGGAGCCAGGGTGTTAGCTATCGTCTAGGAAGCTATCCGAGCTGTGCGAGTGGCTAAAAGAACTTACCAACGTTTGAATCCAATTGCGACTCGTTGAGGTTCTTGACGATGGACTTGATGGACTCCTTGGTCCCGTTCCTGTGAAGGTGGTGATGGTCTGATTAGCTCCGAGCTTCACCGCGGGGTTTTGCAGAGCGCCATGGCGGGGTAGTTCAGGGATATCTAGTATTAGATCAAACATACATCTTGAAGTTACCTCCGACAAAGAACTTGCGAGCCATGATGGGCGATTTTGGGTATCTAACAGGATAAGAATAAAAAGTTTAAAATGGGATGGGGGTGTATGGCTGAGGTGATTGTTGAAAGATTTGGAGGGGATGTTGAGGGTATTTGAAGCGGGTATCGGGGGTAAGGCAATTGGGGAACGAGGAAGTGGGATGAAAGCTGCGCGGGTGCGGGTCTAAATTTTGGGGCAGTACCCGGACACCGAGCACCGCTCACATTGCTTGGCTTGGCTTGGCTTGCAGTTTGGCGGCGTTGTGGAAGGAATGATCCTAACCTGAGACTTGGAAGTTTGTTCGTCGATTCCCCGATGATACTGGTATCTCGAAGAAGAAAAGATGTTAGAGAAACTCAACTGCGCTGAGCGTAAATTACTTGTACTATAACATTTCCATTCCCAACTCCCTTGTCTTGCGTTCTTCTAGTTTTCCTTTCCCAACCTGGAACGGCTTTGCTCTCCGTCTCAAAGAGTGCTCTTCCATAAATGTCGTCCCTGCAGGGCATTCCGTCATAGTCCCTGCCAAGCGTCAACTGTGGCATTCGTCCCTGGACACCGGCCCAGCCCGGTTACTGATGGCTCCACTAGACGCCGGGTATGCCCGGGCTGCCGGTTTCTTTACCGGTTGTTGTGCCGGCGTTTGTTGTTGATATCCACCTTAGCCGAACCCGTTGTCGACTCAGCGTTTCTTCACGAAGAAACCCGTCCTTGGTTGTGCCTTTCTGTCCCTCTGAAGGAGGAGCGCTTTGAGGTTGACTGACTGCTTCTTTGCTTTTGGCGCCTGCTTCCTATCACCGCCGTCTGCTACGACACGGTACACTGTTGACCCCACCTGTTTGTCGCGTGGTGCTCTGGGCTCACGGAGCAATCTTTGTTCTGACCCATCTAGTCTCCTCCTCTTATTCAGACTCTTTTCAGCGGACTCGACTGCGCCCAGATCATCCTCATCTTCATCATCCGACTCTAACAGCTCGAGGGGCAGAAGTTGGGGTACTTCTCGTTTCCTTTTCTCTATTGGCTCCGGAGTCGACTCCTCAGCATCCTCGCCTTTTGCCTTTGCCTCCTCCTCTACCAGCTTCCTCTCCTTTGCTTGCTGCTTGAAAATGGCATCCCGCTCCTGACGCTTCCGCTTCAATACAGCAGCCTCCCTGTTATCTGGTCAGTGTCCACTTGATGATTTTATATGATGAGTATTAGAATAATTACTTCTCGGCGGCTTTGGCAGCAGCCTGAGCGGCTTTGCTTGCCTTAGCCTTGGTCTCAGCCTCAGCGGCACGCGTAGAAACGGCTTCTGGCGCCTCATCGTCAGAATCCTCCTCATCCTCCTCAGCACTATCTTGCACGTCCTTGACCTTGGCGGGGACTGCTGTCTCCAGGGGGTTCTTCCTAGGAGCCTCGCTGGGAGTAACAAACTCGTCATGGTCGCTTTCGTCGAATGTGATGTGTCTCCTCTCCATGGGCGTCTTAAAAAGCTCTGGCTCGTGCTCATCGTCAAGTCTCGACCTTGATGTTGATGAGGGCAGCGGAATCTCAATGCTGACGTGTCTGTGCTTAACGGAACCAGTATCCTTGGAACGCACAGTCAATTTGGCATTTGGGGTGCTCTCCTGCTTCCGCTCCTCAAGCTTGTCGGTTTTATATCTGATGCCAGCTGCTCTCATGAGTGGTTGATCGTAGACATCCGGCTTGCTGGCTTCAACCTCCTGTGGTGCCTCCCGCGCCTCATTTTCTTGGGTCTCAGCGACTTCTGCTTCAGAATCGGATGACAACTCGATGACTTCAGGGTCAGCCTTTGGTGCCTTCGTGGCCGATGATTTTCTTGGTGTCATTTTCTATCTTTCTCCCGAATGGCGGTGATGAGTGATATTACGTTGAATGGGAATTTACAGATTTCTCTGAAAAGAAATTGGCGGTAGAATATTGTCAAGATCAAATGTTGAGAAGGGCTGTTTTTTGAGTTTCTGAATTTCATGAAGAAATATCGAAAAGCGAGACCCCCATTCAATAAACTTTTTTTTCCTATTGGCGGTGGCCTTTGATTGGCTGCTAAGCTAGCTAGTGGATCCACAAATTACGCTCACCCTTGTTACTAGTTAACAGTGTTCAATTGAGTTTGGACAGGAACCATCATGAACAACTTCCTTTCCGCAACTCGTCATGTCATTTAAAAGTTGTTAAAAGAAGAGAAAAAAACCGGATACATAATCACCAATGAATTGATCAACTCATATCACGATCATAAAACCCCCCCAAGCTCTCGGGGTTTCTGCCCCCTCGTCACCATGTCTTCATTCCGGGCTTCTTTTCCCTCAGGACAGATGTTGAGGTTGAGCGTCTTTACTCTTCAAGCAAATACCACATTATGCCTCTATCAGCCCCAGGCCTTTAAAATACAACAACACTACAGGCGGCCATTACAGGCCCGCTGCTATGCAAAACTAAGGATGATGAGGATGGAGCCCCTCCATAAAACGTCAGGTGCTGACCTTATGTTCAAAAAGGAGGATGTCCCATCGTTAGATCTTCTCAAAGAATATGCCGACAGATATGGTCCCGGCGACATTACTAGAGAGGACATGCACAAGGCCGCTGAGATATTTTGCAGCGTGGCAAGATCGGGAAGCTCGACGTGGAAGCCCAGGCTTCTGATGGACTTCGGCATCGACAACTACACTCTTCATTATGCCGCCGCTCCGTTGTTGGCAGGGCCGCCCGGGAGATTGTGGCTGCTCGGCTTGCACATGATGGCCACAGCTTCTTCCCTATCATACCAGCCTTCGACCATGTCCCTCATGAGGCTTTTTCTTTACATGGGCCGTCCAGACAAAATGCTTAATCAGAGCATTCTCAAACTCATCTCGTCTGTTGAAGCCCAGTTCAAGCAGCTCGCCCGGACAGAAAAAAGCCCCGACATCCTCACCTTGCAGGGCTTGCTGGCCCAGCGAGAGGGGAAGGATGATGCTGCCCTCAAGTTCTTCAATGAGGCGATCGACTTGGGTCAGCAAAATGCTGGCAATCCGCCACAACACGACATCCGAACTATGTTGGATGTCATCTCCCGCCATGTCTCTAATGATACCAAATGCGAAAACCATCTGATCCGCCAGCCTAGATGGACTTTTGAAGGAGTATGCTGGCAGCGACGAGGCGTCATCTTGCTCAAGAAGGGCCTCAAAGACGAAGCCTGCCGCTCATTTCTAATCAATGCAGCCGAGCTTGATCTCCCCAGCGGTTTTGCTGAACTTGGCAAGCTTTGCACCAACGACAGCGGGTTCTTTGAGAAGATTTTAGTGATGGAGAAACAAGCCATGTTGTTGACGAGGCAGTTTTGGCTCACGAAAGCTGCTCAGGCAGGCGATCGTGAGGCCGGTCGGCTATTGGCGAGGGAGTTTCTTATCGAACTCGAAGAAGCCGACGAATCGCCATTATCCAGCCCATCACAAGTACACCAGGCCAAATATGATGCCACAACGATACAATTCATATGGGGATGGATAAAAATTGTTGGGCAAAGCGAAGAGGGAGAAGATTTCGTAAAGAGGTTGCAAATGATAGATCGGGCCGTAAGAAAGGGGCAGGCGTCAATGAGACTGGAGGGGGTTAACAAGGACGGCACCTTGAAAGTCGCCATTTGGATATACAATGGGCAGGCAAACCCCCAGAAGACCGTGCTCGACATCTGAGAAGAGAGCACCAAGAGCCCCAAAAGGAATCCCTATTCAAGGCATGCAGGACGCATGCATAGTCACAGGGAGCTGCTCTTTCTTTCCCAAGGCAGAAGATCCTTCCAGGCCAGCTGAACAAAATTTCCACCTATTCTTCCCTCTTTTCTTCTTCCGGGACAGGCTCGGCCAGTCCCATCGCATCCTCCCGTTGTCGATGTAAGGGCGTGAGAAAAGAGGAAATGATAGCGTCATCCTAACCACCCTTTTTTATCATTCCGTTGCTCAGTCGATCTCCTTTTCTTTTGCAGGTGGTATACTTCTCCTTAGCTTTTGTCCCTTTGATATCAGCTAACTCTGTCCTACGTACACCGACATCCGCCCCCTTGTCCGACAAAAAAAGCCACCCCCTCCTTTTGTGTATTCACTGTATTGAAGCAAATAAGAACTGACGAGTCAAAACTCACATTGTCCACTGGCTGGGCAGAGGAGACCACCACCACCATATCATCATGATCAGTGGAGATCGACAATAAAAACGATCGACAAAATCGGCCACATCGACCCAATAGAAAGGCAGAAATTCAATGGTGTCCCTTTCATCCATCCTTTCACATCACACAACAACCCCTCCAATCCATCAACGTGATTCTCCCATCTGCCACCCCTAATTGGTTCCGAATTTTGGTATTACTTGGGAAGATCACCGATCAGAACCCGGACAAGTTTAATTCAAATTGAAAAGAACCTTCTCCTTGGCTTCTCTCATTGGTTCCCAACAAAGTCCGCACGTCGGAATAACCCAAATGAACAACAAAATTTGGTCATGGTTGATGCCTTTACCTACAAATAAGAGAAGGAAGAGTCAAGAAAGACATTTTTGTATCCGTAGATCTTTAGTATGTACTGTCCAGGGCCCTTGTCCCTGCGGAAGGACATCCGTCCACCCAGAACCTAGAAACTGAAAAGAAAATCCATGGTGCCCAATCACTCTCCCCGATCTCCGAAAATATCGTACGATTTGTACATGAACAATGTCTCATCACACACACACACACACACACAAACACAGCCCTCTCTTTTGGGAGGGTTGTTGATTCTCGGTAAGGTATTCCGGTCTCTTGCACGAACACATTCACGGGCACTGGACTGGCGCAACAACTGCAAAAGAAAAAAAAAGAGAAACCACATGATCATATGGGATACGGATACACGGGGGTTTCTAAATAATACAAAAGTACATACTTTATAAGACAAAAAAAAATGCGCGAATGTACTGTACTTGTCGTTTGAAAGTGACAAATAGTTCCCCCGAGAGAGAGATATGATCGGAAGTCGTCGCTTGGAGAGAGAGGTATGTAAGTACAGTATGTAGGTCCAAGTCCAAAGAGGAAGAGGAAGAGAGAGAGAGGTCCAGAGACCACATAAAACGCAATATTTGCTTTTATCTTTGATGAATATATCTGAATGTTTGCTAATGATAATGAGGGTATCCGCGTAGTTTCTGATAAACCATCGTCTTTTTTGCCTGTCCCAAAGATAATTCATAAACCAAAGAAAGAAAGAAAAAATGCACAAGTTGATTTCTGCTTTGCAATCATGATGAGAGCGTCAAAATAAACCCCCATCCATCCCTAACAAAGCCCAAAAAACAGAGAAGAGAGAAAATGGGTTGAAAACCATCGCTTGGACTTGGCATTAAATCAGGGTTAAGCTTCCATGCCTAAAAGCAATAAAAACAAGCCAGCCCTCTGTAAAAAACAAAAATGGTCGAAAACAATCCAGACCCAGAAAATATGACATGAAAAAAATATATCGCAAAGCTAACTCTTCCCAGTGTTTTTTTTCCAAACCCATTCCCATAAAACTCGCTCATGAAATAATATGTGTATATATATAAATAAAAAAACTTCTCGTTGGGGTATAAAAGAAAAAAAGACCCAATCTGCCATAGAAGGAAGGAGCCGTTATTTTGAGTAGTCGTCTTGTTCGCCGGCCGTTATCACCACCACCCACCGAAACAGAAAAATAAAACAACAACCCAAACCAGAAAACCCAAAAAGTGCAAAAAACAAAACCTCGTGCCACCTGAACCAAGCAGCTTGATACCGCCAGTTAAACAACAGCAGCCTCCTCATCCTTCTCCCATCATCCAGTCCAATATTTGACTCAAGTCATAAACTCCTCTTGGCCCTCTTCCTAACCCTGACACCTTCGACGTCATCCTCATCACTGTCAACCCCTTCCTCGACGTCATCCAACGACGACAAATCCTTCCCTTTACTCCCTCCCCTCTTCCCATTCGACACAGTAGTCGAAGAAGAATCATTCCCCTTCTTGATGCTGATCAAACACCCCTGCTCCTTCAGCCTCTTCGTGAGCGCAGTACTGGCCTTCATGCCCGGGAAATCCTTGGCGTTATATACCTGAAAGGCTTCGCTCATCCCCGTGGCTACGATGGGACTTTTCTCGCCCGTACACATTTTTGCTGGGTCCAGTACCACCAAAGCGAACTTGAGACGGAAAACTCCTGGTGTGCGGCACGATAGGTCAGGGAAGCAGAAAAAACAGCCTTCCTCTCCGTTCTCGTCGAGGCCGACGAAGGGTGAAGCGACTAATGTGCCCATCAGACGGCGTTGTTGACGAAAGTCTTCGGGCATAGATGACATGTCTTTTTGTCCTTGCTCATCCCAGATGGAACAGTGAACAACGGAGAATTGATGGCGGAGACGACGGCCGAGTTCCTCTTGTGATAAGGACGAGTCCGTGATTGTTAGCTGGACTATTGGCGGCGGGTCTATGACTCGGCGATCACGCTCGCCAAAGCCACATGAGCGGGCCGCGTATGGTTGTTGACGGACTGAGATGCGGTACTCGGATGATGATGATGATGAGGTAGGAGAGGCTAGCGGACGTGGTGAAGGTAGAGTTGGCATTGGTGCTTTGGAGTTTGGGTTGTAGCCGTTATTGGGGCTCTTGTTGTGAAGATTATGGTGTGGACTGTTGGGGTTGGCTGCCGAAGACGAAGACTCTGAGCTGAGTAGATTTGAGATGCTCATTGATTTCGCTTCTTGTCTTGGAGAGGCGCTTGATTGTGTGCTTGGTGGGCTTTGTGGTAGTGAGGAGTGGCCGTTCAATATTGGCATGGGGCCAGCTGGTGAATAAGATGAAGATGATGAGCCGCCGCCGCCCATCATGACGGGCGGCAGAGCATTATCGTGATGATAGGGATCTCCTCTGAAATGTGGAGATTGCTGTGCATATGGTGCCCGAGGGATTTGACCCTGCGGTTGGTGATGAAAGCTGTTCATTTGTCTCATTCGTATCTCATGAGCCATCTCGTCGGATGACCTGTCACTGGCTGTTGATGAGAGAGTAGGAGACCGGCGGAGATCGACCGCTCTCCTTGAGAGGGCATGAGGGTCGTTATTTGGGCCAGGAAACTGAGGAGGCGTCTGTCCGATAGGTGAAGGAGTAGCGTAATCTGAGTAGTAACCGCCTCTCCCTCCCGCATACTGAGAATCACGGCCGTATGGCAATGGAGAGTGGTTCGGTCCTGGAGTCGGTATCATCGCGGCCATGGGTGGCAGACGTGGTTGCTGTGTAAGTTGTGGTGGAGACGGCTGTTGTTGTTGTTGTGGTTGCTGTGAGAAATGAGATTCTTGTGCATAGTGCCCATGTCGGGGGACATATCCATCATCGTAACCATGATGGGGAGGTCGAGCCATTCTGGCGTCGAGCAGGAGATCTCGGCCAAAGTCGTGAGGTGCAAAGTCGACAATGGCAGACATTTGGGGGATATGGCCCACAAATAAGTAGGACGGAGGGCGGAGGGAATTTGATCCTCTGTCCACTAGGTCAGTCTCTCACATGTAACGACGGAGCCGGTCAGGGAGCTGAGCAGCAGGGGCTTAAAGTGGGCAGCCGTACAGATGGGGAGCCGCTTGCTGCTGGGCGCGAACAACCACATATACAAATCCGGGTAGCTGGGACTGGGCCGGGTGTGAGGTTCTTGCCTCACCGGGGAGACAAGAAGCAGGACACTAGCTCTAGTCGCACACTAATAGTGCAGGCTTCCTGACGTGAGCTGGCAAGGAGCCGAAATCCTAAACCCCAGATCCTAGATCCTGGTGTCTTGTTCGGCTACGGGACTGGTGGACGATGTCTCGTGCAGCTGCAGGAAGCCACAGCCTAGTATTGGCAGAGTCGGCTGGGGCAAACCGGCAGCACTCGTGGGTATCGATGTTGATGGTCGTTTCGTACCACCGGTCTGGGAAGTGGGCGGTTTTTACACCGTGACACGTACACGCCTTGTCCTTGCCTGACTCGGTAAGGGTATGCTGGCCTCAGATCGGGAGTCTCTGGGGGACGAGTTCGTGTTGTTTGCTCTTTTTTGAGTAGGTGTCCTGCAGGTCGATGTGCGAGTGCAAGTGCGAGTGAAGGGAGGAGAGGAGAGGAGAGAGCATCTAAAGATGGTCGCCTGCCTTCTTTTTATCACCCGGCAGAGGTAACCTGCCGTGGTGTTTCTGCGGGTCTGTCCAGGAACAAGCCGGCCTTGTGAAAGATCGAGGGTTCGGCTCTTGACAGGCGGGTTTAGTACCACACACACCTGCTGGGGTGTGAGTCGGGATATATTTCACAGCAATATGGCAAAGCCGGGCTGGTGGGCCATTGTTATTGTAGCAATGTACCGAATCATGTACTCTTTGATTTTGCCGTCCAGGGGGCGGAGGAGACAGCCAGTCTTTAAGCATTATTCGCCAACGAATAGATTCTGCAGATTGCCGCAGGGGCTGATCGCGACAATCCGCCAGGCGGGTTAACGGGTCCGGGGTGACGGTCAGGGAGGAGCAGGGCATGTCTTTGTCTCTCTAACTGTGCGGACTGTGGCTTCTCATCGCTCCCTGGTGTATACCTCCACCGTGGTTAGAGTGACGAGTGCGGTGACATACATAACCCTCAGTCTTTGCTGAACCACGCTAGTCTTTCTAACCCCGCGGAGATATAAAATGTAACGTGAATAACGAAAGAAGGAAGAAAAATGAGGCTTGTGTCTGGAAAACGGCTTGTGTCTGGAAAACGGCTTGGAAGCCATGGAAGTCAACAAGAGACAGGGGTCCAAGTCCACCTAGCGGGCTAAAGTCCACTGCCGTCCGCATCTCGTCCACTTCCCACTCTGTGAGAGACTCGGACCTGTGTGTGTGTGCGACCTGGAACCATATCCGTGTGTAGGCAAAGCAGAAATACTTTGTACATGCACACCCACACACACCACGCGACTCCAGCAGAAACCGGCAAGGCGGCTGCTTTCCTCTTGGACAATGACCCCTGCTCGGGTACTCGTCGACCTCTGGAGAATGCGAGAGGCAGGGGTATGGTTCCCGCGAGGCACGTCAGAAAAATCAAATCGAATTCGTCCTGTCGTTGTCCTTGCCATGCTAATTAGACGGACGGCACAACCGGCCAAAACGCTACCTGCGCAGGCTGCGGTGCGTCCAGAGCAATCTTGTCATGGACAGTGACTGGTTTTGTGTAATCGAGGCTTTTTCCTCTTCCTACCATCAGAACAGAACTGAGTGTTGCTCGGCGCGCTTGCACTTGCACCTTACACCAGCTCTGAACGCCACCGCTGACCAGTTGGGTACGACCTGCATGCTCAATTAGTGCAGTCAGTTGTCGATGGGTGCCCAGACGATACCCAAACGAGACAGGCTGATGCCTTCCCAGGGCATTCCCAGCGAGCGACATGTCCAATCCGTGTTCAGCAGCGCCGCGGCAGGCGAGATAGGGAGAGGAAAGAGGAAGATGGTGTCGCGGGAAGATGCCGCTGGAGGTGAACATGAGCCGGAGTTCGGCTGAAGTCATGGGCTATCCAAAGCCTGCCTTGAGAGTGAAACCGAGTTTCTGGACCCGGATACAGGTGGTTGGCTCGTCATGAGCCGACTCTTCTCAAACACATCCGGGTTCCATGAGTTTTTCCCCCCACGGGTTGGTGTTGGAATTTTTAGTGGCAACGAGCCAAAGCGTTCCACGGCAGACAAGACAAGGCGACGAAACCTCATGATCGATGGAAGGAGAGCGGGAGGGACTGCGATTTCGCCAAGCAAAGCAGAGAGCTGGCTGTCAGTCCTCCTGTAGAGAGGATCATTTTTCCCATGGAAAATCTAGAGTTCACTAACAGTAGTACTTGAGACGGCAGAGCGGAGCAACCGCTTCCATTTGCTGGCTGCTTCCTGCTTCAGAAGGTGTCGTTTGCCCAGATCATGCCGGTGATAGAAGGCCCTGTATTATCGTGCCTTCCGTTGACCATTTGCAGAGGCAATGACCAGTGCATTCAGCGTTTGCGCTAAACAAGGGAGCCGATGACCAAATTGGAACCCCCGCCCCGGTTTACGGCAGTCGGGCAGTTGCAGGGCTACTGCTTGCTGTCTCTCAACTTACACCCCCAGGTCCCCAACAAGCAACCGAGTGGGGCACATCAAAGACAACCTACGCCCACACTTTTTGACCGTGGTGTGGGGATCACCTTCCGTGTTGTTGGGGTGGGTGCTTTCCTCCTGGTTGAACTTGAAGTGGCAGAAAGTGCATTTCAGAAAAACGTCCGGCTGTGCGCTGCCTCTGCCATTCCACCTGTTGCGTGTTTTTCGGTTCTCCCACTATGGAGGCTCCAAGGGCAAAATACCCGGGCCGCCCCCCCTCTTTGCATCTCTTTGCGACACTACTCCATCCTGATTCTTCCCGTCCCCTCTTCCCCACAAAATCCGGGGCAAAACCAGAGCTATACCAGGCCCCAGAAGCTCATTTTGTCGGTTCCGCCAATATTAAACATTTTGAGTTGTATTAACTCGCCGGCTGCTCCCCGTAGCAGAATAGATTGGCAGCCACACGTGTCACGCGAACCATCTGCCGGCTTTATTTTGCAGATGAAGTGTGATGGCACATCACCCAGATTCCGGGCAAAGACGAACACTTGTGTGTATTCCCTGCATACTGGCCTGTGTAAGAAACGATAAACCACCAACGAGGCCGAGGATGGAATGAGAAGGGTCTAGCCCATCGCGGCACTCGGAAGGCCTCGACGTTTATGTCATTTGACAAGCCACATCGACGCCATCTGGTCGAACAAGGCGTTTCTTTGGTCAGTTTCAAGAAAAAGCCTCCATCCGATCCCCCATCTTGCAGTGATGTGCCGAGTCGATTTATGATCGCCAATCACCTATCTAGGGCAGAAGGGTCAAAGGCAGAGCAAACCATATCACAAGAGCACTAACTCAAAGGGCCTCGGAACTATTGACTTTGATCGTCACCCAAATCAAAACGACATGCGTCACGGCCGGAAGGCATTCAGCCACTCTCCTGTCACCCTCTGTTTGCCATCGATCTTTCACCGCTCAGGGCGTTAATGATACACAAGACTGATGAGTTGTTTGCAGGGAAGACCGCTGGGCCGTTCCGTCTTACAAAACGCATTGTCAGTCCGCGCCCCGGCTTGTGTTTGTGAACCACTCGACCGACAAGGCGGCACCATGACATCTTCTTACTCACATGGTGCTCAGAATAGCCTTGCCTGTGCACCTGGCGGTTGCACTGTTTATGATAGTGCGAGGCAACCGCTTGACCGCTCGTAAAGGCGTTCCGTTCGATAATAGTTACAAGGTCTGTAGCTCATGACGGCAAAGAGCGGTCCTCATGACACAGCGGCTCAAGCAGGCGTTGAAGGGAAACAGAGCAACAGAGACGATGCAGCACCAATCAAAAGTTTTGGTGGGCGAGGGCTCATGGACCCTGGTCTCTGGCACGGCTCAACAGGGTTCGCCAACACCCGTGGTTCGAAGGATGCGACCCTGATTCCCGGTTTCCCTTCCTATGCCCCACGTTTGGCTTGATTCCGCTTAAAGTGCTCGTTTGTGGCTAATCAAGAACCACAGTCAGCAATGGGGGACTGGGGAAAAGTTATTGACTTTTACGAAGTTCTACACTAGTTCTGACCACACAAGACAACAGGACAACCCCGACAAGTTCGACTTGGTGCTTTGGGGGTCCAAGACATTCTGGCCCATAGAGTTGGTACGCATGATGACCAGACGTTGCAGCTACCCTGCGTTCCTTCAGGTTGAGATATCACATCTCACATGTCGTATTTGTGCTGTGAGTGCGAACCCCTAACCAGGGACTTCTATATTGTAAGGTACAAACCTGTCGATCGCCCATCACTTGCCCGCTGCTAACTCGGTCCCAATTTAGTGTGCTGCACGTCTCGGACAGCAAACTGCGTGCTGTGCCATTCACTGATTCCTAGTGATATCTTTGGAGAGCTCACTGGATGAGCCTGAGCGGTTCAGAGTTCGGTGCCGAAGATAATGTTGGAGCACCGGCCGTGTATCTTGCGTGCCGTACAGAGACAGAAGCGATGAAGAGAAGATAAAGTACTATCGAGCTATACCCCTTATGGAGTTGAAGTTTGTTGTGGACCCTCCATGATCGTCCCGTCCCTGGACGCCGGCAAGCGGCGCGCGAAAATTGGCATACCTCTTCTCCTCTCTTTCCTCCGCCATGCCTTGGCGTTGAAACAGTGGTGGGATGCCACGAAGTACCAAGACACTCAAGGCAGAAAAGCTCAGCGCACTTAATCCAACAAAGTGGACTCACTATTTGCAGATCGGGAAAGTCACCATCGTCTAATACATACCACTCGAATCGAGATGGCAAACCTGCTCAGGCTCTTTCCTATCCGGGTGCCATTGAGCGTACGGAATGCGGAATACAACAGCACTGGCAGTGGAACGAAACAACGGCCCGTCAGCGTCGCTGT
Source organism: Cladorrhinum sp. PSN259 (assembly GCA_033725935.1). NCBI lineage: Eukaryota > Fungi > Ascomycota > Sordariomycetes > Sordariales > Podosporaceae > Cladorrhinum > Cladorrhinum sp. PSN259. Next base: position 286,396 of record MU867077.1, read on the forward strand.
CAGTGTCAATGCGGCATCTTCCACCAGTCAAGTCCTTTTGTTTTGAAACAGGCCAAAAAAGCGTCCCAAAATTTCATCTCTGCACTCCCCAGTCTTGGCACTCGCCCGTTCTCAGAAGCACAGTCAGCACGTAACGTGTGTGTCGTTCTGGTTGTTGATGACGACGACGTGTCCCAGTTCAAGGATTTTCTCATTCCCATTTCCCGGGATTTTCACCTAGATGTCGTGTATCTGCCGCATCGTGGCAACAGAATTCAGACCCGAGACTCACCCTCCACCGAGACGGGGACGAATCAACGACAACGGCACGGTACAGACACACGGGATCTCAGATGCATACCCCGCGATTCAGGGTGTCTCCTACTTTGGCTCTGACAATCCAGCGTTACATTGGCAGCCTCTGCATCTGGGGTCAAGTATCGCCAAGGTGGCGGGAAGACGGGGATTTCCATCATGAAGATGATCCTTCCATTGATGTGTTGGTTGGACAGTTTGACACGGCACGGGAATGGGCGTAGGAGCGTCCTCATAATCATCTCATAAGCAGTCATAGTCCGGCACCCAACAGTCGCGCCGCTGCTAAATGAATACCACGGCCGAGGGCCCCCTCAGTATGCGCCGAACATTAGGCCGGACCGCCCTATTGCGCACCTCCTGCGTCGGTCCCGAACCCGCCTCCATCAGTGCACTGCTCAAGCTCGGAGGCTGCGGACATGGAACAAGAAGGCTTGCATCGCTGTGACAGGCGCCGGGCAAGCATCCCCTGTGCTACCTGGACTTCATTCCGTCTCCATGTGTCAGAGCCCTGCTCCTCTACACCAAAAAAATTACCGAGGGCAGACATACATACAGTCAAAACCTCTGGCTGGCTGGGTATAACATCCTTTAGGAGCATGCCATTGAGACCGGACAGAAGGCTGGAGCCACAAGGCCGAATCCCTGAAAATTATCCGAATGGTTGATGGTTACTCCAGGCTCTCCCAAGAACCCGGAAGACACTGGTTCGCAGATGGATCCGGCTAAAATGGATGCAGCGCAGGAGGATGAAGTCAACCGAATTGTTGGACGCACTCCATACTCGTTGCTGGCAAGGTCACTGAGCAAACAACCTAGCATTGACGCCTTGATTGCCAGCCGGCTGCCTCGAGATCCGCGCGTCCTGCGAGCCAGAGCGCCTGGGAAGGAACTTCTCCACAAGTCAGATGCAATACAACCCAAACGACGCTCACAAAGAACGGCATGACGGTGTTCTACTGGTTGCCTCTCTACCTACTAAGCAGAGTGCCGTCATAACAAGCTGGCTGGGCTAGAGCTTATGTGCCGGTCTCTCAAAGTGCCGGTAGTTGCAAGGGATTCTAAGAGAATTTGACTGTTGGCTTAGATATCACAGGTTCATGTGGTTGGGGGCTGCAGGCAGCTTACATGTTGAAACCGATCATCGCCGTCTCTACCTTTTTCCGGCCGGGGACTCATAGCCCTTAGTCTGAAAACGTTCAAGCAGTTTTTCGAACCATCGCCTTGACAAAAAGGCGGGACCAGAGTCTTGATCAAATCCAGTACAGCTCGTGCTGATCATTTTGGGATGCAAACATCAATTTACTGGTGAAGCGGACGATCTAGACCAATAATTTGTGTGGCATGGTGGGTGTGGCGGTGTTTCATCAGACAACATCCCGTCAACATAAGAAGGCAGCATCACGATGATTTTTTGCAGAACCCGAATTCCGGCTCCCTCCGAGGCGATATACCAGTCCGTACCACACCGCTGACGTCTCGACTACGAGAATCCGGGCTGGAGAAAGCAAGGACCGAGATGTTGTGCTGCAGGCTGCATCTTTCCCGTATGCGAAAATGTCCACCTTGAAACTGCGGCTATTCTCCCTCCAATCCCAACCTGTTGGAATATCCGGTATAGGGTAATTAATCTAACGGGAATCCCTTCTCAACAATCGTTGAGTGAAGATCATAGATTCTCTTCTTCAGGTGAACGGCAAACTTTCGGTATGGCATCAGGTGATGGTTAATCATGTGTTCGAAAATCACCATCCGGTTTAGGCCAACGGACTTGCATCTGAGGCGAGCCGAGGAGAAGCAGAAGAGAAGAGGTCCTGTCGATCTTTCTAGCTTCAGACGAAACTGTCATCATCCCGATCCTTGGATCTCGTCGGTTTTCTCCTCTTCAAGCTCATCAAACACGGGACAACTCAGCCTTTGATACGCATCTTTGGTCGAACTTCGGGGCTAGACAGAGAGACCAAGGTCCAGACTATTCCTTTGCCGTTTACAACTGCCAGCACGCCTGTCCCCACACCACTCTTAACCGAACAATAACCAAATTGACAGATCTGGGGGACACCCCGGACTGAAAAGACGATAGACGAGAGAGACGAAAAGTCTGGAAATCCGGGTAAAATCCCAATACCTGGCACCTGCCAATTCAACCATTTTCTTGGCTGGCACTCTCCATATTCGGGAGTTGAACAATTGACCGGGGTGAGCAAGGGTGTGTATATAAGGCTGTTTGCTAAAAGGTATGTGTACAATACCTGCCTGGATGGGTTACCGCTTCTCTCGTTGCCTGCTTTAATATGGGAGGTCCTCCGGGTTCCTGGGACCACAAGCAAAAGGCTTGTTTATTTGCCTTGGTCCACACCCTCACATATACCCTGCGGGAATTTTGTGGCACTATATAGCAATGGCTTTTGCCAGTTTCGTGTGTCTATGTGTCTACATGAGATGAAATGTCGTATCAAGCCGCCACCGGTGGTGTTTTGGAACCGGGAAAGGAGGATACTGTCATTTCAGGCCGGTTGGTACGAGTGGACACCTCCCCATACAAATAAAGGGAATAGAAAGGACGCTTTGGATTTTCTGTGGTTGATCTGCAACGTTACTTGTTTCCCGTTTTTTTTTCGAGGGAACGGCTAAACCTTTCAGTCCGGAGAGCAGAAACTTACATTCGCCTCTTTACATGATGATATCCCGTTATATCAAAGGTACCGGCTGAGAACCCTGCTGAGAACAGTTGGCTCCCATCGGACTTCTCGGCCGTTTCAACGACAAAGTCAACCGGTCATGATAATAAGCTAGCATGACGAATCAACTTGTATGCTTTCTTGAAAGCATTGTGGCTGAGTTTAACCCGACAAAGGTGTCAGTCAACAGGTTCCGTATATCTGTTCAAAAGCCGTCATAGCAGCAGCCGCTTGATAATTTATTACAAAGACATTCTAATTGGATGGTATAGGTAGGGGGGGGGGGGGGGGGAGAAATATTCTTCCATCGTTTAGGTGGTGGGCGAGCACGTGGTTTGAATTTTTTTTTTCATCTTCCTTCTTCCTCAATGATATATACCGCTTATTTAGGGATTCTTGTACGTAGAGAAGAACCGTGATTCTATGTGGCGTGGGTATACTTGACTGATAGTATTTTGCTCAGGTAAAAAGTTGAAAGCCCCCTAAAATATTGACATGACATTTTTGCGGTTATGTATATTGATTGCATTCTCGAGTTCCCTTGAAGATTTGTAAGCGGTCACCGAGGAAATAGAGTTTAAATCGGTTCGGATATTGTGTTTATATACACCTGAATCTGTTTTTTTCCCTTCCCTGCGTTCTACTACGTAGGTAGTAAGGTAGTAGAGGAAGAAATCGGTTCAGTGGTGGCATGTACATACATACATACACGGCTCAGGCTTTATTCGAGAAATTTTTCCCCGTGGATTGTGTGTGACGGATGGTGTTTCGTGAGGAGGAAGAGGAGGAGGCTTGATACCCGGCGGGTCGGTTGGTTGCTGGCCCTTCACTCAACCTGCTTGGGAAATCTGGGGTTTTATTTTTTATTTTTTTATTTTTCCGGTCTTTGTGATAGTTTGTCATGCAGAGTTGTATGGATATTGTGTTTAGGACTAAATAATTCCTGACTCTGGGACGACAGGATAGGCGGGGTTTCAACGTGTATGGATACGAGAGCGCGCAGGAATTGCGGAGTGAGGATATCTGATGATACATGTTGTATGTGGTTCCGTGGAAAAGTGGCCTTGGTCAAGGTTTGTGGAGGTTTTACTCTGGGCATTAAAAAACAGTTTCCAAGTCAATAGCCGTCACCAATCCGGGTTTATACGAGGGAGAGGATAATCTACATCTAGTTTCTTCCGAGCTGAAGGGGATTCCGGGGTCCTGCCAACTGACTGGCTGACTGACTGGGTATTTAGGTCTACGTGATCTTTGTATGAGACTGTCTTCCGACAGGCTCTGGCTTACTTCAATAGTAATAACTCCCATGAAAAAAGTGCTGTGTGCCAACGTTTGTCTCCCCATATGTCACTAAATACACTGGGTCACGCAGTATGATCGGGTCTCGACCAGGGAGGGACTGCTTTAACGCAACAGGTATAGATGTAATGGCCAACTTCTGTGTACTTTCCGCGCCACATAAAGACGGTAAAACAATATAAGGGGAGTGCACATAACCATTTCTTCTTGCTCCTCGTATGCATGATTCCGGGAGAACTTGAAAGCTGACTGTCATGAGGTTGACGGAAAAATTAGCAGATGCTGATATCCACCTTGTGCGGCATAATTGTCGTAGCGTTTTATCCCTGAGCCGAGAGATGGTTGTGACAGGTTTCCTGGATAAGGACACACAGAGGGAGAAGAGAGCTGTGAATGGGAGTTTCAAGTTGAGTATTGGATATGCCTGGTGATACTGAGGTTTGATATGGGTGAAAGAGGTGAGAATGGTGAAGTGGGTGGGCGGAGATAAGGTACAAGATCACCGAATGTATTTCATCTCAAAATGTTCATACATACTAAATGTACTTTGAACAAATACCTACCAGCTTACTGTGGCATAAACCAGGAATAGAGAGGTGAAGATGGAAAGATACGATGGGAAAAAGTAAAGAGCAAAAAAGTAGTCTGTTGGGGTCATGAACCTAACGCCATCGCGTTAAAACGGTGTCGAACTTTGACACATGTATTAGGGATTTGCATCTTCTCTATCAGTGTTATTTACAGGTGAAACCCTAATTTCAAAAGCATCTTCTTCTCTGTGTCCATCAAGGATGTAAACAAACTGCCTGACAAAGCCGGCGCAGCATTCACCTACAGAGGGTTCTATCTCAGGAAACAAGCAACTCATCAAGAGAGTGAAAATATAACTTTAAACCGAGCAAAGAGTCAATAAGCAAATTCTATATGTATCATAACATATTTAAAGTGAGGTAGTAAGTCTCGACCTCGGTTCCAAGTATCGTCAGGATGGATGGCTCCGGAGAAAATGCCTTGAAATTCGTTCAAAAAACACACCTGGGAGTGGTTTATCATTTGGGCTCACTTGATCTACCAAATAGAGACTTTCTCAGCCCCTAATGCTCGTGAAATTATGAAGGTTAAGCTTTTTTTCTTTGAGCATCAAGTGCCAACGTGAAAAATTCATGGGTAGTATCAAAACAAAGGCCATCTCAAACTCACACAAAAGAGAGAGGTCTCCTATTCACTCGCCACACATAAATTCATAGACCCAACAATGCCAAACCAACAAAAGTTACTATTATTTTCACTCTTAAGTCGAAGAGCCACTTCAGAGCCTTTTATAGCTGGTCGTTTCTTGATATTGACGCTTGAGGGATGGAAAAATAGTAATAATGAACAGAGTTGAAGCCTCTTTCCTACCTTCATTCTCGCCAATTGACTTTAAAAACGTGGATCTAATTCTGAGTCAATCATCGAACAAATCAGGATCTCTCGAGGAAGTTCCACATCGTCATACCAACCAAGTACAGCATCATCATTACCATCATCATCATGATTTGACAAACTCGAGATTACCTCCACAAAGTCACAATTATTCAGAATACGGACCGTACCTTTTATTTTTATTTACTGTATAATTAATCAAATTCTTGCCTCTTGTTTTTCTTCAACTTTTCTAAACTTCCTAAACAGTTTACTAAACAATCCATCCTGACAGATTTTTTCATCTTGTCCGTAAATCCCAAATGCCTTACTTATACCATTATCACTCAGCCAGCCCCGACCTAAATAAACCACTTATTCCGTTCACAACGTTCCAAGAAATATATATGCCAGACAAAAACCGCGAAATGCTCAGTCTCCATAAAAAATATAAAAATAAAAATTCATACTCGAGTCAAGAGTTAAGATAATGTAAAAATGAAACCCGACGCGGGACTCGAACCCGCAACCTTAAGATTGCACTTTTTCCTTTAAATTTCTTTCAGATAAGAGAGAAGAAAGGTAGAACAGAAAGTAGAAGTCTTACGCGCTACCATTGCGCTAGCCGGGCTGTTTTGCTCTTTGTTGTAATTTGTTGAATGTGCTGTTCGATAATTCCCTTGGTATACATACACATGCACACATACATCCTCTCGGCAGCAACAAGCCACAACAACCACCCCTATTTACAACACAAATGAAACATAATAAAAACTCTCTTTTCCATAAACAAAACATTACAAGAAATAAAATGTGTATACAATTTTTTCCCTCTCTTTTAGTGTTCTACTTTAATTAGATGGAATTTTATATTTATTTCTGAAAGTAACTAACCTGCTCTAAACATCTGGTTCACAACACAACCGCGTCCATAACATTGCAAGACGAAACAACAAATGTATTCAAACTGTCTCATCTTCTTGCTCTTCTGCTTTATTTACATCTTTACTCGCCAGAGGAAAAGAAAAAAATACTATCTCCGAGAAGCACCCCTCAACGCCCCTCCAAAAGCCTCCACAAACCTCACCACATCCCCAAAACTGTTATACAAGGGAGCCGGTGCGACCCGAATCACATCCGGCCTCCTCTCGTCAACAATAACCCCTTGCTTTTCCAACTCCTCCATCACACCATCTAGTAGTCCGCCCTTCAACATCAAACTCAACTGTGCTCCTCTCTGCTTTTCATCCCTGGGAGTAATAATCCTAAACAACTCCCTCTCCTCTGCGGGCATGGCGTCCAGCAGCTCTTCCAAGAAACTTGTAAGTTTCAAGCTCTTTTCTCTCAACCCCTTCATACCGCCTTCTACAAGTCCAAATACCTCCAAGGATGATGACAGGGAGGTAATATCCAAAATGGAGGGGTTACTAAGTTGAAATCCAGCCGCACCCTCTACGGGATAGAACTTATTGACCATCCTGAACCTCGTCGACTTGCTGTTTCCCCACCAACCCGCCAGACGATTCTGATAATCATCGCTCTCCGGAACTGGCACGGTGCTGTTTTGTTCGTGCACGAACAAACCGCCTATGCAACCTGGACCGCCGTTCAGATATTTGTACGAACACCAGGCCGCTGCGTCCACGCCCCAGTCATGGAGAGACAGGGGGACATTGCCTACAGCATGGGCCAAGTCCCAGATCACAAAGATTCCCTTTGACCGAGCGAAAGAAGTGATTGTTGGAATATCGAGCAGTTGCCCTGTATAGTACTGGATGCCGGGTAGGAGAAGTAAAGCGGTAGAATCAGCGTGGGTCGAAATAGCAGAGATGATTTCCTCTGTGGTGAGGATGTTGTCCTGGGATGTAGGTGAAGTGAGTGTGATCATTGATTTGGCAGGATCAAGACCGTGGTGACGGAGCTGTGTCTCGACTGCGAAGTGATCACTGGGGAATGCTTTGCTTTCCAGAATGATCTTGTGCCTGCCGTTGATATCCGGCTTATAAAAAGCCGACATGAGGAGGTGCAGATTGGCCGTGAGAGTTTGCATAACGGCAACCTCAGAGACTGAGGCGCCCACAATGGGTGCGATCAGCTGGGCGGCGCCGTCATCAGCATCGAGCCATGTCGGGAGAGGTGAGTTCTCGAGGGGCTTGAAGTGCCCCTGGACACCTTGCGTAGCCCATGTGGAAAGATACTGGCCGATGCGAGTTTGGGTCCTCTTCGGTTGGAGGCCTAGAGAGTTACCGCAAAGGTAGATGCACTTGGAGTTGCTGTTATCGTCGGGGTTGTCGGATGTCGTGGAAGCTGCATGACGGATTTAGCCCCCTATGCAGATGAAAGGTTGAGACTTGCACAACAGACCTGTTGATGAATCGGGTAACCGCGTACTGGCGATCTGTGCTTTGGTCGGGATGTTGAACTCGCTGCGAGTAAACGCGAGGACATCATCCTTGTCGAGCTGCGCAGCTCGCTCGATGGCGTCGGATGTCACGGAAGTCGAGCTGCTCATCTTTTGGCGGTGTGTCTTGTGACACTGTGACTGAGGTGGTGAGCAAGTTTTTGGCAATTGGAGTTGCAGCTTGAGCTTCCTTCACACTTCGGCAAATCGAAGAAAGCTGCGGGGTATTGGTAGGAACTTTGGCAAAAACCAACAGACTCAATTTCTCTGTGTCTTTTGTGAAACAGAAATTGAAATAGGCTCTCAGTAAGTCTCTGCAAATATAAATCTCTCATAGGTCACTCTTCAGCCTTGGCTTACAACTCGGTGATCATAAGTCCAGATGGTGAGTGGGAAGAGAAACCAATTGACTACCCCTCCAACAATCTCCCCCTCTGCCCCTCCATCGCCGCCCCGGCAGAGTTCTGAGAGGGGCGGTTTCAACTTTCTTGTGCCGCTTTGCCGCTCGCCGAAAGTGGAGACCTGCGGCAACCAACGGGACTCGACAGAAGCTAGATGGAACCTTCGACACTTCGATCTAAATGTCACTCTGTGTGAGTGCCTGCCAAGATGAGACACAACACCTTCCTTTCTGTGACTGTAACTGTGGCCGGGTCTGCATTACCTCATAACCTTGCCTTGGGTCGACGATTGTGATCTGAAAGTATGGCCTAGATGGCTAGATGCGTTGAGGATTTTGACGCATCTATTTCAGGTAATTAGGACATATCCGCATGGTCTGTCACTTTCGGCCTGACGGCGTCCTAGTTGTGTGACTGTTTCGTTTCGACGAAGCACAATGTTGCACAAAATGAAGAGATGGTCACGGAGATGAAGCCCAGAGATTAAATGTGAATAATAGAAACACGGCTGTCAAAATGACAAATGATGCCATCCTAGCAGACAGCCACTTGGGTGTCTGGAATCTTCCGATCCTGCAGGATCAAGGAGGGTGGTGACAACCATCCCGTCTTGTCTATCATGCTGAAAAGACATCGGCAGAAGAGAGAGATACTTGGCGATACAAAGTCATGGAAGGAGATACCCTGGGTAACTGTAGGGCTGAGCCGCTTGGCTTGTTGCATCATGTTTCCATCCAGGATTGCATTGGTGAGGAGTAAAATATTGCAAACATCTCCTGACCTTACATCATCCGGGACACCGGGATTTCGCCGTCCAAGGCCCGGTTGTGCCGCTGACCCACCCCGCACCCGATCCGGGCCAATGATCGGAATGGCGACTCCGCATGAGTGCTGTGTCGTCATCTTGGCATTCCAAAGGTTAGGTAATGCCTTCCGCAACTTCATGCACCCTGAGGGCCCGGATGAGATGAGCTCAGCGTGATCATCAATGTCGAAATGCACATTTCTGATGGAGTGCATGTCAGATCGGATGTATGCTTTGTGCATTTCCCGAACAGAAACTTATCAACATTAAAGATCCGTCCGAGAGGCGCCGCCGAGGAATCTGGAGAGACACAGTTTTCCGTATGATCAGCTGACCTCTGAAGAAGCGAAGAAGCGAAAGATGGAGTGTCGGTTTGGCTCAGCAAAGAAGGGGCAAATGTTCTTTGTTTGTTGAAAGTCTCAGATTTAGATTCGTCGTCTCTTCGGTGTGTTTATTGGGCAGGTGATGGATTCCCGGTGATCAACGATGTCTTCGGGATCCGTACTGGCGGGGCTTTCGCGGGGCAGTGTTTGGTTCGGCTTCCCCAGAGTCTCCCCCTGGGCTGGGCCAGATGCAATTGTCTTGGCAGGGATGAACTGCAAGACTTGTCAACGGGCGCCGAGCGACACCAAATCTCCAGCTTGAACCCGTGACCTTAACCCAGTCCACACAAGCCCGGCCGGGGATACACGGCTACGCGCCACGAGGACATCAGAAATCTCTTTTTTCCGCGTCTAAATTTACTTTAGCAATGTGACTTTGGAAACATTCCATCCAAGCAAAGCCGGTGTTGAATAGTTACCAGCCGGGCATGGCGGCATAGCAGCGGTCAACCAGATTTCAAGATCCCAAGTGGGTTCCGCGCCAGCATCTCCGTCCTTAGCGTCTGTGTTGTTGTTCGTCCGTCTTGTAAGATTTTTTTGGAATCCTTGGATTGTAACAAAGAACAAGACGGACTGCTGAATCCGTAAACGCGGGCCGGTCCCGTGCATCTTCAGAAACTGCATTATCGCAAAAAGGACGTTTTCATTACCCCCATTTTACTTGATTGAAGACGCAACTTCCATGTTTGATGAAAAAGTCCGGGGTAGCAGTGCAAAAAGATTGCGGGGCAATTCATCATCAGTGGTTCAGCGGTACCTCATCAGTCACCTGAAGATGGTGGGGTTCGAGGTACCTGGTAGTTTTTTTCCAGGCGGCCAAGAACCCTGTCGCTCTTACGTATTTTGACAATCACGGGACCACACTTTCATGAACAATTTTTCGTTGAGATTGAGAAAGACTCGGTCTTGTTGGTTCAGACACGGACCGGCCACCAAAATTTGTTCATCATTGACTCTTTGTGTTGCTAGGTATCGACGATGAGCACAGTCTGGGCCTTCATGATGCCACCCACCGCAACTTTAGGGAGAAAAAGATCTACTGTATACGTACCAAATTATCCCTTATCGTGCCAGAACGGGGCCGTAAGACGAAGAGGCGGTAAAGGAAACATAACACAACATGGATGGGTTGCACAGCTTTGCAATCAGTATGCATCATCAAGTGTATTGCTAACTTCCATGTTGCTTGTATCTCTGAGACTTTGCCAATGAACACAAGCGTTTTACATAGTCAGAGACGGAGACAGAGCTTGACTGAGCATCTCCAAACGATATCTTGGCCATGGTGGATGGTGGCTTCACCGTCCCGTCAGCAAGAAATTTGAACAGGGTATAGTACATAGTTAATTTTTTCTAGCGTGGTCCAGTTACTTGGTGTTGTTCCAGAACGTGCAAGCATCAAGGGGGGCATGTGGTGTTAGTGACAGGCTCTTGTTTGCTGTTGAACCTGAGGTGTCTAAGGGATGTTGATATTGAGCTATCTACACAAGACAGAATTCACAATCTTTTCGGTGAGCAAAGATCCAATTCAGATGGATCGAAGCTTCTTGAAGATTTAAAGAAAGATCCTTTCTTAAAAAGGTACTTTTGATTGACACCAAAAGACAGTGTGATGGAAATTTTTTTTTTTTTTAAAAAAAATGAGAACTCAAAGATCCACCGCCTTACCCCAGGACCTTGAATAGCCGCTCCGGGGACCCAGAACCTGGCTCCCACAGGGGGCGACACGAATGGCAGCTCGGGAACGAGGAGATCCCAGGAACGCGTTTGGCTTGACCGTTCAGGTACCACATCAAGTGACCCAATCAGCAGAGACCCGAAACTACCCAATCAAGCTTAGAGCACCCGATTCCGTCTGTCATTGCGCCACACAATGCCATCACGACACCTGGATTGACCTTCCCTTTGGTGACTTTGCGAATTGGCAAGAGACCTGCCGAGACTTTTGCAGCTGGTTCGGGGACAGTGCAGAGCTCAGTGAATCCTGTCTTGGTCAACAGGTACCTTGGGATGGAGAAATGCAGCAAAAGATGACTCCTGGACTTGCAACGTATAAAAGGCAGCGGTGGCCTCGCCTTCCAGCTTTTGTTGATTTGAAGATACCATAATATCATCATATTATCTACCTTATCTTACCTCCTCCCTGTGTGCAGCCTATCTATTTTCAGCAACAGGCCGAACAATAGCACACACACACGCCCACCCTTATCGATCGACCGCTACTGCAACCAAACACCTTGCCGGTTCTTATCTCTCGTGCGACATTCCATCGCCCATTTGCCGCGAAAAAGGTACGCACTTTCTATCTTGCAACCTCTTCTACTCGTCACTGTGCCCCTGTTGGGTCAGGCATCTTAGCTCGCTGCCGCTCCCCGCCTCCGGTATCCGTGTTTCCTCTCGTCAGCTCTTTTGTGGCGAAGGGGCATTGGACCCCAGTGAGAGTCTCTTATCAGTTGCTCAGCCTTTGTCTCTGATGAGGCTGTCCAACGTTCATGCATCGCCGCTCGGAAAGATGAGCAGGATCGCCCGCGGCCGTTGCGATGCCAACAATGGCGCTAGCAATCGGTCCAATTGGCCAATTAGCTATTCTCAAGCACCTGACCAAGCTTTCGCATCTGGGAATCCCTTATCGCGGGTCTTTGAGGTCTCTCAAGTGTCTCAGAGGCGGTGTCTTGGATTTCCAAACCGTCTTCTTTCCAGAAACGGAACGGGGAGCAGTGAAACATGAAATTATGAGAAATCAAGGAAAAGCTGACTCGGACAACATAGAATAACTCCTAGCTTCGTGAACGGACAAGTCGGATCTGAGATCTTGCTCGTTTTCAGCAGGCTAGCCGGCGGCATCAAACTTTATTTACACCAACTTCCGGGACCTGCATTTCTAGCCCCCTCTCGGATCTGAGTCCAAGACAAGCAAGCATTCTCATCCAAGGTAGGTAAACGAGAAACACTCTCTCTTGCGCATACATCCTTATCGCCGTCGTCGCATTGCCCCGCCGTGTCCTTGTCTCGCCCAGCCAGGGGCCCCAGCAATACCAAGAGCTAACCTCCTGGTCTATCTCCAGAGCCGAGTCTTTCCAGATATCACCAAGTATCTAGAGAGAATTCCAACCGGTAAAAGGTACGTCTCCATGTTTGCGCAGTCTCCGTCTCCCAAATTGCCCATCCACACCGTCCATGTCTCCGTCAGCCCGCATACACCACTGTTCGCCCGATCTGGTAGTCCCAGGAGTACATATGTACAAAAATAGGGGAGCAGCGAAGGGGCGTCGGGGTTTTTTCTTATCTCGACGGACCCGCATCACATACAGCAGAGGGACGAGCAAACCCAGCGAAGGTTCAGTAGCGGTGAACCTCGTCGCATGTTTCGGCTCTGAACAGATCGAGAAGCTGGATGCCCATGTCGGAGGCTCCGCTCCCGGCAGAAAATGGCAATTTGGCTCGCGAGAGTGTCGATGCTATGTTGCCGTGTCACTCTTCATTCCTGCCATCTGTGCCACGGGAGTGTGAGAGTCTGAGCCCTTTCCAGGTTCATCCGATGCCGGAAAAGGCGGTTTGCTTGTTGATCTAATACGAAACCTCGATTGTGGTCAGGGCAGTGGCCAACTCACTCTCACTCAATCACTCACTCACCGCACACTTACACCGGCACCCACCATGTCTGCCCTCTCTACAAATGTCGCCCTCGCCCCTCGCGGCCCCTCCAGGCTCTCCCCTTCTTCCCTCCTGGCATCCTTTCTGTTCTGCAGATCGATCGTCCATTCACAATCACCAGTTACTCCTTCTTTGCCCTGAGCACCTTGCCCTCAGCTCTCCAGCACAATGGCAGCCGTAGCGGTTGAGCCACTGGCATCCAGCCCCATCGACTGTGTGCGTCGAGTATCTGGCCTGACCATCAAGACTGACCTTCCCATGTCCAGTTTTCCCGAGTATCAAGATCCTTTCTCGTCCTCGGACGATACCATGATGGAGTCACCCAGCAGCAACCCCGCCGGCAGGCTAGTTGAGAAGGTTAATGGCGAGGCTGGCAGACACCCGTCGCCCCAGCCAACGCATGTCAGCTACCCTTACATGCCAAAGGTGAACGGCAATGGCCACAAAGTCTTGCGCTCAGCAACAGTTGGTTATGTTGCCCCAGAATTCAAGGGCAGGGCAGCCCAAATGAAGCAAGGTTAGTATTTATACTCTTTACCCTGAAATACTGAACAAGATATTAACCGTTGGATAGTTGAGGAGGTCATCAAGCAGAATGGGTGGATCCCAGATTCTCTCATTGAATCCCAGATCGCATGGTTCTACAACGAGCTTGGCATCGACGACGTTTACTTCCAGATGGAGCGCCCAGAAGCCATTGCCAGCCACGTCACATCACTTTATGCCGCCAAGGTTGCCGCATACTCTCGCGATGATAAGCGAGAGGAGATCCGTCTCGACATGGAGGCTGATGACCACGCCATCTACATCGATACAAGCGAGCCCGGTGTGACTGCCCTCGGCGGTCCCAAGTATGAGCATCGTCTCGAGTCCAAATACATCGACGGCGGTGACAGCACTAACCGCTTCCGTGTCGAGACTTTCCGATCCCCCGGCGTTCTCGGACAGAACTCCAAGGCGACTCTGCGGTGCTACTTCGTCTACCAGTGCTTGTTCGTCGATCCCAAGGCCGACCCCATGGAGACCAGACTCGAGGTTATCAGCGATCGCATGTTCCTCGCCAAGGCCACTAAGAACACTAAGCAGATCTATAAGGAGATTATTGAGAGCGCCGTCCGCCGAGCAGGTCCCGTCATTGAGGTCTATGACATCGAGGACTCCCCGGAGAAGAGGCTTGTCGTCGCTTTTCGCTCAAGGACGGCAAGAGGCATGTTCAGCGCGCTCAGTGATCTTTATCACTACTATGGGGTCACCACCTCCCGCAAGTATCTCGAGCAGTTCTCCAACGGCATCACCATCATCAGCATGTACCTGCGACCTGCCTCCAACCTTGAGGGCAAGAGCTATCCACCCCTCGACCAGTCGATCCACCAAATCACCAAGGAGATTTCGCTCTTGTACTGCATTCCTCAGACAAAGCTTTCCGATATGTTCGTTTCTGGCGAGCTCAGCCTGCAAGAGACTGTCTACGCACACTCCGTTTGGGTTTTCGTGCAGCACTTCCTGAACCGTCTTGGTTCTGAATATGCCTCCTTGGTGGCCGCACTCAACCCCAAGAACAATTCACACGCCGAGATCCTTTCCAAGATGAAGAAGCGTCTCCGCACTGAGACTTTCACTCCTGACTACATTTTGGAGATCATCCGCTCACACCCTGACCTCGTTCGGGCTCTGTACGCTTCATTCGCCAGCGTTCACCTCAAGGTTGGCCCTGGGTTCGATCGTCACTTCATCGCCCCTACGCCAGCGTTTGAGGTGCTCTCTGACGCCAGGCTCAAGGACAAGATTACCAAGGATGTCTCTAACGAACACGAGGAGATGGTCATGACCGCCTTCCGCGTCTTCAACAATGCTGTTCTCAAGACCAACTATTTCACGCCCACAAAGGTCGCGCTGAGCTTCCGTCTCGATCCATCTTTCCTTCCCGAGTTCGAGTACCCCAATCGCCTGTACGGTATGTTCCTTGTCATCTCGTCCGAGTCACGCGGATTCCACCTTCGTTTCAAGGACATTGCCAGAGGTGGTATTCGCATCGTCAAGTCTCGCAGCAAGGAGGCTTACGGGATCAATGCTCGCAATCTGTTCGACGAGAACTACGGACTTGCCAGCACCCAGCAGCGCAAGAACAAGGATATCCCCGAGGGCGGTTCCAAGGGTGTCATCTTGCTTGATCCCAAGCAGCAAGACAAGGCCAAGGAAGCGTTTGAGAAGTATATTGATGCTATCCTCGACTTGCTGCTCAAGGCCGAGACGCCCGGTATTAAGAATCCTATCGTCGACCTTTACGGCAAAGAGGAGATCCTCTTCATGGGCCCTGATGAGAACACTGCGGACCTTGTTGACTGGGCTACCAAGCATGCCCGCAGCCGCGGTGCCCCTTGGTGGAAGTCCTTCTTCACTGGGAAATCCCCCAAGCTTGGTGGTATCCCACACGATCAGTTTGGCATGACCACCTTGTCGGTCCGCGAATACGTCAAGGGTATCTACCGCAAGCTCAACCTTGACGAGTCTACCGTCAGGAAGATGCAGACTGGTGGTCCCGACGGCGATCTCGGCAGCAACGAGATTCTTCTCGGCAATGAGAAGTATACATCCGTTGTCGATGGCTCTGGTGTTCTTGTCGACCCCAACGGAATCAACAAGGAGGAGCTTCGCCGTCTTGCCAAGAACCGCCAAATGATTGTTCACTTTGATCTTTCCAAGCTCTCCAAGGATGGCTTCCGGGTGCTTTGCGAGGATTCTAACATCACCTTGCCGACTGGTGAGGTCGTCAACAATGGCACTGCTTTCCGGAACACGTATCACCTCAGGGATTCCGGTCTCACCGACATGTTTGTTCCTTGCGGTGGTCGTCCAGAGTCGATCGATCTCGTATCGGCTAGCAAGCTTATCAAGGATGGCAAGGCGACCATTCCGTACATCGTTGAGGGTGCCAACCTCTTCATCACCCAAGATGCCAAGCTGCGTTTGGAGGAGGCTGGCTGCATCGTTTACAAGGATGCCAGCGCCAACAAGGGTGGTGTGACCAGCTCTTCTATGGAGGTATTGGCTTCGCTCAGCTTTGATGACGAGAGCTTCATCAAGGACATGTGCCACGATAGAAGAGGCAATGCTCCTGAGTTCTACAAGGCTTATGTCAAGTCTGTACAGGAGAAGATTCAGGAGAATGCCCGGCTTGAGTTTGAGGCCATCTGGAAGGAGCATGAGAAAACTGGTATTTCCAGATCAATCCTCTCTGACAAGCTGTCTTATGCTATCACATCTCTTGATGAGCAGCTGCAGCACTCTGATCTTTGGGATAACGAGAAGGTTCGCCGGTCGACCTTGGCAGATGCTCTTCCCAACCTTCTCATTGAGAAGATTGGACTTGATACCATTATTGAGCGGGTGCCTGATGCCTATCTCAGAGCCATCTTTGGTAGCTACCTCGCAAGTCGGTTCGTCTATGAGTGCGGTAGCTCACCCAGCCAGTTTGCTTTCTATGATTTGTAAGTTTTATTCCTTCTCTCTTTTTTGTATCAACAGATGCTAACATCTTTAACAGCATGACCAAGAGAATGGCTAATATTAAGGCTTAATTTCTTTCCTCTGCATCTTTGGGCAATATTTTGAAGCGATGATTTTTATCTGTTCATTTCTGGGAGCTCGGCGTGGGGTAAAAAGTAGAGTGTCATAGAAACATATCAAAAAAGCATGGGAAAGGGGGATTACAGGACATTGTTTCTGTCTTTTATTTTGGCTTTACATTTGTTGCATCTTTAAAATGGGCGGCACTTGAGGGAGGGGGCATTTGCTTAAGTTTTCATTTTTTTTTAAACCTCATTTTTGGAAGCGTTGTAGTATCTGATTACTTTAGACAGTTGATGGAAGCATCATGATGATGAAATATTTTTGGGCTATTCGAATTTAATAGAGGCGGACTTGTTCATTTTGGTTTCGATCATTTTTGGATGATATTTTGTACAAGTCACGAGGTTATTGTTCAAACTTTTGCTTGTGATATGACTATTTACGCATCATTACTTCCTGTATTGCAGCAACTGAGCGTGTTTTCTGACTCATATGTTGACGGCAACTTATCTATCTGTTTCATGTTTTCATAATGTTTGATTTATTGATAGGGAGGGAAGGGAAGGAGATATAATATGCGGTGTGAGATCCGGATGTAAAAAGTGTACATGTATACATGCAGGTAGTAGACCAAGTAATGCTGCTTGTTGGGTTGGTGTGGGTTACAATGCGCCGCGTACTATATGTATATGTAATGTAGATCATATATTACATGCATATTCGGTGGCATGCATGTGGGTGGGTAATGGGGTGGTAATGCCATAAGGCAAGGAGAGAGGCGGGTTGAGGCAGAGGCGGGTAGATATCAGCCAAATACACACAGGCAGCCAAGGTACAGTACAATTATGTATGTACATACATACATACATACATACATAAAACTTTGCCGAGATGTGTGTGTGAGAAAGTCAGGCCAGGTTATAGTTTTGTACTTGCTGCTGTTGTTGTACGGGCAAAGTATATAAGTTTATATGTGTGAACGCAAATCGGGAATATACTAAACGTTGGGTTGTACATATGTATAACCGTGTTACTGTAACATGCGTGCATACATACATACATACATACATACATACATACATACATACATACATACATACATACATACCTTGTCCCGTTATATCCTAGGAAGGGGCGAGCGGATGGCGGTGTGTGAAAGAGAAGATAAGCTGCTGTGGCATATCTTGCTCGGACTTTTTTCCTTTTTCTTTTTGGTAGATGGTTGGATGATGGGAGTTGTTCTGTTATGTCCTCCTTCGCTTTGATGACTTCTTTTGGAGGGGGGGGGGGCCAGATGGACATACATAGGGTCTTGGATTATGTTGTCGTTCACGGCATATTTGAGACTTTGTGTGGGAAATATGGATAGGACAAGACTTAGTGTATTGAGTGCATTTTAAATCCTGTAGATAGATAGGAATCTCGATATGTCGCGTGCAAGCGGGAGAAGCAATGATAGATACATAGGTATTCTAGCTTTTCGCTGTGACATCTCCTTTTAGTATATGGATGTATGTATATCTTGAGCACATTGTTCTTCTTTACCATGTGTGTCACAAGAAAAGACAATGATACATACATACATGCAGTCTTCCTGAAACCCTCCCTTCTCTGTGCCGCTCTGTGCATACGATTAGGTGTGGGTTACACCCGGCAAAACCGAAAAAAAAGGAAAGACGCAATACATGTATCAACATGAAGATATGACCGACGGGAAAAAAAAGCTTGTCTTGTTCAGAATATACCAAATACATCATGCACGGTAACGATCTTCGCTTGCATATTCGGAACATACTGGGGTAATTAATGGAAACCGGAAAATGGAGACAGAAAAACGGGAACATGGTAGATAGCAAAATGGTTAACGGCATCTCATCAAACAAACAAATGTTTAGATTGTGGTACAGGTAGAATAAGAGGAAGAAGACGAGGCGATATCGGACTTTTGATTCCGACTATTTATCATCATTTATATCGGGAGTTATTCACGGGCCCCGGGATATGACGATTATTAGGGAATGGTTTTGAAATATTGCTTGCTCGCAAACAAATATCATACAAGGTAGATAGTGAAATGTCAAACACTGAGAGACCACTGGGCACCTGCTCCTCTATTGACTAATAGCTGCCCTTTATATACAACATCCCGCACGCAACCTAGCACCAGAAGCCCCAATACGGTTGGGCCCCGTAGCCCAACCGTATTGGGGTGTGAAGGTAGTTGTCCGGGTCGGGAGTTCGACTCCCGGCTCGGGCAACTTGTCGACCGCCCGGAAAAACCCCCTGATGCTTCCATCAAGCAAAGCTGGGGGTTTTCGTAGCTTGTGGCCACCACTTCGAGGGGGTGGTAGCAGGTGAGCTTTTTGCCATTTCTTTTTTGTATTGATCGTGTCGCAAAGAATCATGATCATTCTAATCTCAAAACCTCACTCATCCTCCGTGTGTTTACAACCCCATGAAACCCATCCCTCTTAGTCTAATCCTTCGAACTCTCCAAAACAGCCTTAATCATCGCATTCCCAACCCCAACAGCGCCCTCAAACCTAGGCTCAAAAAACTTTTGCGTGACAGCGAACCTCTCCCTCCAAGTCTCAAACTGTCTCAGAGAAACACACTCGGCCCACCCGCTGGCAGCAATGGTAAACTGCAAATCGTCCCGCCTAAAAGTATTATCCTCTATCCCGACCCTCAAACACTCATCCAGCAAGCCGGGGGTCCTAAACAAGTGCTCGGTAACGCCCAGCCATAACCTGAACAAGGGAGTCGAACAAATCATGTGATCGTACGGAACGATCCCCAACGCGCTCCAGCAGTCCACCATGGCCAAGAGACTCAAGTGGTTGTTTCCCAACGGTGTATGGTTCTCTGGTTCTTTTCCTAAACTGAACTGGTCGAGGACGCCGTCACGAAGTAAAGGCTTCTCAGCCCACTTGGGTGACCCCTCCGCGCCGAAAACCTTTTCCTTGGCCTTGTAGACTCGTTCCCTCAGTTCGTCCTTCCTGCCCTCGAGCATGAGGTAAAACAGCTCGGTGGTGGACTTGGCGAACTGGTTGATCTGCTTGTGCGCTTCGGGGTTGAGGATGGCCAGACCGGCGTAGACGTGCCACTTTTGCGCGTAGATGCGCAGCATGAGGTTGATCTTGACGTTCTCGATTCCTCCGACGTAGCGGGATCCCTCCCAGGGGAACTGCTTGTTCGCGTGCCATGCTTTGCCCATGCTTAGGAAGGAGGCGTGCGTGACTGCCTGCGTGTTTGCTGTGATGCGGTCATGTTCCTCCGCAGTGAGGTGGACGTAGGTTGAGTTGAGACAGCAGAGTACGCTCTCGACCTTGTTGAAGGACTCATCGGATGCGCGGTGCTTGATGAGGACCAGCGGCTGGCCGCGCGGGTCGACGTTGGGTCCGTGGAGGGAGTGGCATGAGACGATGTCGACGTCGGTGGGGAGGAACTCTTCGAACGCCTTGATCTCGGGGTCTTTACAGGACGTCTGGCCTCCTACGATGGCGCCGAGGCGGGTTGCTAGAAGATTACGAGGACATGGTAAGAATTTGGGCTACGTCTAGGGCTCATGAAACAAGAAGACACACAGGGACCATATTGAGCGACTACACGACTAATTGCGGCCGCCTCAACACTGTAGATGATGTAGTTGCTGGCGCGAGACACGAGGTGACCGTTGCGAAGAATTTGTACATTCGTCTATAGAACAGAAAAAAAGATCTCAGCACTGGACGGGCAGAGACCAAGAAAGTTTGGTTAGAGATTATCACAGCCATACATGGTCGGCGAATTCCTGAACCAGCTCGTCATATTTCTCTTCCCTGTCGCAGGCGATGATCCTATTGAATCATCCAACAACCAATTAGCTACCTCCACTCGAGTCGCTAGTGCAGTTTAAGAGGAATGAATCTGTTTATCAATGTTAGCGGACATTCTAGACCAGAAACTCTTGACAAATAGTGTGTGACGATGTGATACAGTCAGACGAAGTAAATTAGGTAGCTGAGATTTTTCATCATGGAAAGCCCGGATTGATACTGGGGCCATGACGGCTTGCCAGCAGCTCCCCGGGCCTTACTCTAGCCAAATGCGCTCAAGTCATCATTGTATTGGGGGAAGGAGGTGTGTGTGTGCTGGTGATGGAGGGGAAGACAAAGAATAAAAACGTACCATAATGAAACAGCTGTAAAAGCTTGCTTGGAATTAGTTGGTTCCACGACGCGATCAAATCGCCAAAGAAGGAATCAATCGCGTCGCCTGGAAAATGTAATAATTACCTCCAACCGGCGCTGCTCAGCCTCCGGGCGTACATCTTTCCCATGTCGCCCATGCCAATGAGGCCGACAACGAAGTCTTTCGACCACTCAAACTCGGAAGCCGACGCCATGATTATTATATCCGGGTTGTTCGTCAATAGGGAGATTACTTGTTCTTGTCGTCGATGCTCACATCCTCGGGCGGGGCACGCAACCGCAAGCAGAAAAATTCTTCGTGCGAGGAAGATTTTTGTTGCTGTTGGTTGTTGAGAGGTTGCAAAGGAAATGAAAATTTGGCGACTGCAAAATCTGAATTTATTATCAGTCAATGTGGGGCTTGGGCATCCCACCAAAAGCCCCCCCGCTGCCCCACTCGTGGTTGTTACACTGTGTCGCACGGTTTATTGCACATGGACCCTTCCCTCTACACTCAACTCCCCTAACCCTATTTCAACTGACTTGGATATTTCTCTCACTTACACGACTTACACAATCTTAGATCTCGACCTCACTCAGATATGACAATTACCCTCTACTCACTCGGCTCCAACGGCTCAGGTCAACTGGGCCTCAACCACACAGAGGATGCCTCGACCCCTCAATTCGTTATGACCATCCCGTCCTCATCTTCTCCCTCCTCAGGTCCCATCTCGATTTCCGCAGGAGGCAATCACACCCTACTCCTTCTCCCTGACAGACCATTCCCACTCATATCTGGTCTCTTGCCTTTCAAAACACCCCCGGCCTCTACATCAACAAGCGAATTCAGTCCCCTGCTTCTCCCGGCTTCCCTGTTCCACACAACCTCCTCAACGTGGACAACCTCTCACCTCGCAACCTCAACTCATCTCTACTCCATAGGCAACGGCCCAAAGGGGGAACTAGGTCTCGGCCCTTCCACTCTCCAAGCCCCTGACCTATCACCAGTCCTCGACTTCCCACCTCCAAACACAACAATCACTCAGTTATCTTCCTCAATGTCCCACACTGCCTGTGTACTTTCCAACGGGCAAGTATACGCCTGGGGCGCCGGAAGGAAGGGTCAAATAGGCCTCCCAGCCCTACCAGCAGTATACTGTCCCCGGCTCGTGGAAGGCGTGCCCTTTGCCGTAGCAAAAGTGATCTGTGGCAAGGAATTTACAGTCCTGCTCGGCAGTCCTTCAAATGGAGAAATGCTGATTTTGGGATCTGACAAATTTGGGATCAAATCCAATGCCCCTACATCGGTGAAAGGGTGGAAAGACGCAGGGGCAGGCTGGAGCAGTGTATTCATTCTCAAAGAGAATGGGGAACTAATAAGCTGGGGCAGAAATGACCACGGTCAAATGGTACCTGAAGGGCTACGGAAGGCTAGGATGATGGCGGTGGGAAGTGAGCACGTCGTTGCTGTTACAGAGGATGACGGAAACGTGCTCGCTTGGGGATGGGGCGAGCACGGAAATTGTGGACCGAAAGGGATAGGCAGTAATGGAGACGGAAAGTCTTTTGGAAAGCATACAATATATGAAGTTAAAGAAGGAGAAGAGGTGGTTATGGTTGGTGCCGGGTGTGCCACAAGCTGGTTTGCTATTAAAAGAAGGGAGGCTAGTTGAGCTACATACATCTAGTATATACAGGGATGCTCAGGGTATCAAAATCTTTGAGGACATGGGGGAATTTTGGCGATATTAATCGGAAAACAGCCCGAACCGCCGAACCTACAGTTGTCAGCCGAGTTGAGAGGCATGAAAAGGGGTTTGGATGACTTACGTCTGAAAGCCGCTGAGTGGGCTCGAGTCCTGACATAAGACGATCAGGGGGCGTGCCTTCTGATTGCTGGGTTGGCTTGCGGAGGTAGCTACTGACGCGAGGAGCCAAAGGATCCTGGGACGAGGAGTCAGTATTTATGCTGGACCAGGGGAGAAACTGGACAAACCGGCTCGCTGTTACTATGCCACTCGAGCCTGGCATTCTCCTCCTCCTCCTCTTCATCAAGATTGACAGGCTCCCATTGCTGGTCATCATCATCAACGTCACCACCATCCTGTGAGATAAACAGCCCAGGAGACCGTGGGGCCGCTGGAGGTGGCGGTGGTGGAGGACGCATATCAAACGCTGGTGGTCGAGATACAGACGGTATTTTATGAGAGGGCTTCTCGACACTAGGAGCTGGCTGAGCTTGTTGAGCAGAACTTGCCCTATGTGATGTCGAGTCCAGTTCCGGTCTTGATGTACCCTTTGCTGTGTTTGCTTTGGGAGTCTTATGTCTCTGGTTCGTAGCATCCTTCTCGCCAACAGTCATCAAGATGAACTCGCATAACACTCCGTCGGCTCCATATGTTAGCTTCATCGGACGTCCTGGGTTCGAGTAGGCTGTGGCTAGGTCTCCACTAGTAATTTGGGCATGCTGAAGGATAGCTCGGAAGTCCTTGACGCTGATGATGATGTGCATTTTGTCTTCAACGTTGACATCGTCAAACTCGTCCATCTCCACTGCAATATTGGTGTGCAGGGGCTTCTTGAGGACGGCTGCCAGTGAGTTAGCAGCAGTAGACATATACAATCACCAAATGGTACATTACCCTCATTATTAGCGGCACCCCGTTTCTGCACCTTTTCAGTGAAGCATGTAAAGTTCACCACTCGGTTCTCCTCGTCCGTGTTGATGTCAAGAAGCTCAATGCCCGGACCGAAATGATCCATCAACTGGCGAAGAGTCTTGGATGAGATGGCCCAGCTATTTCCTGCTTCATCTTGGTTGAACTTCGCATGGGTAGGCGCCTTGACCTCGTATGGCAGAGAGTGTGAAGCCGTGATTCCGTTTCTAAAGGAGATCCTGGCTACAAGACGACTCTTTTTGCCAACGCCGTCGTCAATGGCCACATCGCACCGCTCGATTGAGGCATTCTCGCGTGATGCATCACTGGCTCCGCCGCGGCCTCTAAAGATGGCGAGCAGAGATTTGATATACAGTTGGCAGGAGAACCTCTCTCGGTACTGTGGACTACCCTCGAAGCTATATCTAGAGAAGAACCGGTTGGCGGCAAACGTAAAGCATACATAGGCCGATTTGGAGATATTGAGCGTGCTGAACGTCAACTGGGAGGTGTTGTCAATATCTGTTGACGCGGAGAGAATTGCACAGCAGAACAGACCCTGTCTTTTCGCGCCTCCAAACAGACATCATCACTAAATTTGAACATGCATGCGAGGGCATCGTGAAGCACAGCAACGCCGTCCTCGCTCAGCGTGAAATTGAGGACCACCATTGTGACCCTTTTATTTTTTGTGCGCAACAGGTCGGATGCAAGGTAGGATAAGATAGCCGGTCTTGATTTCGCGTATACGATGATTTGACTTAAACCTTGGAAGAAGCACTTTCCGTTTCCGCAATTGAATAGAAGCTTCAAGGTTGTGAGCTTGGAAGGGAAGGAGCCCAGGCGCTTCGTAGCCTGCGTCGTAGCCTTCTGTAATTGGCCGCTCAGCGGGCGCTGAACCCGCTGAAGAGCCGTTAATTAGTGGAAACCGCGTCTGCCTGCGCCGCTAAGCAAACACGGCTTTACTCCCGTCGTCTCGAAGTACCCCCTGACACCCAGAACCTCCACGGTATCGAGTACGCGACCTTTTACCAATCAACTGCTACATATTATGTATTCTCATTTTCATCTCATCTTTTTCTTCACGCTTTAATCTAATCCAACATCAATTCAGAACACGACTCTTTCGGAGGTGGAAGCTCGCAGCGTTGCTGGACTAGCAAGGTACCCCGCCATCACCATGGCGCCCTCCTCCCCCACCCAGGGGAAGAAGGTTCAGGACCATCGTCCCGTCTTTCCACTCGATATTTGGTGGCTCATCACCCAAGTATATGCAACCCGTAACGACTTTGGGAGCCTCGTTACCTGTGCTTATCTCTGTCGGGATGTGGCAAAGTTAGCGTTGCCACTACTCTATGGCATTCACGAGCAGTCCATCGCCATCAACGGCGATGCCCTGGACGACGAGGCGGCACTCGAGATATCAGTCGGTCTTTGGCGCTCCATTATCGCATCAAGCCTGGGCAAGACGCTTTACCCATATTGCTGCTGGATTAAGGCGTTGAAGCTGGGTAACCTCGATTCTTTCTTTGAGGACCTCGAACGGGGAAACAACGCGGGCTTGAAAGCTCAGTTCTTCAGCCCTCCACTCGACGGGTTTCACATCAAGAGAGGCAAGACCAGAAAGCAACAAGTCGACCGTAATGCAGTAATAGTCAAAGTCTCAGACAGCATCACGGATTACATCCACAAGCTTGCAAAGGATCAAGGCAAGCATGTCACCCTCGCAACTCTCGAAGGATACCATTTACCAACTATCAACCTTCAAAGCTGGGTCTCTAAATTGAGCCGTCTGTCTTCTCTTGTTGTTCAGGATGGCTCTGTTCTCACCAGCGAGGTTGCCCGCGTTATCCGAGAGAACTGCCCCGGCTTCAAGGAGCTGGAGTGCTACTTCTGCCAAGGATCAGACGTCGATGAGCAGCTTGCTGGCTTCTTCAACAGCCTCGAGGCAAACTCAATCGACTCCTTCACCATCCGAAGCCGCAACCAATTGGGCAACAAGACTTTCAGGGCCCTCAATAACAGTCAGTCAAGCTCCTTGAAGCGGGTCACGCTGCAAGACCTGGACAGGAGTGCATTGCTCGCCCTCCCCACCCTGAGTGATTGCGTCGGTCTCGAGAAGCTCGTGCTAGAGGGCGGCTGGGGCACCGCAACATTTCAGTGGGAAGCCGACAGCTTGCTGGAGATGAAGGAGTGGCTCAAGGAGTGTAAAAGCTTGAAGGAACTCGAACTGACCACCATTGCTAAGGCGGCTGAGATCCTCAGCGAGGTCCTGAAGAATTCATCGATCAGCCTCAATTCACTAGATCTGAAGCTCGTCGACCACAAAAAAGAGTTCTATGAAACCCTAGCCTCCCAGATCAATCTTCGTCACCTGAGTCTGAAAATCGTCGATGATACAATCCTTGAGGCCACCGATGGCAGGCGTGACCTCTTCGTCGATGCCCTTTGCTGCATGGAAAGCCTACGAGAGCTCAACACCAATGAGCTCTTTACATCCGCAGACATTGAGAAGATTAGCCGCTCGACTCACCAGCTTGAAGAATTAGAACTGAACGGGGACATTATCCTCGATGACTTCATCTTTGAGCTATCTCGAATGAGGCATCTCAAGTCTATCAACATCTTCGGTCCATCCTCCATCACACCCGCCGGCCTGAGGCTCCTCATCGAGGCGTTTGAACGTCATAGAGAACAAGATAGCGGGTTACATGATGGACTACTGATATGGGTTGCGAATCAGATGTCGGAGGTCCCCTTTCCGGCAGAAGATGAGGCCGCTTTGGCGATCTGGGTGCGGAATTCTTTTGGTGGAAAGTTTGATATGATGTACCGACGGGAACCAGATGAACTGCAAGAGTCGGACTTTTCGGACTAGGTAAACTGAGTGAACGGGCTTAAGAGAGGCAGAGAGATGGTTTAACAGTACATTTCAAGCCGAGTCGAAGATGAGTGATTGCTTTTACGAAATGATAGTGACGGTTTTACGGTGGAAATAGGTACAGAAAGTTGATGAAAGGATACCTCAACGGCCTTCCATTGTGGGAAGCAGAGGCACGGATAGCAAAGAAGCGACTGACAATGGGATATGTAGAACAAGAACAAGCGAAATTCTGGATTCAGGAATGAATCATGTACTGTTTTTTACTCTATAGCGAGGACTTTACATACAAGTAAGTCAGGTTAACAGTCCTTGACTGGCCAGATATGCTGCCCCTGAATCAGCCCAAACCTCATACTTTTCGACTTTGTCATTGTCATCAAATTTCAAAACATAGGTGAAAACTTCATCCCAGCTCTGGCCGGTGCTGCTCCACGTAAATGTTGCCTCCCCGCGCACCGAGACTCTGCGCGCCTCCGTGTCCACTACATAATTGCTGAAGCGCATGTTCTTATAAGTCAGACACTCGGATATGATTTTGAAGTACTCCTGTAGTCCATCCTTTCCTCGAAACTCGCGACCGAGAAAGGGAGCCAGGCGGGGCAGACCATGTTCGAAGATGAAAATATTGGATTCGGCTGCAGTGAAGTGGCTGAATATCTCGTTTGGGGGTTTCTGGGATGCAAAGGATTCACAAAACGAGGTTGCTGCTTGCAGGAGAGAAGCACGGTGAGACATGGTGGTTTCGGTTTGGAGGTTCCGAGTTGGATGGTCACAAGGGGGTGAGTAACAGAGTGTGTTGTAGGGTGTAATATACATGGACATGGGTGCACTCATCACATGGACAAGCGTCTCACTAGGCAGCCCCAGTGTGCAGTGTCGCCCCGCGGCCGGCTTATCACTGCTTGCGACGTCATCGTTGCAGGCGGGTTTCCCGGCGTTCGCCCAGGCTGTCCTGCAGCAGACATGCAGCCCTAGCTCCATCTGTCAAACACGGAAGCCGTTCACCAACCACCCAACTTAAACCGGACGACGCCACCGTGACCGCGACCCCAAGGTCCATTCTCCAACTCTAAACTTCAGGAGCAGCTATCGGACGAAAACACACATATTCTGTACAGCAGTTCCTAGTTTGTCAGTGCGCGATGGTAAGACATCCACGAACCCATCCAAATATTTCCCCTCTAACCACCACCAACACCATCAGTCACCAACGACAAAGCGGTCGTCGGAGCGGACGCCGCTGCTTGCCGAGACATCGGTACGACGCTCGTCTCAAGACTCCCAACGCCTTGCCGAAGAAGAAGATGCCGCCATTCACGGAACCACCCTCCCAGCAAAGAGGAAACGATCCGCCAGAGAGCTCTTCTTGTTTGCCTGGGCCTTGCTGGCCACCGCAGCCGTCATCGTGCTCGCCGTAGTTCTGCAACACCACAATGCCACGTCGAATCCTTCCACACCGACAGTCCCAGGCGACCCAGCAACTGGTGATCCATACGCAGCTAAATCCGGCCTCAAAAAGGACAGGAAACGCAACCTTGTGTTCATGGTATCCGACGGCATGGGACCTGCCTCTCTGTCACTGACCCGCACATTCAGACAGCACGTCAACAACCTCCCGATGGGAGACACATTGACCCTCGATAAGCACTTTTGGGGCTCCTCACGCACGCGATCATCCAACTCTTGGGTAACCGACTCAGCCGCCGGCGCGACCGCCTTCTCTTGCGCGCGCAAGAGTTATAATGGAGCAATTGGCATGGAGCCCGGCTTCAAGCCTTGCGGAACAGTCCTCGAGGCCGCCAAGCGCGCCGGGTACAAGACCGGTCTGGTAGTCACCACAGATATCACCGACGCGACCCCGGCATGCTTCGCCTCTCACGTGGCTTACCGCTGGCAAATGGACGAGATTGCCCTTCAGGAAATTGGAGAGGGAGTTCTGGGCCGTAACGTGGACCTGATGCTGGGTGGTGGACGCTGCCATTTCCTCCCCAATACTACCGAGGGAAGCTGCAGAGCTGACGACGTGGACGCTGTTGGAATCGCCAAGGAGAAACACGGTTGGGGGTACGTGGACAATCGCTCAGGCTTCGACTCCCTCAAGCTGGGCAAGAACGTCAAGCTCCCTCTCCTCGGCCTCTTCGCTTCCCGCGATGTTCCCTTCGAGATCGACCGCAGCAAGATGGCAGATATTTACCCCAGTCTGAGCGAGATGGCTACCACAGCATTGGAGGCGCTTAAGGAGGCCACAAAAGATAGCGAACAGGGCTTTTTCCTCATGATCGAAGGCAGCCGCATCGACCACGCAGGACATATCAACGATCCCGCCGCCCAGGTTCGGGAGGTACTCGAGTACGACAAGACCTTCCAGACTGTCCTGGATTTCATCAAGGCCTCAGACACCGAGACTGTCCTCGTCGCCACGTCCGATCACGAAACCGGCGGGCTCTCCACAGCCTGGCAGGCACCCAACGAACTTCCTGTCTACGACTGGCACCCTCAGATCCTCGCAAACGCCAATGCTTCTTCCGAGTATCTCGCCCTCCTTCTGAAGCAGAGAATCGCCACAACCCCCGAGTCCTACTTGTCCCTGGTAGAATGGATCAAGACCGACCTGGTACAGGGCAAGCTGGGCATAACCGACGCTTTGGAAATCGAAATCAATGCACTTGCCTCTAATTCCGACGCTGCTCAGAATATTTTTGCCAACATGGTCAGCATCAGGGCAAGAATCGGGTGGAGCACACACGGGCACAGTGCTGTAGATGTCAACGTTTACAGCTCTGGTGGCCCCGGGACGGAAAGGATTAGGGGGAATGTCGAGAACATTGAGGTTGGTGGGTTCCTGAATGAGTATTTGAATGTTGATTTGGAGCCTATTACCAAGGAGTTGAGGGATAAGATGACTGTTGCGAAGACTGTAGAAGAAGAAGGTATTGTGGGTATGGAAAAGGTTCATCCTGAAAGTTGGATGGGTTTTGTTAAGGAGTAATTCAAGTAGTGTAAAGAACGATGGGTTTAGTTGAGTGTATGATGAATGGGTTTATTACGATTGTGATGGGAATACTGAATGTGAAGGAGGGACTACCAGGCATGGTTGAGTTGTGTTATTCGTTTTGGTATGGTGCATGATGGATGAGAAAGGAATCGTTACGCAGCGCCCTTGCTTCCCTTGGGAAGACTAAGATTGTATACATTGTTGGTCGGTCGGTGGTTTCTCTTTTCCCTTTTGGCATATGATTAGCGGGAATTTGAAATATATATATATATTCACTGTTGCTTTCTAACTAGAACAGAGAAGTTTCCATTTTAAGATGATGCGACTTATTAGCTGTTCGATGGCCACTTACGAAGAATAGCAAACCTGCCAAGCAACTTGTAAATGTCTCGCCAGACTAAATAGAAAGCATCAATAAACACTCACAAGTACTGTACATACATACCAACAGGATGGATGATACATGTGTACGCGGCTCAAGGCAGGGGAAGGATATACGCTCATTACGTCTTATCTACCACTACAAAAAAAAAAAAAAAAAGAGGAAAAAAAGGGAAGATTATCTATTCAAACAATGTAAAGCCAAAGGAAGAAATGAATAAATGAATAAAATGATAGAAACAAAAATACACGACTTCAATTGGTATATATCCCATTCACCCCAACGCCCAAATCATCATACACCCCACCCACTCCAAAGTGGCAGGTACTCCGTTTTAATTTACCTCCCTTCCCTACCAGCATACCTCACATACAACCGATCCTTGAAGTGAGCGTGCTTAATCCCATCAGGCCTAGCCCTCGCAAAGGCCTCAATTGCATCCTTCGTCTTGTACCCGCACCGTTCCACAAGATAACAAACAAGCAGGAAGCCAGTGCGGTTGAAGCCGTAATGGCAATGAACGCCAATCACCGAGCCCGTCTCCTCCCCATTCTCCTTCTCCTTCTTCTTCTTCTCCTCCCTTATCTTATCGACAAGCTCAATGAACCCGTTGATCTCCTCATCATTGGGCGGCACCTTGGACAGCGTGGGGAACTTGTGATACCTGATGCCGCCTTCCGTGAGCAAGCCCGG
Source organism: Cladorrhinum sp. PSN259 (assembly GCA_033725935.1). Classification (NCBI taxonomy): domain Eukaryota; kingdom Fungi; phylum Ascomycota; class Sordariomycetes; order Sordariales; family Podosporaceae; genus Cladorrhinum; species Cladorrhinum sp. PSN259. Next base: position 317,074 of record MU867077.1, read on the forward strand.
ATCATAGGCCGGATTATCATGCGAGATGTCGATAACGTCCTTGATCTTGTCGCCCCAGTCTTCGATAAACTTCTTGGGGCTGTGCACGTCATCAGGCCCCCGGAGCGTCTTTATGGCCCGAAAGACACCGGCGATATCGTCAGAAACTGGCTTTACTTTGCGCCATTTCTCGTAGTTTTTGACGTCCCATTTTCCGTCGCGAGAGAGGTGTTGCAGCTGCCATGCGAGAGAGAGTCGTCTGGTGATGTGGTCGGTCAAGAAGTCGGAGATCAGTCCAGGAAGCGTGGGCGCAGCAAACAGCAGGCCGTGGCCGGCGTCAGGAATTATTGTCCACTTGACGTCCTTTTTGGGATGAAGATTGAGTTCGGGAACTGGTGGTGGTATTGGTGCGTTGCCGGGAGTGCTCGGCCCAGGAGACGATATCTGTTCCAGTGATGAAGACGATGTAGTGGATGGTAATGCGGCATCTACCACCAGATCTTCAAGATTGTCCTCTATGCTTTCAGTACTTTTCCCGGCGTTCACCGCTCTTGTATCCACAGGAGCAGCAGCGTCCACGATGCCTTCCCCTTCGGTGGGTCCCACATCTGAAGGTTCGATTTTCCCTTCCAGCAAAGCAGCGATCTTGTGAATATCCGAAGGTGGCGTGACTTTATCAGCCTCGCCTCCAATAAGAAAAACAGGAATTTCGAGGCCAGCCCAGTCCTCCGGTGTTGTCATCCCACCTTGTGGGGAAGAATGACCCGGCTTGGATTTCGGGAGGGCACCATACGCCATTCGTCGCCAGACCGGCGTCTTGCTTTGAAAGTTGAACAGATTTTGAAGCCGTTTTGACTCTTGATCTGCTTTCGAACCCACGAAGCGGCGAACACTGGCACTGTCAAGGCCGCCGCGCCTATCCCAAGCTCTAAATAGATTAAAGAGGAAGTCCGGAATGGAGAGGGCCAGCTTTGCCATTCTAAGGCTTGACGGAAGAGACGCTGGAGGGCAAATGGCCACCAAGCCTAGTACATCCGTACCGATTGAAGACTTTGAAGGCATCCTCGGATTGGCCAGCAGTGCGGCCAATGCTGCACCCATGCTATGGCCGATCAAGATAACTCTCTGGCCGTCTTCCCGGTACTTGTTGATGACGGTCTCAAGCAGCTCGATGAGTGCGTCTGTGGTGTATGCATCCCAGGAAGCCACATTGAACTCAGACCTCCCGCATCCTGGGAGATCAAGGGCAAGGCATGGGCCGATAGGGGTCAGGCTGGTCAATAATTTGTTGAACTGGGCGACGGAGCCTCCCAGGCCATGGACGAAGACCAACAGAGGGATTGGGGAGGGCTCAGTAGGCAGTTGGTCAGCCTGCTGATGCTTGCGGTAGAAAACACGGAGATTTTTGTAGGTAGCCCGTGAAGTCGTGAACTCGACCGTCTCCGAGTACCGATTAAGGAGTGGTGGATCCGTCAAGACAGGATCATATTCCGAGTTCATTGTCATTCTTTGTCCAGTCAACCTACTTCGATTTGAAACTGGCAGGTTGAGGACTGGGTCTGCCATGACGAAGGTTAGGTACAGGTATCGACCGAGTGGAGGCGATGAAGACGAAATTGACAGAGGAGAGTTGACATACCGTGGAAGGCAAGCAGAGCTTGTCAGGCGAAAGTTGTATTAAACAAAATGCATTGATGGATGTTGCGGCCCAAACATCAATTCAATTCAGTTCAATTCAGGCATGAATATGCGTGTCCGTCAATTCCAGGATTGTCGACTTCGCATTACCCGGCAGCAGGTGTTGAGGTCCTCTCAGAGCTTCAGTAATCACCGATGGGAGCCAACGATCGTCATCGCTGCGCGAATGTGCATTGAACCTTGCAGCTAATTGGACCTTGGCGGATTCAGGATGATCACCGTCTCCACGGTCGGCAGCTCAATGGCTATAAGAAACGTCTTGTCAGGAAGGAACAGCAGACATGCAGAGAAGGAATTGAAATGTAGGGTACCGAAACTCAAATATCACACGTGCACGAGTTATCGGCAGGCAAACTGCATTGCAAGAATGGGTGAGGCTGCCGCTGATGACTCTTGTAGAAATCCGGTCTGGGGTCGATCTTGGCATCTGGGTTTTCGGGATGGGTTGGTAAACCAGAATATCCATTTATCCAGAACGGCAACCCTACATACGAGCATCTCCCATTCATACTTCCCTTTGTCAACTACACGTTTGCTTAGTAGATATGCGTCATCATATAATAAGGGTATCAGTTGACCAACTGCTTGTTTGTAGAGCTCCCATTGGTACGTTGGAGAGACATCAAAGACGGTGCATAGATTGTGGTCTGGGGGCTGACACCCCCTTAAATGCATGCGACAATAGAGACTTTGTTGGTTTGTTTTGGTACAACGCTCGAGGTGGGAATGATGCCTAACACCTTGCTTCTATATCCTGCTCCCCAGATCCTTTCCTCTTTCGCTTCCTCTTGATGAGTGTAAACTAATATGTACCGAGCATGGCGCAGCGCGAAAATAAAAACGAAAAAAGGGCCTTCGGAAAACGACCCCAAACCGAGCAAACAACCACCACCACCCCTCCAGCAAGCTATTCTCACAACCATAGAATTACACATGACCATCAGGAAAATCCAACAGATATTTGGGCCCTGCTTCCTTGTGGCCTCCTACAAACTTGAATTCTGGGCGTGCTTTGAGTTAAAGATGTATAGGCATGGCGTCGGACCGATCAAACGCCTTGTTGCAGCTTGGGCATTTTCTCATTCGGTTTGTGAGTCTGTCTTCCACACAACCGCTGCAGAAGACGTGCCCACAAACCTTGAGGATCGTTGTCTTGAAGTTGCTTCGGCAAACAGTGCAAATAACCATGTTCTAAGGAAACAGTTAGTCCTTGCTATGGCGAAACGACCAACTTTAAAATAAAACAACTTACCCGTAGAACCTCCTCTTCCTCCGTAGAGTTGCTTTGACACTTACGCCTCCACTTGTCGGTATCTTTGTTCGCCTCCTCCAGCCGAATCTTCATCTTCTCCAGCTCTTGCTCACGGTGAACCGTTTGCTCCTTCAATGTTGCCACAGTCCCGTCCTTGGCCTTGACCAGATCTGTCAGACTCAAGATTTGAGCCTTGACCGAGTCGGCCCTGCGCGTCGCCTCGGTAGCCATCTGCTCTAGTTTCTTCTTGTCCGCCACGACAGACGCCGCCTCCGATTTGAGCGAAGCAATTTGTTTCTCTAGGTTGCTGATAAGGTTGCGGTTTTGCAATTCGACGTCCTTGAGCTGCGCGATAATATCGGAACTCTTGCTATTCTGAGCCCGAAGTGTCCGGATCTCATTGTTTCGAATGTCCATGTCTTTGCGTGCCGCAAAGTATTTTTGATCAGCCTTGGCCTTCTCTGCAATGAGAACCGCCACACGCTCCTCCAAAGCGTTAAAGTCCATAACTCTGTTGTGCGCCAAAGCCCTCTCCTTGATGTAAGACTTCTCCAGTAGCGGCAGTTCTTTATTAATAGCCTCAAAATCCTTCTCCAACTTCGCACACTTCTGCCGAAGCTCCTCCGCGGACAGAGGTTCGAGATCTTGCCGCGGATCGGACATGGTCGTATCTTCGGTTGGTCGCAGACGCTCAAGCTCAGACTCGAGCTGGTTAATCCGGTCCAGTTTCGCATCTACTAATTCCTTCATGTGAGAGATTGCCGTCTTCTCCTGCTCCTGGCTGGCCTTGCGCATCGCCAACTCGGCCGCCAGCTCATCTCGGGCAGAACGAATCCGAGTAAGGTCTGACTCCTTGGCGTGGAGCTCCTTTTCCAGCTCTGTTGTCAATTCTTGTGCCTCTGATTCTAGGTTAATCTTCCACTCAGTTCTCTCAACGCGCAACTTCTCGGCCTCCTCCCGCAGCTGCTTGTTTGTGGCCTCTAAGTGGTTAATCCGCTTGATGAGATCTTCGTTTTGGGCCTTGAACTGCCTGAAAACGTCGGTTTTTATATAGTCCTCGTCCGAAACACTCTCCTTCTTGACCTTGAATGTAGAGTTTTCCTCGACAAGAGTCTTGTTCTCTGCCAAGACTTCCTCGAGCTGCTGCTTCTGTTTGGCCACAACAGCCATTGCCTCCTTGTATTGCACTTTCAGGTTGCTGCTGTTTCCATTCGTCATTTCGGATTTATCGTCATGGCTGTCGTTTCCGGATGCTCGTGATGTCGAACTGGCAAGGGCCTGCTGTTCCAGCTTCTGTACCTGGTTGCTCTTCAGGCGGTCCAGCTTGCGCTCGGCTTTGATCGCTTTCAGAGTAACTAAGTCATATTGTACCGAAAGGGAGGCCTTTTCTGTTTCAAGTCGACCAATTTGAGCGTTCAGTTCTTTCTCGTTGGCAAGAAGATCCTTGACCTGCTCTTCCAGTTGTGCTACATCATGTTTGACCTCACCACGGGCCAACGACAATCTTTTGATAATGTCGCCAGCCTTGGACTTGATGGTCTTTGCCTTGTCGCTGAGGTGTTTTTGAAAGCCTTTGGTATCCTTGAAGGAAAGTGACGATACTGTGAGGTCTAACACGTGTCAGGCCGGGTTCTTGAGAAAAAGGTTTGGGGAAAGGGGGGGGGGATTCGAACCTGGACTGTCTATCGATGATATTGTGCCGTCGACGAGTAACTCAATTTCTTGAAGAAGCTGAGCGTGTCAGCCAAAATTACATGAATCCCTTAAATAGGACACACAACATACCTGTAGTACGAAGGCATCAACGATTCGTATGTGGTCGTCGTGGTCGGTCGAATTTTTGACCAGTTCTTGCACGCGCGTCTCGAGAAAATTCTTATCCCGTTTATATTCTTGCATCTGCCGATATATGGCGCCCTTGGTAAATTCCTGCACAGACCACACTTTGTCAGCCAAACCATCACCCCAGGTTTTCGTCTCGAAGGGAGTTTGTACACATCGTAGCGGAGAGGCAGCGAAGTGACTGTGCATGGTGATGAAGCACTCAAAATAGAGAGAATCCTGGTAGCAGTCGGACATGCTGTTTCGGCAGCAGGCCGCGCATTAGCCACGGTCACGGCGAGAAACCCGTTGCAGAAACATCGCGCCGATGATGACTGGCACCCGCGACGGCTTTCCAAGAACGGCGCGATCTCAGTCGCAGGCCGGGCGAGCCGTGTCGCAGAGATAAGAAATGAAGAAATGACGGTGATGATAGGAATAATTGTGGGAATGTGGGTGGTGGTTGTGATGATGACGCGGGGGGTAATCGGGACTGTCGTGTGACACTGACCTCAATCCAGGCCTCCTCTCCTTTCTGGTCGCCAGAGTCGTCCTTGGTTTTGCTGCCGTTAACGGTGGCCTGGCGCTTGTTGGGAGGTGCACAATCGTCGATGGCCGACGTCGCCGGTCTCTTCCTGTCCTCCATCTTGGCAAAGCTGGCAGGACGAGACAACGCGGACGGCGAGGTGGCAATCGGCATCAGAATGGCAATTCGAAGCGACGGGAATGGACACGGGTGCTGGTGCAGCGAAAGCTTAAATGGATACAGTCGATGGCCCCAGCGGTTGCGAGGAATGAGAGGGGGTTTGAAGGATTAAAATAAAATAGCGACCGAGACGCGAAATCCAGCTGATGCGGAGCGGTCGAAATGGAAGAAAGAGAGAGAGAAAAAAATGGTTGAGTGAGGGTGGTGACTGGACAGTGGCACCCGCAGTCAGTGGTGGAAAAGGAGTGTCAAGGTTCGATCGATTTGGGAATGGAAAGGATTGAGAAGAAAGAACGGGTCCCGTCTCCTTCGACTTCTGGCTGCTGAGCAAGAGGGAGGGACCAAGCAAGGCGCATTTTCGAATGTGAAGCACCTGTAGGCAGGCCTAAGCCGCTTTAGGTTACGGGCCCCTCCACTTTTTCAATTCCCACCTTTTACTTCAACTTTAACACGCCCTCCATATACCCCCCTCTACAACAACCATCTATTATCATATTTTTCTCACTAAAAGTCATACATCGCCAATCTCTCCTTTATTCGTGAAATTTTTGGGAGAAGGCAACGCGTAGGATTTTTTATCTCTTCAAATAGAAAGGTCACCATGGAGTATTCTGGAACCGGGGTTTCTGTTTTTAACTTGATCAGAATACCCAAATATTTCATCTACCAGGGGGACATTTCCATTCAGGAATCTATACACAATAAACTGCAGGAAGTGAGTATGTGGCATCTGCTTTGTATCTTGACTCTCAGTCTGATTCCGACCTCGAGATGAGAAGCTAAGCACACATATCCACATCAGAATCCATAAGTGAAGGTCTTCAGGATGGGAATAATCTTCGCTTTGCTTAAGAAGACTATAACGTTAGTCAAGTTGACTACCTACCATGCTCTGCAGAAAAAATGTCTGCAGGTAAAATGAATCTCGTTCGCAAAACCATCCCAGAAAAGAGTGAAGAAAACGAAATAGAAAAATCATCATTCAGGCGCTTCTTGATCCTCAAGGCACCTCCCATCTTCTTTTCTCTTTCTCATCATCATTTCCTTAATCCCGAGAACGTGGAACTCCATTTCAGGTACGGGTTGTGATACATTGATTAACGAGCAAAGTTAAGAAGATCCCAATCCAAGAGAGCACAACGAACGGGGGGGGGGGGGGGGGTATATCAATGTGCCTATTCCTAGTGACTGCCCTCTCCCATACTTAGGAGTTTCCCAGTACCAACCCTAAGCCATATGACGATTTAGTGCCCAAGACCACCCATATCATCATCATCGTCCTCGCCACCGGTCTCGAAAAGAAGGTTGGCGGCAAGTTCCTCGTTCTTGTCGCAAGCAAAGTACGCTTGTATCGCCTGGTCTTGAGTGAAGCCAAGGCGGGTCAGGCGCTCAATTGCATCCCGCTCCTCCTCAGTGACAGTGATCTGGTGGGCTCCGGGTGGTAGAGGCGCATCGTCATCGCCAGTCTCACTGAGTAGCTGCAGAAACTGATCGGGGTTCGAGGCGATAGTCTGGGCAAGTTGGGGATTGCCGGCACCGAGTTGTTGGAGGATTGGTTCGAGCATCTGGGGCGACTGTTGTACCATCTGTCTAAGCTGTTGAAACTGCGCGTTGTGACGAAGCCAATTAAGATTACCCAACTCTTGCTGCGAGGCTGCCGCGGCATCTGCAGCACCGCTGCCGCGGGAACCAGAACCGCGATTCTGTGCAGCAAGATCAAACAGGTTCACGTTACCATCATCATCAGCTGGTGCGGCACCGGCAGCGGCGGCACCGGCACCGGCAGCTGCACCGGCACCTGCACCGGCACCTGCCCCAGCACCAGCAGCAGGGCTCGCGGCTTGGCGTGGAGCTTGCTGCTGTTGGAGATTTTCGGGAATACCCTACATTAAACGTTAGCCATCACATCAACGGACAGGCCTGGGTGGGGCCTTGCATACAGTCAAAAGGTACTCGACGGCTCGCTCGGGGTTATAAAAGGCGGCACGCATAGCCTGGTCAATCTGAGAGCGCTCGAAACCCATGGCCTCCATGTTTGCAATTGCCTCAGCGCGCTGCTCGCCGACAGCCAGAGCATTAGCGTCAGACCCGCCAGCGACATTGGCAGATCGATTCGGGGATGGCGTAGCAGGAGGAGCTGATGCAGCGCTGCTCTGGGCAGGGGCAGCAGGAGGGGCGGGTGTAGAAACGGGAGCGGCCTGAGCAGGTGTCGCTGGCGGAGCGGCAGATGAGGACGACTGGGCAGCGAGGGCCGGAGCCGGAGCCGCCTTTGGCTGTTTGACAATTAAATTAGCACTAGCCATTCAACTCCCCACTGCAGAGCAACAATCGAACACCTACCTTATTTACCACGCAGACAACAAAACCCTTCTCCTCGATCTTGTATGACTCGACTGTGTCCTCATCTTTGAGAATTTTGCCTGTGGTGAATCGTTAGGTGGAAAAGTGGCAAAGATTTAGGGAGCTTTGGAGCTTTACCGGAGTAAATGAGCTTCAGATTCTTGGGATCCCAACCCCGCTCCTCAGAAATCTTTGCCTTGAGAGACGAAATCTGTTACAACCCATCAGTATCCAAGCTAAAGGCAGAGAACCCCCCAAAAGAAACGAAGCAATGTGATTGAATTGATCCTCGAGGCAAAGAGCCCAGCGCAACAACAGCTTGGTTCCAATCGGGTGGCGGGAAGGCCATCATAGCGATACCCAGACGCACGGTGAGGGGTAACATACCAGCTCGGTAGGCTCAGCATCGACGGTGAACTTTTGCTGCTTCAGGTCCTGGTGGGAGCACAGATGGTCAGCATCGAGTCTCAAATCTTGCAGCACTTGGACAGGCAAAATGGACGAAAAGCGGCATGATGCCTCGGGAAAGCTGCACCTGCCCTATCGCCCTATCGCCAGTTGCAGCATCTCAGCAACACACCTTGAATGTGACCTTCATGGTGGCGGTCGGTCGCAGCGTGGTGCTGCTGGATATGGACGATGGTGATGAAAGATGTGGGAAAGCGGTAATTTCCGGTGTTGCAGTTGTTCGGTTGGTTAGAAGCTGCAAGTTGTGTGTGGGGGTGGTTTGTGTGTGGTGGTTTGTGGCAAAAGGAAGTTTGAAATAATTGAACCAAAAAGCCATGAACAATAATCGTTGAAGGCAGAGATGGGAGCGCGCGGCACTGTCGCCTGCCTGGAGCTTTGCCCCACCTTTTTCCAGCCTTACCTGAGACTAGGGCGTGCGGTTTCTGGTCAGCGGACCTTCAAGGTGTCTCTATCTCTGTGCTGCACCTGCCATTCGTGGTTGCACAGACAGCTCAACAATGCCTTGATTTGGTGGCATCTGGTTGGCCGAGACGCCCTCCGAATTCTAATCATCCCAACAGCTGCATGTTTTCGATGGATGCTTTGAGGTGCCATTGTGAACATATGTGGTCATTTGTCTCAGCTTGAACCTGTGGAGTGCTCAACAAAGTGTTCTTCCTCATTCCAATCATTTAGTGTTTGTTGTTTATTTACATCTAGATAATAACCTTTTGATTCCCTTCTGCGCCTTTCCATCGCAACAATACTCCCTTCTTTTTTTCAAAACCCTCCCATATACCTCATAATTATCATTATGAGTAGAAGACCACATTTATCCAATCTCCAGAAACGCCATGAAACATCAACCAAAAACCCAACGCCTCGCTAAACAATGAAATATATCATGAACCATCATCAAAAGCAGCCTCAAAAGCTGCATGCCAAATTTCAGCACTAAATCCAAAACAACAAACGAAAGGCTCAAGCCATAAATGTATGTACGTTGACGATCATAACTCGTGCCAGGTTTACCTGCAACACTATGACGAGCTCTTGTCGTCACCATCCGTCATGTCACAGTTGGCCTGGTTGATTCAATTCTGTTCAGAGCCAGCAGTGCTCTCAACATCGCCGGGGAGCTGAAATTTCCGGCTGTTATAAGTCGCCAAACTTGTCCGCGAGCCTGCACTCAATATCCAATCTGGGATTGGGGGCGTCATCTTTCGCTCGGCGCCCACAACCGGAGTCGCCGATTCCTCCAGTGTCATCGACTCATCCTCCTCTGGGATCTCAGGAGAATTGCTTTCTCTTTTGCGGTGCAACGAATCGAATGATCCTTGTCGGCTGAGCGGGCTCGGTGCGTTTGGGAGACTCCCGCTTCGAAGGCGACGGAGGCTCCTGATACTCGCCCTATCTGAAAGAACTTGACCACCCAGCGGCGCTGCTACTACGACTGTTCCAGGTGTCGTGATTGACGGGAGACTGGGCGAATCGGACCGGAAGAGAGGGTGGATGTGGGACTCGCTTTGGGTGGAATGCTGCGTGAAGGCGGCCCGTTGTGCCTGGCTCACCCTGCGTGGTGCCGGGCTGTAGCTTCTGCTTCTCCGTTTCGCGCGCGCGGGAGGCTCTAGGAAATCTAGCGTCCTGGCTGGACTGGGATCTCGGCTAGTAGTCGGGCTGGCAGGTATCGTTTCAAGGAAGCGGCCCATCGGTGGTGGCGACGACGATTCTAAAACCGTTTGTCGATTTTGTGGGTCAACAGCTGAAGTGTCCCATGAGTCGAACCCGTCTTCAGTTGACCGTGACGATTCGTGATAGGAGGACAAATCAAGCGAAGGGGGCCTGCGGGAGGTTCGGTGAGAAAGTAAGCGCGTCTTGGATGTGACAGGGCGGACAACATTCGACAACGATGCACGAATGGAGCTCATGGTATCCGCAGTCGACCGGCCACCACTTGAACCCGGCGGCGTCCGGAATTCAAATGACTGAACTCGCGCTTTTGCTGACACTGAACTTGTAGTCGTTTCATGGTATGCGATGGATTTTATCCTCGGGGGTGATCGAGTACGGCGTTGGTCTTGGTATTGCGAGACATGGATTTTAGGTGCTGCCATGCGGCCGATAACGAAGTGGGCGACAAGGAAAACTAATTGTGATGCGAACGCAACACCGAGGGCAACCGATGATCCAACCAAGAAGTCCATAGCCTTTTCTCCCAGCACCGTGCTATAGCGGTCGTCGGTGACTTTGCTCAGGCATATCAGACTCGCGACCGACAAAGCAGCAGCCACAGCGCATAACACCAGCCCTGCTCCAAACCAGATACCGTTAAACCTCCTTATCGTATTCGTCCAGAGGCCGAGGTGTGAGTAGGTGAGAGTTGATATAGTAAGGAGGATAGCCCCTTCGAAAATTGCAGCAACGATCGCGGTTGCTTTCACTGATGACGCTCGATCTTCGCGGGACCGAGCAAGGATGATGTGTATGGCCACGACAGCCACAGTTGGGGGGACCGCTATTCCCCCCAGCACCGCGGGGAGTATGCGCGGGATCGCCATGTTCCCAAACCTTGGGCACAGAGATCCCAGGTGAGACAGCGTTGGTTAAGTCAGGTTGGTGAAACGTGGTTCTGTCAAGCTTTTGCTGACTATCGAAAGTTGATAACAAACAACGGGGGTTTGCAGCCGTGTTAAATTGCTCGTCAAACAACAGTTGAATCCGGCCGAGTTCCCTTCTCTCCCCGCAAGAAGACCCCTCTGTCCAACGTGGTTGTGGTATCCTCGTCACCCAAGCAAGATCTACGATACCGGCTTGCGGTCTGCAGCTCCCGTTAAAGAACAGGTGAGGTGGTGGAGCACGACGTCACCCCGTGTCTGGATCAATGGCTTGCAAGGAATGGAAGCAAGATGGAAGATTCCGGGTCAACTGGTGGTCCTGGACGTGGCGGATATAGGTGAGACGCGGTTAACCAGCCGTGTTCATGTGATCAATGGTCTTATAAGAATGCTTGAAATGGAAAGACTTGACAAGAACCGGCTTGGACTTGATTTGAGGGACGAGTCAGATGTCGGATGACGTTGAAGGCGACGAAAGAAAGAATATTCCAGGCTGGCCTAGGTATCGGGCCCTTCGGTAATCCCTGTTGGGACAAACGAACGAGATCTCAGCTTTTTGCTGGACAATATGGACAAACAAATGAGGGACTCCCGACAAAGTCGAGACAAGAAGTTGGGGGAGTGGGCTTGTCGGCTAAATGTAGTAACAAGTACACAATGAGAGCGCGTTCAGAGCGCGTGGGAGAGAGGACGGGCTCCGGGTCTTTTGTTGTTTGGCCATGCCCTGCAGCTGGGATTGATGCCGTGCCTTGTTGGGCGGGGAGGTGTGGTGAGCGACTGGGTAGGATGGAGTTGTTACCACCATGGCAGGGATGTGCCATGGGGGCCCCTGGTCCACTTGCGTGATCGTGTCCGCCCGAGCCCCGAACGGTGACAGGGGTAACTGGTACCGGGCCAAGCTCTTTGGTTCGCTGGGGTTTCCCAAGAAAATCCAGGGACAAGATTTGAGGCGCCCTGTGATGCACTGAATGGCTTTGCAATGTCTCGGGTGCATCCCGTCGATCTTTTTTGCCCTTCAAGATGATGGCGTATCAAGACGACGACAACGTTTATCACTCTATCAGGTATATATCAGGAGACACGCTGACACAGAGACACACTGAAGAAATCAATATTGTCCGCGCCAGAAGGCTGTGGATTGTGATCCAATCAGCCTCAGAGCTGACCGGCGTTTTCTGATTGGAACTGGCAGTTTCCGGATCATGCGAGGCCTGCCATTGGTCGATTGGCTCCAAATTAGATAGCTTCTGTTGTTACCAGGAAAAGGCCAAATGCGGACACGCCAGAGAGCCATAAAAAGACGGTTCGAGTAGCACGACTGAGCGATCTACCTTTGCAGAGAAGAGAAAAAGGCGTGCCAGATTATGTATCACAGCTGAGATGACTTGCGAAACTGTTTGGAGTTAAAAACTACGCCGCCGCCTCTCTGCAGAGTTCCTGCTATCATCTGCCGTGGAAGAGAAGGAGAAAAGAGGGAGTAAGCGAGCGGTTCCCTCAGATGGTCGTTCAGAAACGGCACATAACATTGCTTAAGAATTCTTTTTGACAAACGTTTTACATTACTAACACAGCAGGAAGGGAGATTGGATGGAAGCACAGGCAGCGAGGTTACACGACTCACCTCTCATTGCCACTGTTGCTTCGGTATGGAGCTCATGGCTCGGAAGCGAGCACAATCTGTACAAAGGTATGCGATAGATGATCGGGACGTCCCATTGTCGGTATCAACTAGATTGATGAGCTTCTTCATGGGCAAAATAGTCAAAACACCGGTCAGTTATACAACTAGGTTATCTCGGGCACACCGCACGTTCTTCATTTCCGCGGTTTCCACTCCTTTCCTTGATTCTAGAAACCATCCGAAGGGAAGAAAAAACATCAAACCTGTCAAACCGATCGCCAAGCTACTGCTAGTGGAATACCGGTACCTAGTGTACCTCACCATGATGAATCGCAAGGATCCAAAGGCATGGACTTGCATGCCAAAGAAAAATTTAAAAAATTCGAGAACCATGGATACCGTTACAAAATTCTAAATCCATACACAATGGTAGTTTGGTACCGGCGGACCCTTCTTGGTTTTCCTCTCATTCATCTGAAGTCTACTGCAATGATCACCAAGCAAACTGCCGTGTCAGTCAAGCAAGTCAGCAAAAAGGCATGGCACTTGTGTCGGCTCATTTTTTTTTTCTCCCTCTTCAATCTCACAGTGCGGAACGACATCAGTGCGCTATTTGAAACACACTTCCTTCGAACTGCTTTAGTACTAGCGTTGACACAGCAGCTGAAGTGGAGCCTGTGTGGAAAGGCTTGGTTGCGCTGCTGACGCAGGTACCAACGGCCGGCTGCATGGATCCTTGTTCCTGTCATTGTGGGGAATCTCTCATCCGGTCTCCAAATGCCAGGCTCCAGTCGTCGGCAGCCGACAGCCTGAGGAGAGAAAAAGAAAGGAAAGGAGAAAGGTCGGGTGAGATCTGATCTAACCATTTCCATGACAAGCGCCATCTCAGAAACTTCTAGCTGCTTGCCATTGGGACGGGTTCGCTAAATTTAGTTCCGAAGGATCCTTGGTCCGGCGGTACACGACTTCCGCAAAAAGACAGGAATGGAAGAAAAGAAGGGAAAGGTGTGTGGTTTCACGGAAAGGGGTCTTCTTTCTGGAAATTTTATCATAGTTGTGAGCAGTGAGCATGCCCAAGGCTACACAAAAAACACAAGATCCAGGCCGTTCGGTGCAACTTTTGATGTGGTTTGGGGGCAGGTCGGTTAGGTCCAGCGAAGAGAGGAAGGATAGGATGGGATAATTTCTCGTGCCTCGTAAGTACTCTATGCAAGAAATGATTGTGTAACTACTTTACTCACTTTTCTTTTTTGGCGTGCAGGTTGCAGCCTCATCATGCAAGCTTTGGTTGGTCAATTGGAAGCGGCGGCTTCTTGGTATGGCAGGGCATTCACATTCCGGTTTCCTATTCCAGCCCAGCCCAGCCCGTGTCCGAGATGCCCGGATTACGCATGCTGCAATCATCTTTTCTTGCTCAGTTGATTCTTTGCTGCTTTGGGTCAGGGACAAGGAGTAGGATTTGTGGACCGGAGTTCTTCCCCGGTTTCTATAGATGATGCAGGTACGCAACCCCTTTCATTTGTTGTTTTTTCTCCCCCAGTAATGTCTGTGCGTTTCAGCCCAGTCCCCCGCCCCCCAATCTTTTTTTTTTTTTTTTTTCCTCTCTCTCTCGGGGGTGAGCTCGGAGGGTAAGGCTGACAAACGGCACCGAGGAATAGAAAAGGAAGGGAGAGAGAGAAGGAAGGAAATAAGACGGCTTTGGCATTTGGGAACAACTATCATTTTGCTGCTGACAGAAGGCGGCACTTGGTACGGGTGAGCTACGGGAGGCAGTTAGGTTCCCCATCTCCCCTCCCGGCGGCGTTTTTGTGAGAGATTCCTTGCTATTTTTTTCTTTTGTTTAGATATCTGAAATCCGATATATAGGTATCATATCTCAAATATGACGAATCGAGACATATAACTTTCTCCACTCGAAGATATCTACGTAGTGAGGTGGCTCTCCTTCCTTCCAGGGGTTCTTTCAACAGAGTTCCATCTCTTCCCTTTTCTATAGAAGACTTGGAGGGGTTTTTATATAACCATGATAAGCACCTTCTTACTTGCTCCATATAACCCCCGCCAGTAGTTTAACGTACATGTACAGTAGCTTGTCTAATACCTACATAGTCCAAGCTGTCACAGTGTGTACGGTAGTAAAAAAAAGTCTCTCACTTTTGCGCAGCAGTAAATAAACAAGAAAAGTACATGTAAAGGCGAGCAAAAGTTGGGATGTTGCTCGCGTAGGTTGCATAAGTTGCTCCGAGGCGGAGTTGGAGAAAGTTTGGGTGGGACCTGCGCAGTAATACCAAGCATTTTGTGGGTTTGTTTTTTTATTTATTTTTTTCTTCTTCTCTTGATTATGCATTCCCTTTTTTTCGGTGCCTGGGTAACCGCGAGTTTTTATTTTATTGCTCATTATTATGTGGGTTTCTAGCTTTCTTTCATCAATGCATGAATTTGTTGGACTCCGCCTCTTCTGGAGCTGGGAACAGGAGAAAAGTTAAAAAAAAAAAATTAAATTTTTTTTTTAATAATAATAAGATGCGCATTATTAACTTGTTGGTCTGAAAAAAAAGGAACTTGGGACGAAAAAAAAAAAGATCAGACGATTGATTGCATGGAAAGACAAACAAAAAAAAAACCCCTAAAAACCATATTCAGCCAAAACTCGGTACTTAAGTTGCGACTGAAACAGTTTTTGGCGGGGTTGTTTTGTTTCTCGTAGAATCCTACATCGAATTCGTGATTATCAAGAAATGTGATTGTGATAAGTGATAGAAAATGATGTGCCGGGCAGATTGCAACGACAAGTTTGTTGGTTCCAATTCATCACACCCTCCATTACCGTTCAGTCGGGATGGATGGAAAGATGGATGGATGGGGGTTCCAGGTTATGTCGGGGGTTGGCCGCCGATCATGATCGGGGATAGAGAGATCCCTTTCATTTAAACCCCCCCACGTCCAACACCGATTGAAATCTGTATTTTTTATATATTTTTTTCATGAATCTTGATTTCGCATATGCGAGCCAGTTTATTTTCACACCAAGATTTTTTCCAAACTTTTTAGACAAATTTCCATTAATATTATCATGATTTGTAAATTCCAGATTCCAATGTTCCTGACTCCATGATGATGATGACCAATGTTCTTTTTACCCCGCGAAACTCGGAAATGTTAAGTGGGGCCGAACATCATTATCTCCGGAGGTTCCGGTTCGGTAGGCAGAACGGAAGCCCTCTTTTTCTTTTTTGTTTCACTCGGAAATGAAATGCACATCGTTTAAGACTTGTTACGTAGAATGTTTAGGTCATGTTGAAGGAAACGTCATAGAGTTCAATAGTTTTAAGTACCCTGGCCATGTACATGCCAGATATCGCAAATAGTGTACATACATGCCTGATTTGGGGACGGGGAATTTAGCCCTGCATTTAGAACACGGAACAAGTTTCCAAAGCTTGGAAGTTCAAAAAAATCGACGGCTAGGTGCCCCGAGTTTCAGAAAATGGAGACTTCTTTCCGCAGCTTCTCCTGAAGTTCCGGGTTGGAGAGGTTTTAAATACGAGAAAACAGTAGCGCGCGCGGCGTGGCATTCTAGATAGGCCAGACGAGATGTTCGTTTTATATTGTACGCATCGGTGACCACTCAGCTGGATACACTTTAATTTGGACTCCTGGGTTTGTGAGTAAACATAAAGGACTTGAAGCTTAATACAAAGGATGGTCTTCTGATATTTCTGATATGAACTTCGAGACAACCATATCAGCCAAGTGCGCTGGCAAGTTCAAGAGAATTGCTTCAAATGCAACTTGGGCATCCTTTCCCCCCCAAATAGACAGACGAAAATTTGGCTATAAACGATCAACAAGGTACATATCAGATCGTGATATACCAGTGAGATGAGCCAATCACAACATATACCACCCGCCCGGGATTCTTTCTCTCTCTGCTATACGTCAATACCATTAACCAACCAGCGTTGAGTATCTCATGTCTCGCCTCTCTCATGATCTTTGGTTGGGTCTGAACGGGGTGAAACCGTCCAACCAGGACGAATCGGAGATATTCGGTGAGGTCGCTACCAATGGTATTCAAAGACGACCGTGTCGGCCCCCTAAGTTTATATTGCCTGGTAACCAAAGTGAAAAAGCCTTGCCGAAGCTCGATGCTAGCTGTCCATATAAAACTGAGTTATTTGGCACTCGGGCGTTAATCATATCCATCAGCGACAAAGAATTAACCATGTTACGGCCTTCACAATTGCTCTGTGGGGAGGGAAAGTGAGTGTATGAACATTTGACATTATATATGCCAGCCTTGCCAAGTGTGCCAAATCAGTCGCCGAGCACAAACATTCCACCACCTTGCTCTGACTGTTATCCAGCACCCCCAATATCAGACTAACTATTAGGATTAGATAAATCCGTCGAAGCAACATCCCACTCAACCCGACATCGACATACATGGTATCATACAACCCACCCCCTAGAATAACCAGTCACTCTCCATCATTATCCTAGCACAGTTAGAAAGCATAAAAAACATCCAAATAACATAAACCATCCATGTATACCGAATCGAAAAAGCCCGCCGTCATTATCATACACATATGTCTGTCATGGAGCTGCATCATAGCTCTCATTACCAAGTATAAGCCCCAGTCATATGAAGAAGGAAAAGTAAAAATAGAGAATCGCCATCCATGTTGGAGGAGAAGAATAGCAAGTGAACATGAACAATGAAAGAGAGCTTTTGACCAGTGTGTTTCTTGGACGCCCGTCTATCGGTTGTCGTCAAGATATGCAGTGCCGTGCCGTGCCTCAGAGCCACCGCTTGTCGTCGTACAGCATTAGGGTAAGTATCATCAATTCGAGCGTCGAGCGGAACCAGAAGGAAAATGTCGTATGTCGTGTGTGCGTGCTGTCGTGCCATGATGCGAGACGCCTAGGCCGCCGCTAGAAACCACTACCTCCCCTCCACCTTCCACACCGTTCAAGCTCTCACTTCGTCCAAGAATCAAAGGAATAGAAAAAGGAATGTCAACGAAACCAGTACCACCCA
This sequence comes from Cladorrhinum sp. PSN259, assembly GCA_033725935.1. Taxonomy (NCBI): domain Eukaryota; kingdom Fungi; phylum Ascomycota; class Sordariomycetes; order Sordariales; family Podosporaceae; genus Cladorrhinum; species Cladorrhinum sp. PSN259. The sequence continues at coordinate 334,597 of MU867077.1, forward strand.
GCCTGTATTACCAGATGAGATAAGTAGAAAAACTGAATCGACCATATCCAGAAAGGGAAAATGCTGATCGGTTGACCACACATAGAAACTCATTACTTGTTTCGTTTCCCATTAAGCTTTAGTTTGCCGTTGCTGTCATGACATGTCACTCATGCTTTACCGATTCCAGTGGTGTCATCGGTGGAGTTTCCCTTGGCCGTGACGCCTCTCTCATATGATGTGGCTGCTGCATATGCGGACTTCTTGGCCGAGGAAGAAGAGGTGCATGTGCCGACAAAGGAGGAGGACGCGGAGCATACCCATGTGGTGACTGCTCCTGCCTTTGCATCTCTTCCCGCCGTTCCTGGTATTCCATCCCCGGCCCTGTTGGCGATCTGCCGGGCTCCGAGCCTGGTGGCCCAGCAGTAGGGCGCGGCGCAATCTCAGGCAGTTGCTTTTTCCCCATCCTCAGTTCTTGGAGTGATGGCATCGAGTGCCTGTACGGCGATTGGACGTTAAAGCTCGGACTGTGTGGTTGGTGGCCATGCGCTACCGCGGATATTGGCGCTGGCCCTTGGGTCGAGGATGGTGGTGCCGGTGAAATCGGGGGATAAGAGGTCGTTACTTGCCAGTTACTTTGACGAGACTCTGACTTTGGGGGACGCCCACGCTTCCGCGGAGGACCGGGCCATGGTGTAGTGGCTGGTGATGGCGCGGTCTGAACCGGTGGGAGACTAGGGGTGCCATTTGGTCGTGGTGGGTGGTTGACTTGAGCTGCGAACGCTGGAGACACACCGAAGTGCGGTGGCGCTTCCCCTGGGGATGCAACGGCCTGTCTTTTAGGGATGTGGTCGGTAATGTCGCTGATATCGCCAAACGATTTGCGCTTCAGAGGTGAGATGACTGGTGGCGGCATTGGGTATTTAAACATTGTCTCGGCAGCGCGGAGACACTGGTGCATATTGCGCCCTGTGCGGATGACTAGATGTTAGAGATTGATATTCCCCGGAGCCATCGGCATCGCGCCGGAGAGAACCTACCACCAGGAAGCTGCATCGACAACCAGTCCGGCTGGATCTTTTGCGACTCGATGAATTCCACGAGAACACCGACATCCATCTGGCTAGCCTTGATCATTTCTGCGAGAACAAAGCGCTGTGCGACAAGACGGTTAGGCTAACGAATCATCATGTACATGCGCGCGGGGCAGAAAGGGGGGCCTGGTTGAGGGGGGTTGCGAAAGGGGCAGGGTTAGAGCATACCTTTTCGACATCAGTAAAGGAGGATTCCATGGTTGAATCCGGAAATCGGATGGCGTCGAGGGAGAGAAGGCGAACAAGAGAAGAAATCTGCCATAGGCTGGCATTCAGTCATTTGACGGGGCGTGAAAGTGACAGATCACCGAGGACCTGGGCGAGAGGGAGGAGGGAGCCTCCCGTGATCAGAAGAAATCCGGGTCGCAGCAGCAGTGACAAGCAACAAGCAGCAGCCGTGGCGAAGTGGCTTTATGAGATGAGACAACAGGAACAGTAGCGCGCCGTCGGCCGTGATGCTACCGTACTCAACAGAAAAAGAAGTGAAAAATAATGCTTTTAAACGAGTGTCGTGATGGGTATTCTCCACCGTCCTAGTCAACATACAAGTGCCGCCGAGCGAAGGAGAGACATCCGGGGCAACTTCAAGACGCTCACAGGCCGGGAATTCGAGTGGTGGACAGGATTGCGGATTGGGGGGGGGGAGGCGGCAAAGAGACGCGAGCAATGGGAAGCGCGCGTCTTGGGCAACTGCGGAGAGCAAAGCCGAGAAGCCCCAACCTTGTCAACCTTGCAACAAGCGACCGTGGGTTTCACCGTCCACGGCCCCCCGGTTCCTAGGTCCCTAGCAACCCCGGTCTATCCCCAAATAGGCCTTCTGATAAACTTTGTTCTGGCCTGGTTGATCTTGGTCGATTGCGGGGTTGCTGCATATCTCTTTGAACATTCACGTCCACAAGTTCTTCCAGGTTTTCCTGTTTCGCCAGTCCACCCTCTATGCATCCGTCAGCTTGCAGCTGCACCTAGATCAAGTGATCGTTCAGGTGGTATGGTGCGCTGTCTAGCTCCTCAGGACTCGGGATGAAATGGTGTGTGGACATCGGGTCTGCCTGGGAGATGACCAGTCAGGTGCCGCAACAGGAAAACAAAAGAAGAGCGAGATTTTGACAGGCGAGACAAGAATTGAGAGCGAGGCCCGACATGTGGACGTGGGACATGGGCGGCCCACACCAGAATCCGGCTGAAGACACTGACTTTGCCGACGAGGGTAAAAAAAGAAGACATAGGACCTGGCTGGACTCATTCCCGTCGGGGCAAAATGTCAATGATGATGATGAATCCATGGATGGATGGACGGATCTCGCCCGATGAGGATCGACGGCGGGACATGATGCCACCCAACTGCCAGCATTAGGTGGGCATCGGATCATGCTGTAGCTTGTCCGCTGCCTGCCCTCTCGTCATTGCAGTTGCCATATTCAACACCATGCCGTGCCGACCCTGATGCTGATGGATGGATCCTTGCCGGGTTTGGAAGTGCCAGTGTGTCTCAAACGGCCGGCGCAGGCGCCATCGGGAAGCGACCACCCAGCTGTGCTGCGATCATGGATGCCATGAAATGCAGCCAGTGCGCAAGTGCTTCACAACTTTGCTGCAAGCCTGTCTCTGGTGGGTTCTGATTGACGAATGGGCCGTCCACATGCAGCTCGAAGCGACATGCAGATGCACCTGACCCTCCTTTGTCTTGCAGACGAACGATAGGATGCCATGATCTGGGGAAGGCGTGCCCAGAGGTAATTTCGACCCAACCCCCAGCTTGTGAGCCCAAAGCCCGAACTGGCCATCCATCATTTCCTCATACAAAACAAAACCAAAAACGGTTCTCGCGGTTGCCTTCTAAATCCCTTCATGGTCGAATCGATAAGATGAGATGGGACTGTGGAAATTCGGTGCAGGTGGACGTTGGTCGCATTTCAAAGAGTCGGTCCAATTGGCCCCGTGGTGGACCGGGCCAGACCCCACCACCCTAAGAGGTGGGAAGGCCCGTTCTGGCGGCCGCAATTGCGTCGCTGGGCGCATCTCCTCAATCGCATTGGTTGGGAGGGGCAGTTCACCATCGCACAAGGATTTGACAGAGATCTGTGTTTGCAAAGAGCCGCATTGTTTCGACTTGTGGGGCGATATATAGCGGGCGAATCGTTGTAATGACTATGATCTGTCTGTGGATATATAAAATCAAGAGGGGAATCCGCATCTACAAACCATCGACAGTTGTGTCTCGCCGAGGGGGTCACCATCACTCTTTAAATGCTTCGTTTCCCCAACGTCCGCTGCTCCACCTCCACCCTCCCTGCACGATGAGCTGGCAGACTGGCATATGCTGGCACCGGCATCGCCGCAGGCTTTTCCAAGTTATACATGTTACAACCTCTATAAAGAACAGCTTTGGGACATGGGGCCGTCATGCCGTGCCTACTCCGTATGCCACTCGGTAACGTTGTTCCTGGCGCTCATGCATGTTGCACGCCTTTTCGGGCGCCTCTGCAAGGGCCTTTGCGAGGTGCCGAGCAATCGGGGACTCGTGGCGTCCATGATTACCTGACTCTCTACACCACATTTGGCCCGTGTCGTCGTCACGGCCTCCTTCACAATGTGCATTGATGCCCAATTGACAATCCCATCACCCGAAGCGGTCTCAGACCGTCACTATTGATACCAGAACCAAAGTCTCTGAGATGAACACCGGAGGTGATGACGGGGCTTGTTGTTTCACAGATTGTGACGAAAAGTCGTGCTCTGAGATGCCGTCACCACAAACTTGACAAGGAGCAACTGTATTGAATAGGGTGTATCGGTTTCAACTGCATGTCCGGCCGGACTAGGGGAAAGCCTTCGATCAAAACATGGAACACTACAAGTAAGGAGGGGTTCTATACCCGGACACTGTTGCAATTGTACATATATCAAGCTACAGTCGTCATAATGATCCAAACAAACCAGTTGAATATCTGGAGATTCAGAACGATACCCAATTGAAGTAACAGTCGTGCTCTCTGTGGAATGCCTCTTATAAATTGGAAGAGAATGGCGGCGTGGGGGCTCGGAGATTTTAAGTGTGGTGGAAAAGTGGCATGCAGTCTCATCACAAATCGACTTCAACACTTTTTACACACGGAAAAAAATGGCCAAGAGGGACCTTCCCTGGCGAGCGAGTTGCGATTGTGGGGCACCCCAAGGCGGATGACGGGTCCGGAACATCGACGGACCGGTGGGGACTCGGCGACTGAATGGATTGGCTCCGGGCGGTGTCCACTGTGTGCTGGGTTCTGGAGATGGCATCTCTAGGTTCCTGAACCGGACCATGTCAATTGGCACTTGCTCGGGAGATGCAAGATCGCGCAGCTGTGGATTGTTGGATGTGAGATTGGAAAACGCGCCAATAGCGACCGGGCTGGAGATGCAGCGTCGGCAGCAAGTGTCTAGACGCCATTCATCTTTTCGCGGATCCGCAAGACGGTTTTAGTTTGGCCATGTCGCAAACTCGGGGCAAAAACGCAGAATAGCTTCTTACCTTCTCTTCCTCTTCTTTCAACCCACACCTCTCCCACTACCACTTCCGCCCAACTTTCCCGCCACCTTTCTTTCTTTGGCCATCTTTTTCCAAACCCGTAACCGTAACTATACCCACGCGTCTTGGGCAGCTACCCGCCCTGGTCTGCACGCTTTCTCGCTTCTAGGAATTTTTTACTGCCCGCCGCCCTGTCCTTCTCCTCTTCAATTCCTCTCGAGACACCTGCCACCGCACCCTTTTCTGTCGGCGCGCTAGGCGCACGAATCGGCCGTCATGGAGGAAGACGATCGCGCTTCAGGCCCGACGCCAACATCAAAAACAGAAGAGCGTCCACAGTTGAATGGGGTCAGGCTAAAGAAGGAGGACACGGTCGACTGGGCCTCTCCGAGCAGCGGCTCAAAACACAACTCGCGAGCCCCCAGCATGTCGCCCGACGATGCAAATGCAAAATCTGCTGGCGACAGCGCATCCACCCCCGATTACGGTCCAGCACCCAAGTCATCTCGGAAACCAAACCAGAAGATGGCCAAAAGCCCGCCTCCTTTGTTTGATCACCTCCCGGACGTCACAGCAGAAGCATGCAGCATCTTCCAGGTCATCAACGATTGCATGTATGGTTCTCGTGGGATGGGATCGTCAGATCACGACGCGCTGGACTGCGACTGTACCGAGGAATGGCGTAAGTCGCCCCCCTAAGCCTCTGTGTTTTCCGCGGCCCGTTCGGTAATATGCCGCCCCTGACACTGACACACTAATTTTTGTGCTTTTGCAGGCGATGACAGCAACCACGCCTGTGGTGAGGACTCGGATTGCATCAATCGAGCTACCAAAATAGAGTGTGTGGATGGTTCCAATTGCGGCGAAGGATGTCAAAACCAGCGGTTCCAGCGCAAGCAGTATGCCGACGTTTCAGTGATCAAAACGGATAAGAAGGGGTTCGGCCTGCGTGCAAATCGGGATTTGCAGCCAAACGACTTCATTTTCGAGTACATTGGCGAGGTCATCAACGAGCCGACATTCCGGTCCCGCATGATGAAGTACGACAGGGAGGGGATCAAGCACTTTTACTTCATGTCGCTCACCAAGAGCGAGTTTGTCGACGCCACTAAGAAGGGCAATCTGGGGAGGTTTTGCAATCACTCATGCAACCCAAACTGTTATGTCGACAAATGGGTGGTTGGGCCCAAGCTGCGCATGGGCATTTTTGCCGGGCGCCATGTTCGGGCTGGCGAGGAACTCGTGTTCAACTACAATGTGGATCGCTATGGTGCTGACCCCCAACCGTGCTATTGCGGAGAGGCCAACTGCGTCGGTTTCATCGGCGGGAAGACACAGACGGAGCGCGCAACCAAATTGCCGCTTGCCACGATTGAAGCACTCGGAATTGACGACGGTGATAGCTGGGACACTGCGGTTGCCAAGAAGCCCCGCAAGAAGAAGCTCGCTGAGGACGATGAGGAATTCGTCAACAGCATCAAGCCCAAATCGCTCGACGAAGATGGCGTGCGCAAGGTCATGGCCACGCTCATGCAGTGCAAGGAGAAATGGATTGCTGTCAAGTTGCTTTCCCGTCTTCAAGCCACTGAGGATGAGCAGCTTCGCCATAGGGTGGTGAAGATGCACGGTTACCAAATTCTCAAGACCACGCTCAACACCTTCAAAGAGGACACCAATATCGTATTGCAAACCCTCGGCATCCTCTACAACCTACCCCGCATCACCAAGAACAAAATCTCAGATTCAAATATTGAAGCCGTCGTGCGCCCTCTGACCCAGTCAAGCCACGAAGGGGTTGCCTTTGAGGCGAAAAGGCTGCTTGAGGAATGGAGCAAATTGGAGACAGCGTACCGAATCCCGCGCAAAAAGCACGACCCCGCAGCACCCATCACCACTAATTCGTTTGAGGAGCGTCGCAACGCCAACCACGAAGAACCGTCCAAGCAGGTCAGAATACCTGCAAATGTGGTGATTCCGACTGGACCGCGCAGCAACATTCCGCAGCGCAATGCAAACTTCTTTAGTGGGCAAAGACCGCGAAAGCTGCCCACCAACTTGCCTGAGGGATGGTTTGTTACCACCGATAAGACCGGGCGGTACTACTTCTACGATGTCAACGGCAAGACCCAATGGCAGCGACCAGCCACACCCGCAATTGATACTCCAAAGGCCTCCGCGAAAGCGCAGCAAGGCCAGAAGGCGGTTCAGGATATCATTGACAGCCTGACCAAGGATCTTACCCCAAGACATTCTGCAACCCATACCCCTCAGCGCTCTGCGACACCGACCACAGAACCCAAGAAGGATAAGTGGAGATCTTTGAGCGTCGAAAAACAGATGAAGATCTACGAGAACACAGTAAGCCTTTATTTTCATTTTCATTTAGTTTCCGCTTCCTCCCTAAGCTAACACAATTTTTCAGCTTTTTCCTCATGTAAAGTACGTAGTCGACAAGTTCTATGGCAAACTTCCTAAGGATGACCTCAAGAAATTTGCGCGCGAAGTCAACAAAAAGCTGGTTGCTTCAGACTACAAAAACAGTCGAGTTGAAGATCCTACCTTTATCTCATCTAAGCAGGAGAAGAAGGTGAAGAAGTATGTCAGAGACTACTTTGAACGCGCCGTGGTCAAGTACAAGGAACAGCAAGATCAGCAAAAGAGGAAGGATGGTGGAGGTAGTAATGGGATTGCTGCTGCTGCCGGCGGCCCCTCGTCCTCACAGCTAGTCGACGCCGCTGCGACCCCAGTCGACCATGATGACACCATCATGTCCGATGTGGATGACACCCCTAGCACAGGGTCAGGTCGGAAACGGAAACGTGAGGACGATGACGAGGAAATGGCCGACAACCGCTCACCTACGGATGAAAACCTCTCGGAGACCACACCATCGGTTAAGCGTCTTAAGGAGCATGAGGTGTCAGTGGAACGAATCCCGAGCCCCCCTCCGCCTCCACCGCCCCCGGCGGATGGGGCGGATGGGGCTAACAGTGAGGAGTTGCGAGAGCAAGAGGAGGCATTAATGAGAGAGAATGAGGAAGCTCAACGGCTAGAGGATGAAGTGAATGCCACGGCTGCTGCTTTGAATGGGAATGGGATGGATATCGACAGCAAGCCACTGGAGCATAGGGAGCAACGTGAGGTCATGAGTCATTAGGGTGTGAAAACGAATGGGTTGAAAGGTGGGAGGAGGAGAGTATATAAATGCTCCGGTTGCACTTTCTACATAATTTTTCCTTTTTTCCCCCTCAGGTGTTTCGACTTGAACACAGAATAAGGTGGAATCCAATATTTCGGTCCTGTCTAAAAGCAACATAATCCATCCGCATTCGAAAGCATTTGAATGGAGAGAGGAGTTTGGCGGGCGTGGGTGGTAGGCACTTCATGTCGGGGGAGCGGATCATGGGTTTTTGCTTTTCTTCAATTTCCACGAAAAAAAAACGGCGGATAGCTTTTCTTCAGTTTAGACTAATTTTTCTTGTTCTTTTTCTTTTTTTTTTATTATCAGTTTTTTTTTTTACCTTCCTCTTTATTTTAAGATGATACCTCCGGCTATTATTATTTTTCTCTTTATTTCTTCCTTTCTCTCTAGTACTTACGTTACCTATCATTATTACTTTATTTGGGAGCATTCTATTATTTTATATTCGCATTGGTGTGGCTGTCTGTGGCTGTGGTTTTCCTGGTGTTTTCCTGTGGGTGGGTGGCTTTTTGGGTTGAAGGTTGATTCTGATTCTAAACTTGAAGTACTTGGTCGAGGTTGAGAGTAAGAGATATAGGAAAGAAGGAAGGAGGAGGAGGAGGAGGAGGAGGAGATGGTGGTGATAACAGAATAACAAACGTGCATGGGGGGCGGGTTTGGCTTGGGAAGGGGCAGGGAATGGAAGGAAAAGGGGAAGGGAAGTAGGAAGGGAAGACAACAACAGCATATTTTGTTTTGTTGTATTGTAATGTACGTATTTTGTAAATATGTACTTTTTTTTATATATAATATTATCTGGGAGGGCTAGTGATATCACAAAAGAATGGGAGGATAAGAGGAGGAGGAAGCATATGAGAGTGTTTGTATCATTTTCTTTTGCATGAGGGGTTTATGTTGCAAGAAATAACGAAAGAGAGAAAGCATTTACGTGGGTATATTTGCATATTTGTATTGGGGAGGGAAGGGGGATGGATGTGTATGGTTATTGATCCCATGGAGGAAAAAAAGAGAAGATGGGGTGGGCTTTATAGCTCTTAAATAAATGATATCAATTACAGTAACTCTGCAGATTTCAATGTTACTGACCAACTTTTGTCATGATGTCAAACATTAGGATGCATGCGTCTTCTATACAGACACTTGCGGAAACGCAGCCTTTGTATCTCCGGACTGAAGAAGTTCTGGCTTTGTATCTCGAACCATGATAGCTTCTTGGCTCAGTGTTATGCTTACAACGCGTCAAGTTTCAAAAGAACAAAACTCAACCTCAGGCTCAATAATCGAAAGTCACGGTCATGAGATTCAGGATTCATTGTTTGTATTATTGTTATTTTTTTGTTCTGGTTCATTTTGGTAGTGAGGCTGGAAATATCAACCAAGATAATCATCCGCTGTCCACCGTTCACCACTCTCCTGCAGAGTGGCTTTGCTCCCTTGTCCTTCAAAGGTTTTGCCTAACCGTAACCAAGTCTATGATCTCATGTTATTCAGCTCTCCATTGCTGTCCCTGTCCCTAGATAGCATTCGTATCTGGTATCCTTGAATCTACCAACTGGTCAATCAAAGGCAAAACAAATTTCAGCCAACTCCAGGACTCTACTCAGACATGATGCTGGTTTATTCCCTAGTCTCCCACCTATTTTAGCCGAGAGTAACCACCTCCTGCCGGGCCGCTTCCTGGCCACCCATCACCACCTCACCTGCTCCGGCACCGATACCTGTACCCTGTGAGATTGGCAAGAGTCCTCTCCCCAACTCGCCCTCAGGATGAAGGGGGTAAACAACAGCTTCCATCTTGCCTCCATCAAAGATCACAAAGTTTTGAATGGGCTGCTGAGTCTGTCCAAGCACATTAATCACATCCTGTGCCAACTGGCCACCCAACACTGCAGCAACAGGCGAGACCTCTGTCCCTACATTCTGTAGAAACGATCGCAACACCTCAGACTTCAATGTATCCGCAGGCAATCCCAAATTCTTGTGCTGCTCTCCACACATACGCGTAAATTGCGCCAGCTGCGCATGGTTGCTGGCATCAGGCAGCACACCGTACGTAGCCTCGAAGTCCCACAACGCTCTCAAGCAGCTTAGAATCGGAGGAACGACCTTTCTCCTGCGGGGGGAGCGACTGATCTCTACAGGCAGCTTGGAAGCGCATGAAGCCAGCAGCCAGGTGCTGTAAAGCTCACGCTTGGTCACGAGCTCTTTGTCCTTATCACCCTGCTTGGGAGAAACGGCCACAACGGAACGGGTCATAGACTCCGCGCCGATACTCGTGGAGATATTTGATTTTGATCGCTCGATCACGAAGTCATGCTCGATTAAATCTGCAAACAAGAAGCCGTACATGCCGTGGCAACCTGCTGCATAGAAAGCGCGATTGTGGAGGCGCGTGGCAGTGTTCACAATATTGAGGGTTGTGGAATCGAGATCTGTAGCGATGACGATGTCAAAGGGTTCAAAGAACGAAGGGGGCTTGAACCGGATATCGACTGTATCAATGTGAACTGAGACTCTGGGGTTCAGGCGCTGGATGGCAGCACTGGCTGCTGCTGCGCGATTCGTTCCGATAGGATTCTCTTCGGCCGAGAGAAAGAACTGGGCACCCAGGTCGACTTCAGTCACTGGCTCGTGATCTACCACGGTTAGGGAGCCGATGCCTGCTAGAACGAGGTTCTTGGCGATTTCGTTTGCGAGAGCCTTCATGGTGATGATTAGGATGTTTGCATTGCGAATCTTCTCTTGGGCCTTCATGCCCCAGAGGCGAATTTGACGATCGTAGAGGGCGATTTCATCTGGTGGGGATTATTAGAGAGGGAAATGATGTGATGAACCTAGGGAGGAGTACTCACCGGCGCTGATTCCATTCGATGATACAGCTGGTGCTGTCGCAGGAATCGATGAACCGTTGCTCAGACCATCTTTAACAATGGCCACTGTGACGGGGGACCCCGTAGGTTGGGGCTCCATACTTGATGAGTTCTTGGTGTTGTGGGCCGCGAAATATGAAGTTGGTATGAAAGATAAATTAACACAATTTGAAAATTGTCTGAAATCGAAAGTGAGGTTGAAAGTTAAAAAAGTGGGAAGTCAAAGTAGAGAACGCGCCAAGGCACACCACAAACCCGTGTAGGCTGAAGTTATTCAAAGCGATAGGTATGACCCAATGGGCAGCTGGACCTGAACCTCAAAACTAGGTTGGGATGTAACCACTTTCCGTGTTGCCGGCAGCGGGTAGCTGCAGGGGAACGGAGGGATGATTGCAGCAGTGGAAGGCGCAAGGTCCACAGAATGGGAAGTCTTGTAATCTTGGAAAGGCAGGCGGCGTCCTGTTCTTTTCTTCCAGCTGGTATGTTGACGAAGGTGCAAGTGGCAGACAACCGGGATAGGTCACACAAACAAGGAAGCCGCTTTACACGCTGTCTCGGAATCTCAGACTTTTCCCAAGACAAAAAGCCCTTGACGTCGATCTGCCAAAAGGAAACTTGTTTCCCGTTTGTTGTTGAGAATGATGTAGCGAGACGGTTGAAGGTGCTGAGGTGCGCCGGTCCAGGGCCCGAAGCAGCGCTGGCCTTGTAGCTTGGCGCGACGCAGGTTTAAGATGTACCTGTTATGGGGGACTGAGGCGGCCGGTAGCTTTGTAGTTGGTAACAATTACTGCGCTTCATGACTGCAGACAGCCATCCAAGAAACCCCGCCATCGTTGATGGCGGCCCATGCTGCACACTGCACAGTGAGCTAATTTGGGGCCTGCAACAGGGACTTCAGGTGAGCCTTTGTTCCCCAAAAGTCCGCCCACAACCCATTGAGTTCTCCCATCCTTCCACCCATCCATCTGCACATTGATTCGCTTCCTTGACTTGCATTCTATCGCCACTGATTTCCAGGTTCTCGACGCTCCCACATAGCGACATAATTCGCGGCTTATTTGCTTGTTTGAACACCTGGTGAATTTATGCATCTGCCATCAGCGCCCATTTCCATTGTCGACTTGTTCAGCTGCATCTTGTCCTTTGCGCCTCGTTAATTTGGCCGTCCTTCTGCGGCTTTGTCGCTTCATGGTGAGCGAGGGTCTCTTATCTGTCACATGGTGGCCGTGGCTATGACCAGCAGATCGCTAACCCTTCAACACAGCCTGACAACCATAACCAACGTCCCCAGCTGGATCTTGCGCAGTTTCGGACTGCCGACGCACTTGTCAATTCGATCCTCGATGACCTGCCCTCTCCGACGACCCTCAGCCAAACCCTTAATCAATCTGCCGAGTTACGCAGAGCCTTGGACCGATTTCGCGGCAATATTCGCGCTGTTCACCGTAACATAGACCTTATTGAAAGCCTTAACATGTCTTCTGGCTCCGATCGAGACCTGCGACGAAGATTCAACCGAGATCCGCCGCCAACAAACGAGCCGCCGCCGAATAACTCCGGCATTTCGTCCAACCCTCCTTTTCTCCCACCTCTCCGATCCTTGGGCTCCCTGGCTCGTCCACGGATGGCGACATCGTCCGGCTCTGGTTCTCGCTCCAACCGCCACCGCATCAGTGAGCCACTGCTAGAGAGGCACGGTATTGACATAAACGCCGGGCTTGCCAACAATCTCTCAGGATTGCATCAGGCCCTTTCTGGTATTAACACGCGCTTGTCAAACTTGGAGCGCTCAGCCACCAGACCCGATAGCCCATCTCGTGCACCACTCAGCATGTCTCCTTCTCTCCACGGTAATGACTCGGCCGAGGATAACCGCCGCATAAAGCGCCGCAAGCTTGACTCTGATAGAGTAGGCTCCGATTTCAAGGGCTTTCATTATGGAAAGTATGGGCAGGCTGAACCTGGCTCGCTCAAGATGGAGATTGTCAGTTGTGACGGCGGCCTTTATTCGGATGAGCAGCTGTATCCACCGGAGAACATCCTGAAGAATGACGGCTCGGTATACTGCACAAAGGGAAACCGCTGCAATATTGTTTTACAGCACCAGGGAGGAACTGTGTTTAGTCTCAAGGAGCTGAGTATCAAAGCTCCAGGGTCAAGTTATTCCTGCCCGTACGTGTTCGGCGGTATTCGTTTCAAAAGACCAGATACTTACAATGTACAGGGTTCGAGAGGGAATGGTCTTTGTAGCAATGAAGTCGGATGAGGTCCTCAAGCGAACGACTGACTATCAAATCCAGTACTCTCCACGGGCACGGCCACTGGTATACTCAGTTCGTCACGACGAAAACGGTAGCTCTCTGCCGAGGTTCCACCCGAGGCCACCGCGTTACAGCTTTGGCGCGGACGAAGATGATGACTATCGCGTTGCTCAAGTCCCGGCAGAGTTTACTGTCCAGCAGTCAGAGTTCAAAATCACCACTGAATGCACAGATGAAGAGAGCGACGGTGATGATGAACACCAGCGACTAATACCGCCCCATCTCCGTTCCTCAAGGAGACGAACGCCAAACCGGATTGGCGCTCTGCCTTTCGAAAGCGGCGGAAGCAGTGATGATGATGGAGATGCATGGGGTCAATCAGCCTCGGACTGGCCCGTTTTTGACGATCTAATCCGTCGGCCGCCTCGTGAGGCTCGCCGCAATGCCACTAGCAGCGGAATGACGCTAGAAGAGGCGGCAGAAGCGTCCCAGCTTGCAACACAAGAGGCGGTTCGGGCAATCGGAGGCAAGCTCATGGCACCCCTTGCGCACTTTTCTATCCAGAGGGATAAAAACAAGTGCACCATCCGATTTGATCCGCCAGTGAGTGGACGGTATATTTTACTAAAGATGTGGAATCCAACACATCACGATCCCTCGACAAACATTGACATCCAGGCTGTGGTTGCAAAGGGCTTTGCTGGCCCAAGGTACTACCCTTCTGTTGACCTGGCATAAAGTGCACCACATGGCGTAGGAAGTGTATATGGCACAGGATTGCAAGGGGTTGTATCATTTTCCCTTTGTCTGAAAAGTACATGCTCAAAAATGGTATGGTGAATGAAATGCATTGGGCGGTGCTTTGGTTTGGAGTTTCCATGTAGGACTGGGAGTGGGACTGGCTCTAATCTGGACGAAACCAGATAAATCAGACACTTTATGATAATGAAAGATTACGGGAGGAAAGAAAGATTCCAGTTTTGTCATTTTAGTTTCGCTTGTCAGCGAATCCTAGGTACTTTCCTCCCACACAATGTTACGCTTTGTGCATGTTACCTGGATCTCTGGGTGCACGTGACTGACGATGTCAGGGTATAAAGATGAGGGAGATGTTCTGGGGCGGCATATGTCACTTCCTGAATGCCATTGAGATGGTCCTCTGTAGCGGATGGGGCGCATTTGTGGGGGTTCTGGGAAGCCAATAGAACGCTTCGGTGATGATTCATCATGAGTTGCTCAATTGGGACGCCGAGGTTGAGTCACCTCATTGCTGGTGCGCTTTACCTAAGTAGTGGCTCTACACTATACTACACCTGCAGCATGGCAGCTGTTATTGCCATCAAGCAGTTACTTCCTTGACTCACTTCAGGGGCAATGGCGATATGGTATAATCTGCAAACCATTCGGTTCAATATCAAGTGCCCTCTAACAGTTATCGGCTGAGCCTTGATGTCAATAAGTTTAGACTAAGGTGTCTTCTAGCCTCTATTAAAGATGATTCATGCACAATAGTTTGGCATTCTCTGATGTACATAGTTCAATACGCTCAAACAACAGTGTGGCGCATGTCAAAAATCCCGGTCTGGTTCAAAGCTGGGGTGGAAAGGACCCTGAAGGGCGAGATGCTCCAAGGCAAGTGCCCCACTTTTGGGATTTTTAGTTGGCGATAGGGAAAGATATAATATGCTGGGGTATTTTCTTCGCTTTCCCATCCCCCACCACCAACATCAAATCGTCATCAACCAAACACACGCACAACGATACCCTGATCTCTAACTTGCAGTCCTATACCACACAAACTCAGCAAACAACAGAAACTCCAAATTCATACAATATGGCGGTTCGAGCCCAATTTGAGAACTCCAACGAGTAAGCAAAATGTTTCCCCAGAGCACAAGCAAAAGCAGCAGTGAACCCCACCCCACCACCGCCGCCCCGCGATAATCACTTTTTTGCGATTTGCGACAGCAGCGAGATGGATGGGCAGCATGAATGCCTTTGCGCGCGCACAAATTGCGCTGGAAAAATAAGGATGGAGGCTAATCAAGCAATCACAGGGTTGGTGTGTTTTCAACACTCACAAACTCATACGCCCTCGTGGCGGTCGGCGCGAGCGAGAACTTCTACAGCGTGTTCGAGGCCGAGCTACAGGACGTCATTCCCATTTGCAGAACCACGATTGCCGGCACGAGAATTATTGGACGATTAACAGCTGGGTATGTTTGCCTTCCAAGGAAGAAAGAAGAAGAAGAAAAAGAAGAAAAACTTGCTGACAAAACACCAAAAAGTAACCGAAAAGGTCTTCTCGTCCCCACCACCACAACCGACCAGGAACTTCAACATCTACGCAATTCACTTCCCGATGATGTCAAAATTCAACGCATCGAGGAGCGGTTGTCGGCCCTTGGCAACGTGATTGTCTGCAACGACCACACGGCGCTGATCCACCCAGATTTGGAGCGTGAAACCGAAGAGATTATTGCCGACGTACTTGGTGTTGAAGTTTTCAGACAGACGATTGCCGACAATGTGCTTGTCGGCACCTACATGGCCCTCTCGAACCAGGGCGGCTTGGTGCATCCCAAGACGAGCATTCAAGACCAGGACGAGTTGAGCAGCTTGTTGCAGGTTCCCCTCGTGGCAGGCAGTGTGAACCGCGGCAGCAACGTCATTGGCGGTGGCATGGTTGTCAACGACTGGATGGCCGTTACGGGGCTGGACACTACTGCTCCCGAGTTGAGCGTGATTGAGAGTGTGTTCCGTCTCGGTGAGGGTAACGCACCGGGTGCTATCAACACCAGCATGAAGGAGACCATGGTAGAATCATTCTACTAAAGGAAAGAAAAGGGGTGTGTGAGGAAGTTCCTATTTCTTTGGCAGTTTCTTTTTTTTCCCCGCTTAGGTTGCTTTTTGCATTATTAAATGGTAGAAGATGAAAATATCAAAGCGGACTCAGCGGAGTGATTGAACCTCAACTTTGGGCAGTATATGCTGGTATCATATGTGGAAAAGTGAATGTCGATGATGTAGTTCCAAGTGCTATTTTTCATGCTCATTCTTTGCCTTGGACCAATCCAGGATTTGGGAAGAGTTTGAAGGCAGCGACGAATGTCCGAAAAATAAAAATAAAAGGGCATGGGGGATGGGGGATGGAATATATCATCTACTTAGAAGGTCCTAGTATTAATTTCATGCATTGGTTGTATTTGAACGTCTGCACTTGACGTTATCTGACCTCTTACGATTTATTTTCATTTTAATCCATCACAAACAGGCAGAATCAGCCTCAATACGCATCTTACAAATCTGGCAAAGCCACGACCGGAATTTATAGCTCTTGGTCCTTTTTGAGTCCCTGATCTCTTATCAAACATCTCCTCACTTGGATGTTAACGAACATTACCTATTTCGGCATTGCCCCTGCACCCCACCTCGGGTGTAAAAGACAACCTGAAGTGTTCCTGACGTAGTGTAGGTACCTTGCAGCTATCCCATATATTTTCCAAGCCTACCAGGTAGATCTGGAACACGGTCGTAGAAAAGACTTGTTGCAAAGGCACCAACAAAATTGCTTGGAATATGCACAAGTCTTTTCTACGACCGTGTGATTGGGTCATAAAAAAAAGGTCGACGTCGTGTATGCGTGATGAGGTGGTTTGCGTTTTCTGCCTCTGGTCTGATGAAAAGCAAAAAGAGACTGCTGTCATCGGTGAGACAACGCAGATGGAGGAACCAGTTCAAGACTTGATAAAGAAATCGCTGATCCTCGAAAACAATGTGCATTGATGATGAGGATTGTACCAGCTTCGGTACCGTAGAAACAATCAGCATAGTTAAAGTCAAATCCGCTTCGACACAAACAAAACATCTGGATCTCCGAAGCATAACAGATCAGATGGCAGGTCGGTGACCGAGAAGTCGGAGTTCAAGGATCGACAGTTTGCGGCGAGGCAGGTGTACACGTACCTACGGTTCCTGGGGAGACGGTCAGAAGCGGTGCTATAGAACGAAAGGATAACGGCTTCTCAATTGGTGCAGCGGTCGAAATCTAGGGTTTTATCCTGAGTCAAGGTAGAAGCAGGTGATAGGATGGATTATAGAGCGCCTCTTGGAACATAAAGATATCTGGCAGGATATGAGGATTGCCACGTACACTATGGAATGCCGAGTCTGAGACATTCGATGGTTGGAACTTCAGAAGTTCTTCAGAGCTGAAAGCTTGCAGAAGGCCAGAAACGGTTTGTTGTCTTGGCGCAGGTCGTTGCTACAGTGGGGCATCCTCCAGGGCAGAGGCGGACGTCAGCTAGTGTAGAACCCTGGAAAACCAAGCTGACCACCGTTTGTTCGTTTCTATTTTCTTGCTTGTTGCGTTGCATGTAAACAATAACCAAGATTTTGTTGAGCTCTCAAATTTGTGGTCGGTTTGCTTCTCTGTTCTCTTTCATTTTATTCCTTCCCTATTTCATTTTTTTTTCTGTCCTTTCATGAGTCTCTGTCATACCTTTTTTGCAGCTTCCTTCTTTCGAACAAACTTAATTTCATGAACAGGGCATCCCAGCTGGTTCAGAAGTGTCCCCAGTTCTCCGCCACAAACCGCATCCATTCCAGCGCGAGGTGTGCTCTCGGTGGATCCGCACGCTCGGCACCTTGGATGCGCGTTGCTGCCACCCTCGATCTGAAGACCCGCTTGACTTGACCAGAGCTGGAAGAACTGGGATCGGATCGTTAAAATCAAGCCAGCTTCCCCTAAACAAAATACGAGTCTCTCTTTTTTCTCGACTTTACTTTGGCGATTCATTTATGAGCTGGCGGTAACCGAGGCACCTCACTACGCGAGATTGGTCGGGCTGGGTACTTGGAAGTTGACAGAGACACCGGACGATCATAAAGGGACGACAACTCATTCTTAAATTGGAATGTCCAGCTGTCCACGTCAAGAAACAAAAAGTTCCAGCTCTTAACCCCGCAGAAACGAAACGGAGAATTAGGCAATCTCAGGGATCTCTTCCTAAAGATCGGGACCTTGGCGGGCCCGCGAATTTCGAAACATTAATTCATCATGCTAAGCGACAACCCTGCCGTGGCCTCTCCGCAGGTCGAGCTCTGTCCCGATGAGTCTCCTCAACCTCTTCATCATCAGCATGCCATTCCTGCCAGAGCTCTAGCCCTGCGAGCGTCCTCTGGAAGTCAGCCACTGAATCAGGAGAATGGATCATCATATATTTCACCAAGACAGCAGCTCGAGCAGCGCGCGGTAACACCAAATTCACCCTTGTCTCGGCCAAGCCAGCAGTACCCTACACAACAATCAGGTCTCCCTCCCCTATCGGAATATCACAGCGGCTTCACCGATGACGACCTTGGGTCGCCCTTCACATCGCCAACTCCGTATACAGGGCAGACAAACCACCGTCGACAGCAGTCGTTTCCCAACTTGTTACCCCTGACGCTAAGGAGCCGAACCCCTTCACCCACCAGAAAGACCCACAGGCGGTTTCCCTCCGAGCAGATGCCATATACCGGAGACGGAAGGAAGAACCTCGCGGCGAGGACCGAGAGCCCGCGCGGAGGTCTATCCGGGTGGTTAAGTGGCACGGCCGCGGCAGCATCCGCTCTAGGGATCTCCTTGAATAATACCACCGAGACCCGCATCCAAAGCAACGGTACTAGCACCAGCAGCGGCTCCGCAATTCACGCCAGCAGTAACAACAGCAACGATATAACCTCGCTCACCACCGCTGCTGCCAATATAACTCCAGATGTCACGCCCACCAGGTTTACTACCGCCAACCCAGAAACACCAAAAAATAACAGTAACAACAACACCATGACATCCCGGTTCATGTCGGTCATCTCCTCTCGGTTTAACACCCCCTCAGCCCAATCTGCGGCACCAGCACCGGCCGCTATTGACGATGAAATAGTTAATCTGAACATTGAATCGGCCCTCTTTCCTTCCGGCTCTCTAGATGACCGGGATACTTTTTCACCTGCAGCATTCAAAAACTTTCAAATGAACGCCGTAGGACTCCTGACAAAAATACAGGCGGCATACAAGGAACGCGTCGTTGCCCTACATGATCTGGAAGCGGAGCGGTCAGCGCAAAAAGATGAGCTCGAGGAAGCAGAAACGCGCGCCAAACACCTCAAATTCCAACTGGAAGGTATGGCAGCCAAAGCGGCAGAGCAAGAACGCGCCATGAAACAGCTCATGGACGAGTTGAGTGCGGAGAGGAAGGCCAGACAGCAGTTGGCTCTTATGACACCGACGGTAGCGCCTTCGGTAGTGTCGGAAGATTTGGGATTGGATGATATCGACAGGAGGCGAAAACGAAAGAGTGGGGATTCGAGATCATTCGATGATTCTGAGGAGGATGAGATTGAAAGCGCCGAGAGCGAGAGCGTGTTTAGCATTTCGAGGTGTAGGAGCCCTACGGTCACTACGGTCACTACTACGACAACAACGGCGACGACGCAGGTCCAGTTGCCGCTGATTCAGCATGCTACGGATGGGAGCGTGCCTGAGAGCCCGCCTCAGGTTGTTGGCACACCGACTGCTAGAGTAATCGGGTCGGCGAGTGTGACACCTAAGCAGAGGATTATTAATGGCGGATCGGGGACGCCACAGATGAGCGCGTTCCAGAAGATCTTCAAGGGAATTTCTGGCGGGAACGCTGAAGAAACGAATGGATGCTCGAATTGTAAGGGGAAGGATGCGAGCGTGGCTTGGGATACGGTTGGATTGTTGAGGGATGAGAATAGACACCTGAAGACGAGAGTCGGTGAGTTGGAAGGGGCTGTTGAGGGGGCTTTGGATCTGGTTAGGGGTATTGGGTTGTAGATTGCGATGTCGGGTGCGAGATTCCTGGGAGTATCATGCGTGTTTCCAAGTGTTGTGGCTTCATATCATCGTCATAGTTTACCCTAGGTAGGGCGTTCCGGATCTGCATACGGATACAGGGAGTCATATATGGAATATATAGGTTCTTACTCGTTATTTTGGGGGGTTGCATTTAGAATTTACTGGCTCTGTTTTTCTTGTTTCATTTGCCTATATGGAACGGGGGTTAGGTAGGACACTCTTCGGCACCTTTAGGGAGAACAATTGCCACTGTTGAGATAGCAAATGCTTACATAGCTTATTGTGTTGAAAATGAAGGTGTGTCTGTGACTTTGAGATGCTGATGGTTCTTCAATGCGCACCCACTGATCCTTGAGCTTCTAGACCGGTGTGCAAGCCAGGTTCAGAGTATATCTGCCATCCTCACCCAAACTGTCCCAGTTCGACCGTTTGCTGCTGTCGGCACGCTCCCACCCCCAAAGACCCAAACACGTATACCAGAAAGAGGCATAGAGCTGTGATTTCTTTCCATGATTTCAATTTCTGGACAAACGCACGTCTTGACATGCCTAGGGATCCTTTTCTTCTTTTTCCTAATTGAACCAAGCCAAAATTCCTCACCCATTCCATCTCTTATATACACACAAACAACCTCCCACCAACTAACTCACTTTCTCTCTCTCTCTTTAGTGAGCCGCAACACCGTGGTGACCGTGCTCCTCCTTCATGAAAAAGTGCTCGTAAAGGCAGTATCCGGCGAAAGCGACCGAGGCGATTCCAAAGCCGGGGAGGGAGTTCTTGAATCTGTTGAACCTGCTGAAGCGGCCTGTGTAGCGCCATGCCTCACTTTATTCATTAAAAGGTTGTGGTTAGTGTTTTATTTGTGTCTGTCAAGTCGGGGGTGGGAAATAAAATGGAGGAAAACGAACTTTCTCTCCCAGGGATCGTAGCGCGGGGTGGCGGTCGCTTTGAGGAACTTGCGCATGTCGAAGCCCGTGATGTTGGGCTTCTCGCCGTGGGCGGCTCGTAGTATTCTGTGAGGGTGATTAAATATTAGATAGCTCAATTAGAAGGTTGAGAGGCAGAAAATTTACCTTGTGGGCTGCATCGTATAGGTTGGGGTGTTGGCAATTGCTCTCGGGGGCAGCTACCTGGAGGTGTGACGATGGAGCTCTCTTCCCAGTGGTGATAGCTGATGATGGAGGTGCCGCAGCAGGCAGGTGGGTGGTTCAGAAATGCCAAGCCGACTTAGTCAGGGTAGAAGTGGCCAGGGTTGGCTGTGTGTATGTGTGTCAAGGCTCACAAGGGTTAGAGATGGGTCCGTGCAAATGCGGCCTTGCGTGCGGGTGCGGGTGTCGCGAGTGGTGGCAGTTGTCCCATCTCCAACCTTCCTTCCAAGAACGTAACGAACGCTCCTTCTAGTGTCCGACAGCCCCCCCTACTAAAACGCTGAAATCCTGAAAAAAAAGCTTAAACAAAATTGACTGCAACTCCGACGAACAATTTTTTTCTCGGGTTTGCAACATCTCTACAGGAAAACTCGAAACCCCGTACCCAATTAATCCAACAACAACTTTACGTCCAACCAACCAACCAACCCAAAGACCGCCCGCACTCCCCTCATCACTCTACGAGCCCACCAAGCAAAATTGAGACCCAGCAAAAGCAGCACCACCGAAACCCCTGGTTCATAGCTTCCGCGCCCCACGCACGGCCTCCAAGACTTGGACTCGAATGGTGGTGCATTCTAGACCCGAACTCGACGACACATCTTCCCTCCTCATAATACCACTTTGGCGATAGGTTCTCATTGGGACTTACAGTACTGGCGAAACAGGACACGGCACGGCCACGCGATGCCTCCGCCGCTCTCCCGATTCCCCAGCGGGCCCAACACCCTCTCCCCCTATCACCAGTCGTTCCAGTCTCATGGCCAGCACACGACGAGCCACCCACCGCCGATGGGTGGCAATTCAGCATACCTTGCGCAAGTAAACCAGCAGACCAACCCGTTCTCGGGCAACAATCTATTAGGATTACCCCAGGGTCTGAATGTTGGCGGTGGTGGTGGATTCAATTCTGACTCCGGCCTAGCAAGCCATGCTGCTCGGATGGGATTCGCTCATGGGGGGATGCAGCAGCAACAGCAGCAGTCTCAGCAACAACAGCAGCAGCAGCAGACACTCCAGCAGCAACAACAACAGCAGCAGCAAGCAGCACAACAGCACGCACAACATACACAGGCCGCCGCACAGCACGCGCAGCATGCGCAGCAGCAGGGCCACGCCTTGGAGCACGCGACACGGACTGCACAGAATAAGGGTCGGATAAGGGAGGTCTGGAAGCACAATCTGCAGGAGGAAATGGCCAACCTGCGGGACTTGATTGAAAAGTACCCATATATTGCTATGGTGGGGTCTTGGCCTATATAACATGTTGATGTCAAAGACATGATGGGGCAGAGGAAGGCTAACTGTTTTCTTTCTTCTCCAGGACACTGAATTTCCCGGCGTTGTATCGAGACCAATGGGTGGATTTAGGGGTAAAAGCGACTACCATTACCAATGCTTAAGGACCAACGTCGACATGTTGAGAGTGATACAAATCGGAATTGCTCTGTTCAACGAAGAGGGCGAGCAGCCACCCGCGCGACCGACCTCGACGGATTCAGCCGACTTACGGAGAGCAGGCGGCGGGAACAACCAAGCACCGTTCCCTTACGCATGGCAATTCAATTTCAAGTTCTCTCTTAAGGACGATATGTACAACCAGACCTCGATTGCGTCCCTCCAGCAGGCGGGTATCGACTTTGATCTGCTGGAGCGGGACGGCATCGACCCTCATGATTTCGCCTCCCTCCTGATCCCTTCAGGTCTCGTATGCTTTCCCGAAGTCTACTGGGTCAGCTTTCACGGAGGCTACGACTTTGGATACCTCACCAAGCTTCTCGTCTGCAAACAGCTCCCTAGTGACGAGTTTGAGTTCGACGCGCTGATGAAGCTGTATTTCCCCTCGACGTACGATGTCAAGCATCTAATGAAGCATGCTATTAAGTCGCATAACAGTGGAATGCTTGCGACGTCGAGCGACCCCAACATTGTGGAAATTTTGCAGAAGTTTGAGCAAAAGTCTGGGTTGGAGCACATTGCGGAGACTCTCAAGATTAAGCGTGTTGGGAGCGCGCACCAGGCCGGTTCGGACAGTTTGCTTACTGGGCGGGTGTTTTTTGAGCTGAAGAAGCGAGTCTTTAGCGGAGAGATATCGGATGATCACCTAGGCAAGGTCTGGGGACTGGGGATTCCCGATTTCTCGTTGGTAAGCTCGATTACTGTTGGTGGTGGCGGTCCAGGTGGAAACGGTAACAGCACGAATAATAATACCAACAGCAGCAACAATACTAGTGAGAACAATCCATCGCAGGGCGGCCAAGGGCAGCAGAATGGAGGCAGCGGTACTGCGGCTCCGACTACGCCAAATACCAGTAGCGTCGGTTTGGCTGGCACCCCATCCGCGGCGACACAAACTCAGCAACAGCAGCAACAACAGCAGCAGAATCAGCAGCGAAATGGCGTTGCGGCAGCACTTGCGGGTATGGGTCCCATGACTCCCGGCGGAGGTGGTGGGGTGTTTGGGGGCTTCTCTTTTGGGCCTTAGGGTAGTGCTTGGAACAGCTTTGTCCCTTTTAAAGAGTGCGAGGAGGACGATTGGAAGAGCAGGGAATGGGATGGACAAACGAACTTGTTCCTATATGGGAAGAGAGAAGATGAACAACACAGGGAATAAAACTCAAGTTTTATTACTACTACTACACATTCCACAGCTCCTCTTGTGTCTTTTTTCATCTTTTTTTCATCACTCTACTACCACTTCTTTCTCCTCCGTTTTTATCGGCAAGGGATGGATGGTTGGGTGGGGGGATAAGGCTTTGTGGTTTTTTTTTTCTCTCATCATGTTGTAAAGGGAATGGATTCTTTTTTTATACCTCTTTTCTCGGTGGGAGGTAAGGGGTCAGGCAAAGAAAGCAAATGTTTCGTGTTTTTTTTTTTAAAAATGTGCAGTAGTGAGGAATTATTTCGAAACGAAAAAGAAGGCGGCTACGGCACGCACGACAAGCGCATTTTTTGTCATTCCTATTTTTTAAAAGAACTCTTTTCGTTTCGACATGAACTTGTTTTAACCTTTTTTCTTCTCCTTCTTTTGCTCCTTCCCCTTCCACTTGTTTTCTTTTCTGACTGGCTGTTAGCTGTGATGCAAAAAGGATAAACTATGTAACTACCTGGGTCAGGTAGGGATGGTATGGTATGATATGGTATGATATGGTATGATATGGTATGATAAGCCTATTGTATTTTTTTTTATATTTTTTTTTTTTTTAAAAAAAACACACACCTTTAGTGTACATATATATTTATACCTCGGAAGAAACTTATTCTCAACCGTTGATATCTGAAAAAAAATACTGATGTACATACGTAGTTACGTACTCCACTTTCCGTGAGACAATGGCACCTACCTATCTACTGTGCAGTCATCCTCTGAACCACCTAGATGAGTTTTGAATTCCAGATTTCTCTAGGAAAGGACCACCGTGTTGATATGTTATGCTATGTTTATGGTATTGGGTTTTATGTACAGTACATACAAGTTAAATTTGTCTGTTTTGTGCCTTCCGCCAGTCAATTAAATGTTGCTTACACTTCCCTAGATACGTACTATATGTAGGATGCCTAGTACGGTACTCACCCCTTTCTGGATCTCGTAGAGGGTTTTCAGTTGGCTGGTTGTCTAGAACATATCGATCGTATCTGGTCTCATCCAACCTGTCCATCATTATAAGTCTTTCCATATTCGGTACTTTCACTCACCTAACATGTCCAAATATGTTAAAGAAAAAAGTTTCTTGGTCTTTACGACTTTGCACGTCGGCTGAATTATGATCACTATCGCCTGGTGTTAGATTAAATACAAGATTTGAAAACACAAAACCAAAAAAAAGAAAAACAAAAACCCTCCCTCAACTCCGTTTGCTGTAACTCTGCTCCCTCGTTCTCTGAGGTTGACGTATGTGAGAGGAGAAAAGGAGATGAGAAAATCAGAACTCCTACCCATTTCTTAGGAGAAAAGAACAAAAAAACGCCCGTATTCCCGAAAGGAAATGCATAACCGATTTCCCAGGAAACCAGATGTTCATGTAATAAACACCTTCCTCAACTTATCGGAACTGAATACCTCTCCCGTTACCAAATCCTTAATCTGGCCAGCCGGTAATCCGCTCTTAGTGGCATATTCGTCTAGCCTACCTCTTCCGTATACTCTCCCGTTTGGTAATAGCACCAGATCGTGTACCAACAAATGTGATTTACTGTGATGTGCGTATGGCACGTTGCGTGCTAGGGCGTTCAGCTCTGTGGAGCAGATGGGACACACGCTGGTTGTCAGACTGGCGGTGCCGTGGTTATCTGTCTGGTTTTGTTGATGGCTGTGGCATGCGGGAGTCTTGAGTGCTGATAAACCAGACGAGAGCGCTACATGTAGTAATGGGATATTGGGTAGCCCGAGCAGTTTAAGATGAGCTTCGGTGAAAACGTCTGCTAGCGTCTGCCATCGCGCCGGGCTGTAAAGTGAGGCGTAAGGCTCGATTGTGGTGTCAGGTGTAAAGGCTAGGAGACCCGCGATTGACTGAACCTCGAGCGGGTATGTTTCGTTGAAAGGGGAGATGTATTTCTTAGCGTGGGCAATTGCTTCAAGCATTTTTGGCGTGGTCATGGCTCGCGTCATCTCAATGTATTGTTGGGTGCGCAACATAAAGTCGAGGTTGGACTGCATGGCGCGCAGCTCCTTCTTGTTCTCGTTACACCAGGCTAGAGCCTCGTTGACGCTTCCGTTGAGCAGGGACTGTCGAATCTTGGACATATTGACAAAGGTGTCGATATCCACCAGATCAGTCATGTTGCGCTCTTTGGCTAGGGCAGTGGCTGAGTCGGCGTAGCCGTGTCGAAGCATGTAGTCAACCACTAGTCGGTCGAGACGTTGTCGAGACCATTGTTCGTATTTGACGTCGTCGACAGTGTGGATGCTGGAGAGCTCGCGGAGGTGGGATACCCGTGCATTGGCTTGATGGTAGAGACGGTTTTCTTCTTCCGAGTAAGATTCTAGCTTCCGTTTGAGGCCGCGCATTTTGGACAGCATGAGGTCGAGGTTCTTGACGACATCTTGGGGCGTAACCTTGCCGTTAATGGAGCCGCTGGCGGTTTCTTTGACAAGCGTTGTGACATATTTGGAGTCTTTCAAGTAGGCGACGTGTGCGGATCTGAAATTCTTTCGGAGGAGCTCGTATGGTAGTCGAAGTAGAGGTTGGTCCTGTGGGGATGGGAGACGATGGGTCAGTTTCATCGATTGGGATTCGATGACGTCGTTTGCCCTTGCTTACCAGAAGGAGATGGTTATCGTGGTTAATTTTGGACGCTCCGTAGTCTGCCATCATTCGAAAAGAAGGGGCTCAACAGCTGGCTTGATGGAAACTTTGTACGGCGGCTTGGGTGGCAAGCAAATCAGCCGTGGTTCCAGTGTAAAGTTAGGTTGTTAAAGTATTGGAGAGGCTGTTGGGTGGAAACTCGGACGCCGAAATCTAAGCGATACCGCTGTGAACCACATCTATCAACGTATCAAAGACCGATTGGCTTCCCCGCTCCCGCCACGCGCCTGGGCCGTGCTTTATTGCTTGATTGCAGCAGGGGCAGCCATCCGATTTGCTCGTTTGGCCGATTATGGGATGTTCCGCAAATCATTAATTACAACTCACCTACGGACTACCGTCGAGTGTTTGCTTGACGTTCGACGGGCTGTGAAGAATACGGCCGCTTCCCAATTTTGTGGTGTGAGCCACTTTAGATCGGTGCTACTACTACCATCACCTCAGGGTATATTCCCTCCTCGTGACAGAGCACTAACCCACCAGTCGGGGAAATCATGTGCTCAGCTTGTCTCACTGCACTACCTCAAGCTTCCCTTTCAGCTGTCAGGAGGCCTTATCAAAGCAACGACGGAGGTGGGGTTCGGGCGGAATTGTCAATATGGTAGGCAGTCAACCAGCCCTGCGATACGTTACGAAGATGGGATTACAAGGTTTCATTGCCATGGATATCTGCCGAACACTGTGTGGGTGGTGAGTGCAAGCCCTCAAGGGACACGTGCCTGGGTTGTTGGATGGGGGGATGTGCCAGGTGGGTGGTGACGGTGGTGGAGGTGATGGGAGTGGGCAGTGTTTGTTGTGATCACGAAGAAGGCCCTAAGGACACAGATTCCTCCTGGAAGGAAACGGAAAAAAATAAGGTTGAGACTCGACTCGTCTCTTGCAGGCCGTGGTCCGTGTTCCACAAGGCGACCTGGAACCTTTTCCACAAAGTAAAAAGTGGCGCTTGACCGGGGAATAAAGGGAAGGAGGTGGGAGGGTGATCAGATTGACATGCATGATGAGAATTGGTCTGTGCGTCGCGCTTGGGGGGGGGGGGGGGTGGGAGCGCGTTTTCCCACCCACCCTTGATCAAGGCTCAGCAGGCGTCCGCCTTCCCGTCCAGCCTCCGCTCACATGATCTTCTCGCTCTCAGTCTCTCGTTCACCTCCCAACCAGCAACACCACCAACTGGGTCGCAAATTACATTCTGTTGATAACTGGTATGTTCTCACTATCTGGTTGTCGGAATCTAGTCTTATTTGATGCACTTTGACTTTTTTTTGCATCACTTTGCACCAAATACGTGGGTCCTTGCTGACGTTCCGCAGTCCTCGTCACGTTTTCGGGCACGTTCTTCGTCCTTCACATGACCTACGACCTAAACCCAGCAAATCCGAGTGCAGAGGTAAGGAATTCATCCTCAAAGATTGGCTTCCCTGGTTTATTCATCCATCATGATGCGACACACGCCGCGACGGCAACTGCTGCAAATGCGCCTGCTTGAGTGTCGCAACGGAAGTCCGATGATGGCGCCATTTACTGTCGTCGCAAGCTCTTTTTCGCACGCCTTCAAGCCCGAATCAATCAAGTCAAGCAACTAGAGGCAACTGGGTCAGTGCCCACTCACAAACATTCATCTTGATGGAAATCGCTTCTGCTCAGGATATGACCCTCACGGCCACGCTTTGCGCTTGCCAATTCGCCAACATGCGAGCTCACGGCCATAACGGGTGCCTAAGCTCTTCTCTTCAAGTTCATCACTACCTAACGTCCTTTTCTTTTCTCCCACTACCACTTACACACTATTCCGTCTCACAAGCAAGCGCTTGCTCACCTCTCTTTCAACAACCAGCCAGATACAACTTGGCCCTTTCACACTTGGCGATTGTTTCTCTCTTTTCATCTCAACTATAATTGCTCTTGCTTGGTTGCTTCTATTTACACTGTCGCCGCTGGCGGCTTGTGATTGGTTGGGGCCTCTCACTGACTCAAAATATTGATCAGAATTGTAAACTAGGAGTTAGAGTTCGCAATGACATCTGTGGGCATTGAGCAGCATCCTGATCTTTCCGAGATCACCACCAGCCCGGGCCACAAGCGAAAGCGCAACACCGAGTCTATTTCTCCAGACTCCCGACGCAACAAGCGCGGTGCGCCTGCTGCAGCCATGACTGTTGCCGACTCGGAAGCCCAAGCATTCTTGGAGAACACTGTCAGCATCGCCCAAGCCGCTCACGACCAAGTCAATGTCGATGACTTCAATGTTCTCGCACAGGCGACAGCCAATGACCATGCAGAGAGCACGCCGGACACCAATAACGTCTCGAGCACAGCTGCTGCCGCACTAAACATGTATCCTTCACTTCACGTGCCCCAGCCTACTGAGGAGACATTTGTGAGCCAGCCACCAGCTGAGCCTCATCATGAGCCTCACCATGACGATAATGGGTTCAACGCCTCTGCAGTAAATCAACCCCATGGCTTGCCCACCATGGCTCCGTCAGTTCCGGTTCAACAAAACAATGATGTCCAACCAGACCAGCGTTACACATCCGCTCCGAGCTCTAAGCCCGCTGTTGGCTCGGAAGAGTGGCACAAGATGCGCAAAGACAACCACAAAGAAGGTGGGCTTCAAACTCGTTTTCAAATTGAGCGATTGTTACCGTTGCTAACAAGTGTTTCTCAGTCGAGCGCCGTCGTCGTGAGACAATCAATGAGGGCATCAATGAGTTGGCCAAAATTGTCCCTGGTTGCGAAAAGAACAAGGGCTCGATTCTCCAACGAGCTGTGGCTTTCATCACGCAACTCAAAGAAAACGAGACGCAGAATATCGAGAAGTGGACTCTTGAAAAGCTTCTCACGGAACAGGCAATCGCCGAGCTAAGCCAGTCCAACGACAAGCTGAAGCAAGAGTGCGATAGGCTCTATCGCGAGATGGAGACATGGAAGCGTGTTGCCCAAAGCGCTGGACTTCAACTCCCAACAAAAGAGGAAGCCAGCAGCACCAGCAGCTAGGATCAGCTGGATGACCAAACACGTCCACCAGATCCTTCGCAAAACTGACTGGACGAATTGATATGAGGGTATACCCGGGTGATTTCCTCACACCTCGTTTCCTTTGATCTGTATGGATAATCGGTTCTTACTTCATTTCCCAAATTTTGTTTTATTTGCTATTGAGAGGAGGCTTTGCCCATGGGCGAAGCGTGGATGACTGGTTTTCCGGTCGACCTTTTGTTTCAATTTTTAGCTTGCCTTCGTACGGCAAGGCTTTTAGTTATATTTCCAACGGATGGTGGGCATTTGGCGACGGTTAGGGCACGGCGTTTGACGGCTAGCTGTGGTTGCGGGTAGTTGGATTGTCCATGCTTTCTTCATGTTCACATGGTCCCAGGGAGTGGAAGGAATTTTGGAGATGGAGAAGAAATATTGTTCATACGCGGGCATGAGTATATGGGTATCATGATGCTTATAGCGGAATGTGAAGGTTTATGTTTCATGATGGCTTCTTAGTGAGTTAGCGAGTCGGATTGCTCTGTTCGGTAATCCGTGCAACCAGCGGCATCCCTCGGTGTTTGTGCAAATGGGTGTGGCAATAGATGCACGCATCTGCAGGCTGTTGTCGTTAGTATCAGGTCATGCATCACGTTTTCGATTAAGACGAGAATGTGTTTTCTTTTCGGGTCTTGGGATGCGAGCTGACGAAGGGCTGGAACGTTGACTGCCATGTGTCAGTGGGGTGATGCAGTCCCCGGAAAGGGTCCGTTCGCGGGGCCGGACAATTTGGTACTGTACAGAGCCGGCCGACGCCGCCCGGTCGGATGCAACATGCCCACATCTCTAGGTACATGTACATGCCCAGAACGTCTTGGATCTCTTGATTCAACGGCGGGGTGTAGGGGCCCGATCTCGCAACGAGATGCGGGAACGGCGGACGATAAGACGTTTAGATAGGTAGTGAACTATACTTAGGACCAACATGGAATTGGAAGGAGACAAGACAGCAACACATAAAGAAAGACGGGATGGGGTAATAAAGTGTCTTGACGTAGCCGCTAATTCACTGACGTAACGACCCCAAGTTGATCAGTAGATCCTTTTTACCTAAGTTGGGAGACAAGTTCCAGTTAGCTTCCCCGCTTCCGAGCTTCCTCCCCTCCCAATGCCGCCAACCACCCCTCAACGCGCTATCTTCCGACACCCCCCAGGGGCTCCATCTCATCCCCTCCCAATGCACCCAATATAAGCCGGTGATACCCTTTCCAGGTATAGAATTCGTGGCGTTCCTTTGCTCCGTGACTGCTGCAATTTCTCAAAACATATTGTGTCTGTTGTGCATCAAGGAGGGTGACCACCACGCCGAATATCAGTCAATTGGTTGGGTCTTGGGGTTCATATACGAGAAACGAAGATATAAAGAGGGGACCGTGACAACCAAGATGGCCTCCCGAACCCTCCGAGGAGGCAGCAGAACACTCCAGAGACTGACTCTTCTCCCTTCAGCTTCAGCTTCATCAGTCCGCCGCTCATTCACCTCGTCCGCCCGTGTCATGTCTTCCTTCTACTCCTGGGAGCCCAAGGGACCGTCAGTCAAGACTGAGATCCCCGGTCCCAAGGCCAAAGCAGCTATTGCCGAGCTCAACGAAGTCTTTGACACCCGCAGCTTGAACATGCTCACGGATTACTACAAGAGCGCCGGTAACTACATTGCTGATCCCGATGGGAACGTCCTGCTCGACGTGTAAGCTTTACAATACACTTCTCCCTCACCTCCCCGCACTTACCAGTCACTGATACCTTACCCATCTAGCTACGCACAAATCGCCTCCATCCCAATCGGCTACAACAACCCTGCCCTCCTCAAAGCAGCTGCTTCCGAGCAAATGATCAACGGTCTCATTAACCGTCCAGCACTCGGCAACTTCCCACCAGCAGACTGGGCCGAGGTCCTCAACGCCGGTATCCTCAAAGTCGCGCCCAAGGGTCTCAACCAGGTATTCACAGCCATGGCCGGCTCCGACGCCAACGAGACAGCCTACAAGGCAGCATTCATGTGGAGACGCCAACAAGAGCGCGGAGGTCCCCACGTCGAATTCACCGAAGCAGAGATGGAATCAGCCATGAAGAACGAATTGTCTCCAGGCTCCAAGCCGCTTTCGATCCTCAGCTTCAAGACCGGTTTCCACGGTCGTCTGTTTGGTTCCCTGTCCACTACTCGTTCTAAACCGATTCATAAGCTTGATATACCAGCTTTTGACTGGCCGCAGGCTACTTTCCCACAGGTCAAGTACCCCTTGGATCAGTATGCAGAGGAGAACGCCGCAGCGGAGAAGAAGGCTCTCGAGGAGGTCGAGAATTTGATTCTGAATTATCGGGTGCCTCCTTGCGCGGTTATTATTGAGCCTATCCAGTCCGAAGGAGGCGATAACCATGCTAGCCCCGCTTTCTTCCGCGGCCTTCGCGAGATTACAAAGAAGCACAACGTGCTCATGATTGTTGACGAGGTCCAGACTGGTGTTGGTGCCACGGGCAAGTTCTGGGCTCACGAGCACTGGGATTTGCCTACTCCTCCGGACATGGTCACATTCAGCAAGAAGGCGCAGACGGCCGGTTATTACTTTGGTAACCCCGAGTTGAGGCCCAACAAGCCCTACAGACAGTTCAATACCTGGATGGGTGACCCGGCTAGGGCGTTGCTGTTCAAGGCTATCATTGATGAGATTGAGAGGCTGGATTTGGTGAATCATACCGCCAAAGTGGGTGATTACCTGTACGGAAAGCTGGAGGGACTGGCAACGAAGTACCCGGGCCAGTTTGAGAACCTAAGAGGTAAAGGGATGGGAACTTTTATTGCTTTTGATAATCCCAAGAGGGATCAGTTCTTGGCGACGGCGAAGAAGTTTGGTGTTAATATCGGCGGGAGCGGACAGAGCGCGGTTAGGTTGAGGCCGATGTTGATCTTTGAGGAGAAGCATGCGGATATCTTGCTGGAGGCTTTGGAGAAGGTTGTGAAGAGCTTGGCTTGAGTTTATACGAAAGGGAGGGGATAAGAATTGAAAAGGAGGGAAGTGAGTTGGAGAAGGAAAGCGATGGGAAAGGGGTTCTATATAGCCGGGGTATAGTTTTTCTTTGATGATGATAGCTTTAAGATTTGCAGGTTAAGTAGCCTTATGAGAATGAAATGAGTGATGAATCATATCGTTCGTCATTGCTTTTCTGATTACTCAAGTCTATGTCAGGTATTTCAGTAATTACTACAATGCGTATGTTTGGGAAACAGGGGCAGAAAGTAATATGGAAATGGTAGTAAATCCCGTCTTCAAAGAGGCAATGTGTTTTTCCATCTTTAAACAAAATAACAAACATGTTAGATAGCACTCACTCACTTCAATATTGTTACTTTCACACTCGGAATTAATTCATACTCGTGGTTTGTTTGTTTGTTTGTTTGCTTGTTTGTATGTTTGTTTTATATTCAGGTTAACTTTTCAAACCAGTAGACAGGTATGGATTCAACCGCCACCGAAAAAAAAAACCTCTTTTCTAATGGCTTTGTCCCAAGAATGATTTACACTTGTATTTCCAACAACAAAAAAGTCACATGATGCAATTCCATCCCATTCGAATAAACCCCCTCCCCCCGCCCAAACCTTCTGAGATGTGATGTGATGGTTGTGGTGAATGGGTATCAACAATCCTTCACGGGATGATTTCTTTTTTTTTCCCTTCTTCTTCTTCCTTTATTCGTCTCCTTCCACCTTGTATCCATCCTTAATTTCTTCCTTTTTAAACTTGGTGCTCCAGATTTCGTTCTTTGGTTCTATTGAGCAGCAGCCCCCACCACCGCTCATCACCAATGTGGTTAAAAACAATTCCCTTCCCTCTGCAGATTCTTTTAGATTCTGCGTTGTTATCATCTCCATTTTCAATCCAAGATATGTTTGAGCATTTCTTTTCCGGTGAAGTTTTTTCCATCTCGGATTTCGTGCAAATTTGGTCTGAGAAGGAGTTGAAAAGTTTTGTGAAACTTGGAATCAATTTGATCCCCTGTATTATTATGTTCTGATTGCAAGTCCCGCCTCGTGTTCAAGACGTTAATTTCGATCTCATGGTGTAATTGTATCTTTCCTTGGAACCAGATGATAAGATGAATGCTCCTCTCAAGTCCATCTTCAAGATAATAAAGCTCAATTCTGGTTACCACCCATTTGGGATCTTCCTCGTCTGCTCCGCAGGTTATAATGGCTGACAACAGCAGGTGCTGGTGCGGCCCTGTTTCTCGCTCTCTTTGTCTTTGGTGCGGGGCCAGGTTGCGGTGCTTCGATCGTGCCAGAAATAGGGACTTCGGCTCCGACGGGTACGGGTGTATCTGCCAGACCAGCTATAGGTGCTGCGGTGGTACCAGGAACAAGGTCGGAGGCAGTTCCGACGTAATGCCTAGATGAAGGGCTGAACATAGAGGCTTGAGCAAGGAAAGAAATATTATTCTGCTCCTGACCAGCTGCAGATGCTTCGGCAGAAGTCTGCATTGGTGCTTTGATGCCAGCGACGCAAGACGTAGACACAGGATTAGGGACAGGAGCTTGGGCTTGACTAGATATATGATTAAAGCCAGCTGCACCGCCAGGATGACAATCGGGCATGATAGCAACGCCGAGATTCGACGCAAGGCTACTTGTGTTAGGGTGAGATATGTGGCTAGGATTAGGCTCAATCCTGGGGGCGAGATCGGGTGCAGCCCCAATAGCAGGACTAGGCGTGACTTGAGGAGCAGTTCTGAGAAATCCAATAGCAGGTGTAGCAGTAGGTCTAGCAAACGGTCCAGCGAGATGGGGATCCTCCGGAGCAGGACTAGGACTAAGCTCGAATACTTCGGGCTTCTCTGCGGTAACGGCAGCGCCAAGGTTCGGTCTAGGAGGAACAACAAACGGTCGAGGAGCAGGTTCCGGGCTGGGGCTCAGCTCGATCACCTCAATCTTTTTGGCGGCACCAGGACCAGGCTTGAGTCTCGGGACAGCAACAGCAACGTCTCCAGCCCGCCCAGTAGCAGCACACGATGTGATATTTGTCTTTCTCATCCGTCTTGGAGGTGGTGCGTTATGTTTAATTGGCTTTGACAAGCCAGTGGGGGTGGCAATTCCAGACTCATCAATGCCTGATCCTCTGAACGGGCGTCCCCAAACCTTGGGAAGAGGCTTCTGCCTCAGTGGAGGGAGGACTTGCTTGGGAGTTGCTTCCTCCTTTTGACCTAGATCAACAAGGCTCATGCCTTCTTCGTCATCACTCATGGTCAAGTCGATGAAAACTGGCTTAACTCTCTTGGCTGGTCGTTGAACCTCGTCGTGCTCTTCGTCCTCCTCTTTGGCGCGCTTCTTATTTTTCTGAGAACCTCCCTTCTAAGCAGGTTCTTCAGAGTTGTTGTTGCTCGCATCTCCCTTGGACGAACTCGGTCTCGTTGAGGGGTTCGTCTTTTTCATGTTCTGGTTATTGTATGACCACCCTCTGATCTGCGTTGGCCCATGCCTGGGAGGCGCTTCGACAGCTGGGTAATCCTTGATCGACTCGCGGTAATCAAATTGAACTGTGCGGAGTTCGGTTCCATTGGCAGAGTATGAGAGGCGGTGAGGTGGGGTGGGCGCCGGTTCCAGCTTGCGATATTTGGAGTTCTGCTGTGCAGTCACTGGACTAGCAATGGACTGCTGTTGCCCGATGGAAGCTCCCGGTGCAGGGAACGGCGCGAGGGAATGTGGTCCGGTCTGGTACGGCGGAGGAGAGACTGAGTATGGCCTCATCTGACGAGGATCGGGAACAGCGGCATGAGGGGCTTGAAGGGGCCCGGGCTGCATGAGGACGGGCTGGATCGGATGCATTTGAAGCGGCTCAGGAACCGAGGCATATCCGTTACGGAAAGGGCGAGCAGCTGCGGGAGGATAGAATGTGCCGGTATTGGTTGCAACCATGCTCCCATGCTGCATCGCCGGACTGCTCTGCTGCGACTCGGGGGGTGGAGAAGGGTCATTAAGTAGATTGCGCACAGGTCGGAGCGCTGGCAAACTCTTCGCCGGTGTGCCATTAGAGAATGGAGTACGGGCACCAGATGGTTGTGCAGGCCCAGGTGCCGCTGGATAATCGACTGGGGGTGGCGGAGGGTAAGCCGAAGCTGGCGACGGGGGGTTGAGAGCAGTCATGAGGAAGTCATTCGACCGAGCGGGTTCGACGGGTCGAGGGGCTTCGATGGGTTGCATAAAATGAGCCGGCTCGGTGTGAGCTTGAGTGTACTCCATCGGCCGAGGATACTCACCCTGTTCGTAATCCCTGACCTTGACCACTCCGTTTGGATGTGGCTGATTATAGAGTGCGGGATCTACAGCCGGATATGCAGGAACTGATTCTTGTTGGGCGGCGGCATCCGCAAGACAGCAAAGGCTGGTAAGGTCGGCGGCGGCAGGCGGTGGTGGAGGCGGCGCAACATCCGGAGCCTGGGGTACTGGGGCTTGCTGCTCGGGTGCATTACCAAGGAATACGTCTCTGATGGCATCGTATGGTCGTGTTGACTTGGCGCTCTTGCTAGCGACGGGACGAGGAGGTTCCTGTTCCTTGGCCTCTGGCTCCTCAGCTGCTGCGCGAAGGGCATCGTCGACGAATTGGTTGAAAGCAGTTGTATCTTCTTGCACAGGTTCAGGACTGGGAGATGGCGGTGTTGGCGAAGGAACAAATATGGTATCGGGATCCAGCTTGTGCTCAAGGAGGAATTCCTTGCGGTGCTCTTCGACGGACTTGGCATCTGGCGCAATTTCATCGATTGAGACACCATGTTCTTCGCAGCAGAGGTTAAGCATGTTGGTGATTTTGACCTTGGCGTCGGCCTTTGCTTCGACCTCTTGGTGGACTCGGTCACGGCGGGCAGCTGGGATCGTCCGCGAGGCATGGATAATCTCCCCGCTCGGCGGAACAAAAGCCTTGGGCTTCCAGCCATCAGCATGGGGTGCAGACGCCTCTTCAAGGTTTGACGAGGTTGGCAGGAAGATGCCCAGCGTCGGGTGCAGGCCGTGCTTCTTGATCAGGGAATCGTCAAATTCCCCAACAGCCAGAGTCGAGTCCCAGATGCCAGCGCGACGGTCGATGAACATAAAGTTGGAACCTGGCTTCTCCATGTATTTGCCACGGCGCGCCTTCGTTGCCCCCTTCTGGGCCGAGTTGGTCGAGTCGCGGAAACCAATATCATGGTCGCTCCAATCGAAGAGATTGGGGACCATGATACGATTGTTTGGCATGTCCATGCGAGTGGGGCGCCGCGCGATCAGACGAACGCCGAACTCGTCTGGGCCGGTCGCGCCGCGGGGAATTGGGAGGCCGGGCCCGTCCGTTCGGATTGGGTCGGCGCTAGTTCGGGCTGGCTCAACGGTCCCGGCGACGTCATCGGCCGGCTCGGGCGCGGGCGTTGGCGCGTTGGACGAGTCCTGGGGGGTGGCCCCGCTCTCGTCGATCGCGTCGACGGCACCGAGTAGGCTCGCCGTGTGCCGCGGGATCGATGGTACGGTCTCTTCCTCTTTGGCTACTGCCGCCACCTTGGACGGCGGCTGCCCCTCGGGTTGGCCTTCGGCCTTCCGCTTAGGCACCTCCAAATGCTGCATCTGCTCCTTTACCATCAGATCCCTGACGCTGCGACCAGAAAATGGCAACTCGACGCCGTCTGGCGCGTACTCGACAAAGACACCCTGAGATGCTACCTCTTCGGCAGTGATCTTCACGTAGTCGTAGTCGTCATCAGGGAGGTTCACGAGCTTTTGATATGTCAACCCGGTGATCATGTGACGAGATGGAAAAACATGAGACGAAGCTTGACTTACATCGACGGGCAGGTTGTGATCACGAAGAAACTCGAGCCGGTCGAGTTCTTGGAGAAGCTGGCCTAGTCGGTCGTCCATCAAATCCTTAATTTGACGCTACGCAAGAAGAGTTAAATGACGGGTACAGGGTTTTCATGTCAATATATCGACTTACTGCGCATGCCTCTTTTGCTGCCTTTTGCTCGTTCTCGTAGACACGCCTTGCCATCTCCATGCCGAATTGAAGAGCCTTTTCGGCCTTGGCTTTTGTGTCATCAAGACGCCGACGAAGAAAATGTTGAGTCTCACCATACTCTGGGACCTTTTCGATCACGGCAGGGTCTTCGAGGAGTTCATTGATGGACCGATCGGCAATCTCCTGGACTGCCGGTTTTACCACTTTGACGATGGCAGAAAACGCTTGCTTGAGCTCCTGCATGCGCTCGTGAGCAGCCTGGGCTTTGCTTGAGTCGTAGACCTTTTGGCGACGGCCTCGGCCGGTTGGCGCCTTGGACTGCGCTGGTTTGGTGATTTTGCCTCTGCCTCCGCGGGAGCCACGGCCGCGACCTCTACCTCTGGTAGTTGGGGCAGAAGCTCTGGCAGGGCTGGGTTGGTGAGTGGTGGTTAGAATGTCAGACATGGCATCATCTGCCTCGGATGGGTCAACGAATGAATTGAAGCTCTGTACCAGGTGGTTCATGTCGCCGGGGGTGTGGGTTGTGAGTGTGGCGTTGTTAGTATTGGCATTGCCGTTCATGGTGACACGGTTGTTGGCCGACTGCAGGTGGCTACCCGTGTAAGAGGGAGCAGAATTTGCGACTGGGTCCGAGTGTGACTTTGTATGATGACCTTGGACCTCCATTGCGCCATGCACCAGTAGACCGGGTGGTGGGCAGGAAGGTTTGTGAGGGAGGTGAGGAAAGGGTGTGTGAAAAGCGGAAGTACAGGGCCGATGAGAAAGACCACACACAAGCTAAATCCAATCCGGGAGGCCGGGGTCCGCGATGCAGAAAAAGTTGAAGGTCGAGAGTCGGAGAAAACCAAACAAGAAAAAGTTGGGACCAAGTAGATACGGAAGAAATCTCGAAAACAAGATTCAAATCTGGCAGGTATTCCAAAGAATAAAATGCACCAGATGATTAGAGGACGGCGTTGCTGTGGGTTGGTTCGGGAAAGGAGGAAAAGAAGACTGAAAAATATTACTGTCGACGACGACGCGCATCTGAAAATTCACAGCGTCGACAGTAGGAAGCCAACCACTCGAATAGCAGGATACACGCAATTGCCATGCAACAGTAGTATTGCAAAGTTTCTTGCCTATTCCTCCGCCTGTTGATGTGGTGGGTTTTCAGGGACAATAATAAGATGGTTCGCAGGCCGCTGGTCGCTTTTCCACACAGTCCACACAGTCCACACACACACCACAGCGCAGCGGCTGGTGGTTGTCTACCAGCCAAAACCAACTGGACCCCAAAACCGTCCAGCTCACACACGCACACACCACTTGCAGACAAGCATTGGGCCCCACCGAGGCTTAACCGAGTCCTTTGGCCAATCAGAGCATTGCATCTCTTTCCAAAACAGGAACTGTCCAGGTTGCTTTCAACCGCTCTCTCTTTCATTACATCCTGATCTCAGAATCTCAAACAGTCTAGATGACTCTCATCGACATGCTGATGGGTAGCGTAAATTGCAAGTCTATTTTTGAAAATAGCGGAAATAATGCTCGGTGCTTCCTTTTTCTTAGACCTGTTTTCACCGCCCGACCCGCCCGGCACCCACGGACAGGCATAGCATGAAGCAGCCTTGTGGGTTCCATTTCATGCGCTGCCAATTTCACAGACGTATTTTTTCTCCGTCTGTATAAATACCAGCGGTCGTGGATCGTCTTTTTATTTCATCTGGCGTTGATTGACACTCTCCCAGAGATCAGATCAGATTGGCGAAATCTTATGTTGGGCGGCAGTGTCAAGCGCTTAACTTGACCCAAGAAGGTGTTTCGTTACCACGAATTTACCACGAATATAAACGCAAAGAACGATTAATTTGCATATATGGCAAGTCGTCCAACTCGAACTGATTGCTTATCGCAAACGTTATTTTTCTGCAACCCAGATAAACCCTACAAGATATACTTGCGTACGCCATCCATGGATGCAGCAAGCGGCGGCGCTTGTTCAGATGTCTCTATAGGAAATAAGGTTATGTGGACGGTTTCACTTGCTCAATACCCGAACACCGACAGCCGCTGATCAAGACATGAGTGAAAGCAAAATCACCCAATAAACATTTCACCGCATTGCATGCATGACAAAATCGATAATGGCGCTAGCTACATAGTAGAACCATCCACAGCATTTTCAAAGCAATCAAAGGAGAGGAGAGCCCCTTAGTTGAACCCCTTGGAACCCTGCAAAAAATCATGAAAAAAGGAGGAGCCACAAAAACGGGCGAACCCACAATTTTCCCATCCGGAGCCGCCTTGGCGTTTTTGCAAGCCCAGATCCCTGGGGACTGGAACCCCGACCGTGCGGGAACTAAATTTTCCCCCGTTCAAACGCCGGCATCTCCGAAGAACTGCATCCGAAAATCGCTGCTGCCGTCGCTTGCCGCTCCGAGTCACCACCACCCCATTCCCCGACCTTGCTGTCGCCAAAATCCCAATTGACTTTGAACCCCGCCAAACCCACGTAGCACGTACACCCGACGAGCACATCACTCCCTCAATTGGCATCAATGGCGAAGAAACGAACCCTTCAAGGCGCCCTCAAGGCTGCCGTGCAACAACAAAAACAAAACCAGAAACAACAACAAAAGCGAAATGCCGCCGCCGCCGCATCATCAAACGGCCCTCCGTCCAAAAAACAGAAGCTCTCCAGTAACCAATCCCAACAGCCCTCAAAAAAGAAACACGTCCAACCTTCTCAACTCCGACCCGTCATCCCTTTTTCGTCCTCCGAAAGCATCCTCCTGATAGGCGAAGCCGACCTCTCCTTCGCCGCATCTCTGGCCTCCCACCACAAATGTACCAGCCTGACCGCAACCGTGCTCGAGCCTTCCCTCTCCGCCTTGACAGAGAAATACCCGCACGTCCAAACAAACATCTCCCTCCTTACGTCTTGCAGCACTGCAAACACATTACTCTACGGCATAGACGCCCGCAAATTATCTCCTCAGAAATTACCGTCCCTAATGGACAGGATAATATTCAACTTTCCGCACGTGGGCGGCAAGAGCACAGACGTAAATCGTCAAGTGCGTTACAACCAGGAAATGCTGGTCGATTTCTTCCGGTGCGCGAAGCCATGCCTGAGTCAAAAGAAGGGCAGTTCAATCGTTGTCACGCTGTTCGAGGGGGAACCGTACACGCTGTGGAATATAAAGGATTTGGGGAGGCATAGCGGGTTGGAAGTTGCGCAGAGTTTTGTTTTCAGGAGCGAGGCGTACCCTGGTTACAAGCATGCCAGGACGCTCGGGGTTGTCAAGAGAAAAGATGGGAGTGAGAGCAAGAGCGCTTGGAAGGGGGAGGAGAGGAAGGCGAGGAGTTTTGTTTTTGTTAGGAAGGGGGAGGGACAAGTTCATGGAAATGGAAAGGGGAAGAAGGGGGAGAGTGATGATGAGAGTGAGCATGAGGATGATGATGATGATGAAGGTTGGGATGACGATGGCGAAGGTGCTCATGAAGTTGATGAAGAAGAAGTTGAATGGGACAAAGAGGTTGAGGAAGACGGTGGGAAAGTCGACAATGACGTTGAAACCGATTGTAAGACTGGGGGTAGTGAGGCGAAAGAGGAGCCAGAGAAGGATGGGGATGAGCCTAACAACAAGGACGACCGCGGCGGTAAGGACGAGGCCAAGCAGGATGACGAGGACGAAAGTTGAACGGTGAGGTTGTGATTGCTTTCGACTATCAGACTTACAACGAGCCTCATCATTACGAGTCAGGTCTTATCACTCGGACTGTCCCGATGGAATGAGCAATCGTTCTGACATCCTGGCATTTGACTCGATTTCCAACAGCGCGGTAACTGGATCTGCCTTTGGGATGATTTGCCACAGATGTCATATCTTATGCCGAGTCTTTCCCGCATCTTTACTCGTTGTAGGCATCGCTACACGAACATATATCAGCTCGTGGTATCAGTGCACACACTTCATAAGTATAATCGGCATCATTATCGTGGGTGGCCTAAACGAATCATCAGATGGCACATCATCCGAACACGAGTACGCTCTTGAATCAGTTGCTCTTCGATATTCCCGATCTTGGATTCCATCGGGTTTAGACATCAGACTTGCGAGCGTTATCGTGCCCAGAGCATTCTGCTTGTGGCTTCAATATGTGAAGACATCTCGTGAACGCGCACTCTCTCCAGCAGGTTGAGCCACCGCCATTCTCCGCAGAGTCAACAATATGTACAGGGCCACCCTATGGCCATTTGCATGAGTAAGCTGGACCGAGATATGGCCGCTGACATCGTATCGCGGTTCTAACCACCTTAATATCGGGAATGCACAAATACTCTACCTCTACTCCCTAAATGTCATAGAGGAGAAACATGACTAGATATAGTCTATGAACTTGAGATTCAGAAGCTTGACACAAAGGTGTAACCTCGGCGTCTTTATTCTT
Organism: Cladorrhinum sp. PSN259; assembly: GCA_033725935.1. Classification (NCBI taxonomy): domain Eukaryota; kingdom Fungi; phylum Ascomycota; class Sordariomycetes; order Sordariales; family Podosporaceae; genus Cladorrhinum; species Cladorrhinum sp. PSN259. Next base: position 376,268 of record MU867077.1, read on the forward strand.
CCTGTAGTACAGGTCCCGACTCAGATAGCTGCCACCCGACTGACACTCGTGATAGCAAGATGCCGCGGTTATCCTGATCGCTGTACACAAGGGAAGTGTTGCACAGATTGTCATCTGTTTGGGGAGTCGCACCAGCTGCATCATTATCATGTGAGACCTCGTGGATAGCAAAATGGCAGGAGAGGCAATGTATCAATGATCATCATCATTGGGTTTTTTTTCTATGATGCAGTGAACAAATTGAAGAGTTCTGATCTCGCTCAAAGACTCAGCGGTGCTGATGAGTGAAGCCATTCAGCAAGACATCACACAGCGCAGAAAAAGAAAGCATAGCGCTAGCTGAATACGTCGAAAACAAAATCGTCATAGATCGCCATCAGATCTCGATGACAGCAAGAGATCTACGATGTTGCATACGGATTCAATGCTTTTTCGGTAATTACCACAACACCAATGTCAACAACAAACGGAGAAATAAAGCATGGGAATGCAATCAACCTTCGAACCCACCCCGGTCCAAGACAACGTCTAAGATACGGAGATAGTCTTTCAAACGGTAGAAGTGAGAAAGAGAGAGAGAGAGAGAGAGAGAGAGAGAGAGAGAGAGAGAGAGAGAGAGAGAGAGAGAGAGAGAGAGAGAGAGAGAAAAGTACATTCATCTACATTTGCTTCTCTCCCTGATAATAATCTCTACATGTAGGTACTTGGTCGCCTAAGAAAAGAAAACTAAGAGTCCTGTCCCCTGTCAGCGGCACAATCAAATGCACCATGGCTTTAGCTGCCGTAGCTTTATGCACGAAACCGTTTGCTTCTCTCGAGCTACTGCGGATTGCCCTCGTCCAGGGTCCCCCGTGCCCTAGAGCGGATATATTTCCCTCACACATACCTTGGACGGGCCTCCCGCAACAGTTCCCCGTCCGGGGCTGATGATGTCGTGACCAGTCGTCACCCTACCTTCTGGGTTCCCATTTTGCACTCCTCTTTCCTGAACGAGCTGCAGTTGCAGTTCGGGCATGCAAAAGCCCAGCAACCGGGATGCTCCCCTCCAATGGCCCGCGCATATCTCAATAGATTATGGTGCAGACCGGAATAAATCATCGGCCATCATCGCTTCCAATGGGAAGAGAGAGACAGTCGAAGACATCAAACACGACTTCTTGCATGCTGGACTGCTGCCACTCTAGCGTGCCTTACACAGCAGAAAGTTGGAATAGCAAGACAAGCAGCACATCGTCAGAAATAGAAAGTAGCATAATGCGTAATCTGATGGTCCTGGGCTTCGGTGAGGGGAGGGGTGGAATCAGACCGAGGAAAAAAGATTGCCCCTTCGCCCCTTGGGACACCCTCCCGACGGACACCCGCCACAGCATCCTGGAGCACCTGACCATCCAACTGACATTCTATATGCAAGCCTACGCCGACGGGATCGATCATTTTCATCCAAACAAATCTTGGATCTATCTATTTATTTTCCGGCCGCCCCGCCCCGTCCTCGCCGCCTCCGAGCCGATCACCGCAAACGCAGCCCCCAAGGACACCTCGGCCATTCGGTCCGATGCACATTCGCACACACACACACACGCCGTAGAGGCTCTACTAATATCACCGAATAAGGGGAATGGAGGTCTATTTTGTTGACTTGTGTTGAGTTCACCGTCTGTGTTCTGTCAACACACCCCTTTTTCTGCTGGGCCACCGTTTGAGGCTAATTTCAATCACCTGCCACATCAACATCATAGAACAAAGAAACATCCCAGACAACCTCGTATCATCATGCAGTGAACCGTAAACAAGAAATCACACCACACTATTGACACCATCATCCAAAGCAGACTTCTTCATGGGGGGGAGAGGAGAGACACGTCACGTTTTCCTCCCCCCCAAAAAAAGCTTGAGCAATCGGTCCTTTGATACCTCTCTTTTTTCCCTTGAAACGCTCAGCTGGCGACTCTCGTCCCCATATTTCTCCACCAATATTCATATCCGGATTGAGTATTAGGCGCCCAACCGGTAAAGTCAAGCCGAAACATGACAGGAAAACGGGAGGACAGGTAGGTGTGTGTGGGTGGATGCCTCGCCACTAGCAGCACCACTACGCCCCCTCTCAACCACAAGCTACAACAACAACAACAACAAAGGCAAGACATCATGTAACATGACAGGTAGGCTGGGCGGTGGTTGGTGGGTGTAGCATCAACTCTCGAAACCCCGTCGAGAATTAGAAAGAGGATGAGAAGATAACCTGCCGATCTTGAACCCCCACCGCCCACACGCATTCTTCTCGCCAGCAGCAGCCTCCGCTTCTTGTTTTAGAGCATCACAACTCAGAATATCATGTTAGCATGCAGGAGGAGGAGAATATGGCGAGCAGGCAAGCCAGACTTCCACACGAACTTGCAAGTCAAATGAGCATAGAACACATGACGGTGACAGCCATGATGCTGCCGCCCTTCGGCCCCCGACCGCCCGGCTCGTAGAATAACCGAAGGTAGTGATACCCAGGATTCTGGGAGCTGAGCAAGCCGAGAATCATCATTGGCCTATGGGAGATGAAATTGTGAGCAGGAGGGGAGAGAGAGGGTGTGGTGTCCATGCAAGCCACATATCCTTTTTTTTTTAGTACATGTCCGGGGAACATCCGGGAAGATGGTTAAAAAAGCGAAGACGGATGGGAGGAGCATCTACAGGTAATGAGGAGGAGAAAACAGTGGGGAAGAAACGTATACCGAAATATGCAATCAGCAGCGCAGCAAATTTGACTTGCGGCTTCCTTCTGTTTCCGTCGTCATATTTGCGGGGTCCGGTGCGAAAAAGGCCGATAGGTGAGGCTCTGTAAACTGAAAACAAGGGCCGAGAAAGAAAGGTGATAGGGGAGATATCACACGGAAAGCAAGACCACAACTGGACGTAACTCTGGCTGGTTGCTCTGCGCCTCCTCACTACTCAAAAATGACATGAGTCTGAGTCTGGGATGCAGAGACCCAGACACCGTTCAACCCTCATCCACTCTCCCTATTTCCTTGTTGCCTTGCCCAACATTTGCCTGTCAGAATCAGTAAGAAGAAAAGTATGAGATTCCCAATCGGGAAAGTCCAAAGCCTCTTTTTATAAATGAAGCTGTACAGATTATGTCTCATATTCAAGTTTGAGTATCATTCACGATCGAGATATCCCTCGACTTTCTCCAGTAATTAGCCATCTCCCAATGCCTGAGGCTTTCTATCACATTATCCCATGCCCAGGCAATATCTCTTCGGTCAGAACAAAGAGAAATAGATCTACAGTCTTTTACTTCCTCCCGTCCGGAGAAGGCAAAAGGTGATGCAAAAATGAGCGGTATGTAACCATCAACAAATACGAGGGAAGCAAAGACCCGCCCCCACGCACGCGGGTTAAAGATCCCCTGGGTAGATTGGAGGTAACGTCTCAGAGAATCACAGAACAGAAGAAGGCAAAGGCAATGCAAGGATGAAACCAATCTCGCAAAGCCGAGGCTATGCTGTATGTAAGTAAATCAAGTCGTTTGATTGGCCCTGTCACACCTAACCTTACGACGAAAGAATAAACTTTTAACTACGTACTGTACCTAATTATGTCTCACAACAGTTATCATCATCGCCACTTCTCGTCTCTTCTTGCCCAATTCATAATTAGGCATTGTATCCCTAACCCGTCATGAAGTCTTGTACCACCACCATGCCCTTCCCGAATTAGGTATCTTTTCCCTCCCCGTGAAACATGAAGAGATTCTGCAAGGTTGTCATCACCACATCTCTCTCTCTCTTTCTTTCTCTGTGTTCCTCGTAGTGAAGTCGTACTGCATACCTCCTTCAAAATTCATCAACACGCTTTTTGACATGTCTTGCTCACTTATTTTAAACCCTACACCCTCTCGCCACCATCACAAAAGCAGTGTCACCGAACTAAAACCTCGTTTCCTAATTAAATCTCTTTTTTTTACAACCTAATCATCTAGAGAGGCCAAATAAACAAAGAACGCCAATGGGGAGAAAAGAATTGGACCAGAGTTAAAATGAAAAACATGCTACTTTGTGCTCTGCCGTCGTTAACCGCCAAGTTACTCAGACGATCGATTTTTTTCTGTGATGATGATGATGATGATGATGATGATCGTGACATTTCAAATAGTAACACGACATACAGAAAGAAACAAAGAAAGAAACACGACGACAGCACACGACAGCCTCCTACATACACAAGATACATACACGCACGTACGTACTTTTACTTGGCTACCTACACACAACCACAAACTCTAAAAAAAATTCTGCTCCCCCGTGGGGGGGGGGGGGGGGGGGGGGGGGGGGGGGGGGGCGGGGGGGGGGGGGGCGGGGGGGCGCGGGGGGGGGGGCGGG
>MU867077.1:380653-500766 GCA_033725935.1 Cladorrhinum sp. PSN259
AAAAAAAAAAAAACCCCCCCTAATTTTTTTTTTTTTGGTAACAAACCCCCCACCACAAAAAAAAAAAAAAAAAAATACCCCCAAAAAAAACCCCCCCCCCCCCCCCCCCCCCCAATAAATGAGACGAAAATACGGTGGGAAAAAAAAAAGGCTCAGTAGTACAAGCACCCAAAAAAAAAAAAAACACACAAGAAAAACGCAAGATCACGAAGCACACAGAGGAGTACAGAGATCCATCCATCCATCCATCCATCCATCCGAGGACCCCGAGGTAAACGTTATTGTTCAACAAAGCGGAACCAAAAAAAAATAAAAAGTTAAAAAGTTAAAAAAACGCACACAAAGTTTAAACACAGTTATCTGATACAAAACAGAATAAACAAACATAAACAATGCCATAACAATGATGACAATCTCAAGTCCAACTGTGTGTGTGTGTGAGAGAGAGAGAGAGAGAGTGAGAGAGAGAAAAAAGAAAAAGAAAAAAAAGAGAGAGAGACATTTTGTATCTATCCTATCTACCAAGTTGAGTAATAATAAACAACATATCAAATTTTCAGAGAGAGAAGAATAAAACGCCAATCAGATTTCTTGAGTAAAAATCATTTTCCAACCACATGTAAAAGTATACAAGCCACACGCACAAACACGAAAAACACCAAATAGTTTTATAGTTTAAAAAAACGCACACAGATTTAATTTCGGCAGGATGATTTCCCAAACCTAATCTATCCTACTACTAAACAAAGAAACATACTAACGGACCAACAAACTAACTGACTCGACAATCTCAATAAATCCCCATCTCTCCCGTTCTGTTTTTGGTACCTGTCAAGACCCCTAAAATGTAATCACCACAAAGTGCCACACCAGAACGATTGTAGAGAAAGGAAGTTTTTAAAAAAATACCCCCCCGGACAAAATTGCCATCCTTGAAAAAAGAAAACCCAAATATAACCAAACCCGGCCGGCCCAACCGGTTGTGTGGAAATGTTTCCAATCTGTTAAGTGTAATCCAAGTTACCTTGACCAAAACAAAAAGACTAAAAAATACAACAACAAACACACTCAACTGTTTATTATTGTTGCTTCAATGCATCGTCGCCTCCCCCAAATACTGGATAGAAAAAGCAAAATAAACTGACCAAACGAGCAAGCGAAATCTTGCCGCCAAGAATTTTAAAAAAAAAAAAAAAAAAACAGGCAGTAAAGCAAAAATGTCTCTCCAGGAGTTATTCTGTAAAATGAGATTGCCAAGCTTGTTAACCTCTCCCCGATGGTCCCTCGGGTCCCTCAGGCTTCATGCCACTGCTCCCCGATGTATTGTATCTCCCGCCATTTCCAGGAGCAGGAGAATACACGGAAGTAGCGTTGGGTGGAGTAGAAGGATACCCGGGTGCACCATACGAGCTCATATAAGGCTGCTGGTGATGATGATGATGATGACTGGCAAATGGATTTGTAGGAGGAGGATGAGGCGTCGAGGCAAATGCGTACATGGTAGGATTAGTTGAAGCTGATGCGACGGTTGCTGCGGCTCCCTGCCAGGTCGTAGTAGCGGTAGGATAAACCTGCGGACCAGTGGCCGCCGCGCTGGGGTATTCGGCTGCCTGTGCCGATGCATACAGCGAGGACCGGCGACCCGCATCGCTGGGACTGCTCATGATATCATCCAACTGCATTGTGGTGATCGTTGGTAGCGGCCCAACTGCGGGAAGCGTGTACGGGTGGTGACTCTGGTGGGCGGGATGATGCGCTGCGTCTAAATCCATGGTGTCTGCGTAGTGGGCTGCAGGACGGCTAGTTAACTCGCCCATGAAGCTCGGCGGCGTCCTGACTGGTGACACGCGCGAGGCTGCGCCTGGGCTGTAATGGCTCACCTCCTGAACAGGAGTTTGAGCAGAGCTGGATTCATCATCCTCTTCCTCTTCCTCCTCCTCCTCAGAGTCGTGCGTACCTTGGTCTGGTGACACGTAGACCACAGTGTTTTCATCTGTGGGACATAATTTAGCATGTATGAGTTTTATGTCAAGGAAGAAGAGTTGGGACGGATCCTACCGATGTAGCCTTTCTTGCACTTCTCCTCCTGTTTCGCAATCTTGAAAACCTCCTTGAGCAGGTTCCTCTTCGCGGCATTCCTAGTGATATTGGGGTCAGAGAAAAAGAGCGACATGGCGTCCATGGTGATGCTCTCCAGCTTTGACACCGTCATGCCGACCTCCCGAATGCCTTCGTGTTGTGCCTCGATGGGATCGGTGACCAGCCTCAGAATGTGAGCAAGAAGGTGAACTCTCTCTAGATCAGGGTTAGCAATGCTTGTACAAGCGAAAAGATGGACCGTAGAACTCAACCGGGTTTTAACAAGTGATCCGGCTCTCTGTGCCGAACGCGATCGGCTGTTGTAGGCCCCCACGGCCTCGGCCACCAGCTTGGTGCTGACGCCTCCCCATGGGTATAGGGGTGTTTGGTCTGCTTTCTGGGGGCGATCGCCTTGATAAACGTCTTGGCAATGAGCTTGCAAGCTAATTGTTGTAAACCCGTGAAGCCGGCCTGGTAATACACCCAGACAGCTTGGGAATCGCCGATCTTGATGCCCCTCCTGACTGTCGGGACCGGTACCGGCTCGTTGTCCTCAACCGCGCGGCGCCCAGTACTGGTCCTCTGTCTCCTTCTGGCCCGCGTCATGCGGGTATCGGCGCGACTTGGGTATGCTGCCGTCGCAAATGACTGCTGTCGGTAGGGCTGGTGCTCTGTGCCATTTTCATGATAATACATATCACTGTCAGGGTACGAGTCCGAACGAACAATATTTTCTGATAGATCAATGTTAGCAAGGGATGGGTCGATAATGCGGGCGGTAAGTTCTCCATACTTGATTGCTGTCCCTGGAACTGCAGGAACCTCTCCATGTCGAACAATTGGCGCCCGTCTCTCCGACTGAGTGTCCCCGGCCCAGTCAAGTAAACATGCTCTCCATTGTCCAAAGTGACAGCGAGGAAGAAAGACCGCCAGTTGATGTGACACTGATCTCGCAGTGCGTCACCTACTGTCTGAAAAATGGTTAGCCTCTACTTGACCATAAAGTACATGGAAGGATGTTGCATACCGATGGCAGTGTTGACCTCGCAGGCACGGAAATGGGCCGGTCGTTGTCGTTGATAACAATATCTCCCGTAGGTCTTTCTGTAGGCTCCCACGGTAGCCGTGAATAGCCTCCACCTCCGGAGCGGTAGTAGTCGTTGTTGTTGTTAAGATTGACCATAGTTCTGGCCAACTTCGGTTCAAAGGGGAGGTAATGCTGGATTCTTTGAACAATATCGAGGTCGAACAAGAGAAAATGGTGTTGAGTGTATGAGAAGAAGGGGGTGACAGGATTATATTCTCAAAACCGACTGTGCAGGTGTGAGTGAAACGAAGAGACGCTTGTGAGGATGAAATTAGACGGACTCTGCGGCGTCAGGGAGTAACAAAGGAAGTTGTCAGAGATAAAACTCGGGCTGGGCTAAGGTGGAGATGGTGGGAATGATAGTCTCAAATATAACTATCAGCTGGTAGACACAAGACGACTGGGGGGGGGGGGGGGGGGAGGGCGACACAGTCAGTCTTCTTTGTCCGTGGAGGGTGGTAATGAAACATGGGGAGCCAAGAACTAACCAATTATCTGGAGATTTGTTTTCCGTCTGGTATCCGGAGAGGATGTGTGGACGTTGTGCGTGGGCGTTGGTGTGAGGAGGGCGCCCCCTACCTCCAAAGGAGCCTCTGGGCTCAATAACAAGGATCCTTGGGCGCAAGGGACCTCAAGTCGGAAGTGGCTTTTGAAGCCAGCCAGAAGAAACACAGAAATGAATAGATTCCCGATTAGATTAGAAGGTGTGTGAAGATGGCAGGGTTGAAGTAGGAATCAAGATATTTGTCCAGATGGTATATTTCCTTCTAGCAGACGCAGTCGGTGGCTTGTTTACTTTTATAAGTCGCCTCTTTAAAAAGACGGCACGAGAGGTTCGAGAAACGATAAGTCGAAATAAATGGCGCTCGACTTGCAGCTTTTAGCTCACGTCCGAGCCGAGGATGTGACAAAAAAGAGATTCGACCCGGGTGCTTGGTTGAGAGGTGCGTGATGTGCGGAGTGGGTGGATGTGAGTGGGTGTGGGTGGGTGAAGGAGCACTGTTGGTCCAAGAAACAAAGGTATATCGTAGGTTCATGCAGCCATCACAACTCGCTATACCAAACTGTAGGAAGTTGGAAACCGATGTGGGAGAAGTGAGCAGGAGGCGAGCAGCAAATTATAGAAGTGATCGGCTCTTCTCCCCCCATGCCCGGACGTGAAGTGAGTATGGTTTCCGTCTCGCCGGCAGGTCCACAAACAAATTACTACTGCAGTGGGACGGGACACTAGAGTTCAGGAGGGAAGAGTAGAAGGGAGGGGGTAGGGTTTGGGACCAAGTCGATGGACGGGGGAGTTTTTGCTGTTGTGTTGCATTATGGTCGGAGGTATCGAGATGTACCTCTCGTGTCTTGCTAATGAGTGACAGTAACGGTCCCGCGGGCTTGCATCTTGCCCTGCACGTTTTCCAAGAGTGGGAGGGTGTTGTGCCCCAGACTGGTCGCCCACTCCGTCAGCCGCTCGGGTACACGTCTCGTTGGGACTGTCTCTGTACCGAAATGGAATGCCCACCTTTACCGTAATGCTTGCTTAATTGCCCGTACAAAGTATCCGTAGAATTTGTTGCATACGCGATACTAGACGGTCCCACCCACGTTAGCAAGTCATGTCAGACAGCAGAAAACGAGGCGTCCGTGTTGCTCGAGACTTGCTTTTTTCCCTTCTTTTTTCTTCTTCTGTCATCATCGTGCGTACAATGCCATATGGTGGTGTCTTCGCCTGGGATTACAACACCGTGGCCCAAGAAAAGAAAAGAGAGGATATATGCTGCATCCTAATTATTATGTGGGCTGCCTTGGAGCCATGTAGGTCGAGGTTTTGGGCGACGCGTTGTCACAGTTGCTTGCATCTTGAAAACGGTCTAGATCAGCAATCACTGACTGCTCGGGAGAAAATCTCAACCCGCAGCTTAATTTGGAAAGTGGAATGGGATGTGTGGAAGCCTGAAAGCCAATCCTTGGTGCCAAATTGTTGGACTTCGGCTCTTGAATGTTTGTCCATGACTTCCACCACCGGTGCTTGAGTCCTGGGGGGCAGCTTCCAAAGCAGCAATCAATGGCGGCTTGCCGGTGGGGTTTCCAGGTTGGGGTTGGATCCACATCCGGCGTGCTATCGAGCACGGGCCACTTTGTCAAGCAGTCGTCACGGCAGGGCAGTTTACAGGGGTGCTTCCAGAGCTTCCCTTCTTCTCCATCACCACAACGCCCACCCACCCGCCACTTCTCTCTGTAATGGTCTCTCAATTGGCTCGTCGCGAGCGACATGGAATTGCCGTAGCCATGAGTTGATGTTGGACCCTACGTATACAAGATACTGTTTGCAGGCTCTTTCTCGCTGCGTCTGTTTGTCTGGCCTTTTGAGTCTGATGCATGAAGCCACTGGATATAGCAAGGTGATTGATGCATCTTCCCTTCCCCTGGACGGGAAGCAAAATCGGAGATCTCCTCGATCGGGTCCGACACCCACGAGCACGCAAGGCCATCCAATCGAATGGAGTGCTTCATGTTGCACCGTTGGCTCACCGCTTCCTGTCCACTCGCTCCCAGAGCAAGGCGGGCGGGAAGCGTCGAGGGGCTTTCGGGCACCATTAAGGCGAGTCGCTGAGTGGTCGAGTCAAGTTTGTTGAGCCTTTGTGCATTTGTATGCCCCATTACGCACGTGAATAGGCTTTGTCCATTGGCAGCATCCGTGACGGGATGCAGCTGCAAATCGACAGTTGTCCATTATGATTATGTTTGCCCGAACAGCCAACGAGTTTTGTGCTGGTTTCTCTCCAGGCTGGCAGCTGGTGTCTGTGGCACAGATTCGCTCAGCGACGAGAAACGGGCGTGATGGAACAAGGCCCAAATGCAACGCTGAGCGGGTGAGATGCATGGTGAAGTCTGCTGATTCGACAAATCCCTTCTTTTCAGACACCTGAGCGGGAGCAGTACCCGAAGACAGAGGGAGCCACCCTCCCACACAATCTATGCCCAAACTTGCACATCCCGAGTCTGTATAAATATACGGGCTATACCATCGGCAATGCTCTCAGCAGGCCAGACTTGCCGACCACTTGCTGTGACTTATCAATGATCTGTTTCTACTGAGCACAGGGTTGGGCCGAAACAACACAACTTGGCCAAAATCATGCATCTCGACGTTTGGAGACGGGAGGGTATCATTAGATGGCCTGATAAGATGACATGCATTTCTTGCCGACGGGATGCACTGTATCGGTTGAGGGGATCTGGCTTTGCACGTTTTGTCGAATCAATCAGGGCAATTACTACCCTCAAGTCAACACTGACACCCGTAAGTGCCGATCAAAACCGGAAGTGAGATTAACAATTCCCAGGAAGGTTCATTGCCTAGACGGCACCCGCCCCGCCTCCTCCGCACTGCTAGGACGCTTCCAGACCCACCTCTGGCGAACAACTTTCCAAGAAGATCCAGGCTTGGTCTTAGTGATGCGGGCGACACCTCACTTCTCACAAGGCTTAGCTGTCAGCTCGATTTGGCGCGACCAGATTCCCGGAACGGCCCTTGCCCCAGCCCGCCCCCCGGCTCTGGACCTCTTAGACTTTAACCAGAAGAAAAACAAAAAAAAGCAGGTGCCCAGTGCTGATCAGTCGTCTTGTTCCCTCTTGCTCTATCGGTTGTGATCTGCCATGCCAGCTAATCGAATTGCAACGGCACGTACGGGAATCAAAGTCGCATTTCTTCGGCTGGCGTACCGACGATAACATTTCCCAGGCAGTCCGGATGCCTCGGGTTACTGCTTTCAATAATTACTGTGTAAGCCGTCGAGGGTGATTACACGCTCCACGCCGTTCCAGCCATTAGGATTTGAGAAAAACACACCATCCATTCTATCGGGGCCGATTTTTGGATTTCTTCGAATGTTGAGTTGATAAACACTCCGGGTTTGATTGGAGGCAAGGACCGCAAAGAGTCCAGTCACAGAGAAATTGACAAGGGACAGTAGCGAATTCCCCCAAGAGCCAAACTGGTAACCGAATCCGATGGCTTTTTCTCCTGCATCTGCCTAGGGGGGGAGGGGGGGAGGGGAAGCTCAAGGTCGACAGCCAATCTGAGGTGCCCATGAAACCACATCCCACCGCATAATATGAATTTGTGCGCAATCACCGCCTACATGCATTTCGGGCATCGATACATAGCACATCGATGGCGCATCATTAAAAGCGATTCAGAAGGGGAAAAGAAAAGGACCAAACCTTCAAAAACAATTCTCACTCCAAAGTACCCTTGGAAAACGCTGCCCCGGAATCTTCGAAGCATCTGGGGCTGAGACTCAAATGGAAACGGCCAGCCATCAAGCTAGAGCGTCACTCGTGTTACACAACAGCTGCCGACATGGACCACTTGCCTCCATTCTCAGCGTTGAGTGCATGGCGTGGCATGGGCTAGAGCTCACTCGTGGTCCGCACAAAATGATGGGGGCTGGAAGACCGTTTGGGAAATTATACCATGTCATTTGGTAAGATTTTGGGAGCTTTTTCGGGGCCTTGTTGGTTCGATTGTTTGATTGCACTGTTACCGGCCCGCTGGTAACTGTGCTAGGCAGTTGGCCCCTGGTCCTGGTCTGGCGGTTGGTTTGGCGGAGTGAGCCAAGCAGAGATCAAAGGGTTGACGCCATCAACGCATTGCCAGCGACAGCTTGGAAGGAAGCAAGCCATGAATCAAGTTTAGCAGACAAGTGTCTGTGGTTTCCATGCCTTCAAGCCTTGGCTCTCACTTCACATGTCAGCTCCCGTCTGCGAGGGAGCGGTTCAGGAGGTGCCACAAATCCTGGGGAAACAACGTGAAGCAGCAACCCTTATCACACACACAAGTTCGGAGGGTTCACCATCCGCCTTTCCTTTTCATCCGTTGCTGTGCCGCGAATTATACCAGCTCACAGTGCTGACGCCATGGCTTATCATGAACCCCCCATTTTCCCCCTCTATACTGTGTGTACCCGCTTTGTTGGGAATAAGCGATATCGACCATCGACCAACAAGGAACCAACTGTCCAGAGATTCCCGATAGTCCGAAGGGTTCGGTCTTTTTAGCGTCTCTACACTACCCTAACGACGATTGCCTGAAAGGATACGAGCGAAGCATTAAATCTTCCTTTTCACCGCTTAGGAACCGAATATTTCTCTCGGTTCCCTTCCCGGCCGTCTGGAGGGGGTGGTGTGTAGATGAATGGCAGCGGCAGTGGCTTGGCACATGTGTAACCTGAGTTGTGAGCTGAATGAACCGCCCCGGATCTTGCACCCTTCGATCTCATTCACCACCCCCCCTTTTCAAAGTCTCCTTGTCTCTGACCTGTCTGATTCTCTACTCCCGAGTCGACTTGTTCTGGGGCCTGTCCCCGCAATTCGTGGGCGGTGATCCATGGTCAGCATGGCATTCAGTTTGAATGGCAACAATCAAGCCCACGTTACACAGCGTCTTTGCGTCGAGCCGTTTTGCTGACATGCATCAGCGAGGCGTCAAAGCGGGAGGAGAAAAGAGGAAAGCGTACCCTGACTGACTTTTGAAAAGAGTGGTTCACTGTGTGGACGGCGGTGCGCAGAGCAGTTATTCGCTGTCCCATGTCGATATTAGGTGTCTATAACATCAATGAAGGTCCCATCATACCACTCGCTCAGGAACCAGAGTGGCAATGGAGGACGAAGGGTTCTGTTCATCTTGATCCCGCTTCACTATCATCAGGGGTACGTGATTATCTGATAAACCGACTCGGCCGTTGGTAATGCCTCCTTCTGCTCTCCGTCTCCTTTGCGGCTTTGAAGTTCACTAATCCTGTTTTTTTCGCGGCAGTTGAAGCCAACCGATGTAACTTGTGCTGTGCCGTTTCTGGAAAGCATCTGGGATGATTTATCCAGTTCGTGGGGTCGAAGTGAAACCAACAGCATTCAAGCATCCCCATCCCCATGCGAGATATAGTGCCGTGGTTGTACTGTACAAATCATCTCCTTGTCTTGACACTCGCACTCCCCCTGCCCACTATCCATCCGAATCAACAGCACGCGCACACACACACGGACACTAAATTATTCGGTGGAGTGTGTGTCTGTCTGTGTGTGGTTCTTGTATCGCTTAAGGAACCCGTGCTTTGTCGTTTTTGGCTGCTGTGCCAGAACCCTACATGAGACGGAGATAACATGACTTTTTCCCCATCTGGTTTTGACCACCTCTACCTTTGGTTTTCTGGTTTCTGGTTAAGGTCCAGGGTTCAGTTCGGGTTGTTGCTTTGAATTTGTGTGGATACACAGCAGCAAGATTTGGTCACGAGTTTTCTCACGCTTTTTTCTTTCCTTTTTTTTTTTTTTTCTTTGTCTCTGTCCATTCTGTTTCGAAAAACACTTGGGAGATTTTGAAGAAAATAATCCGTATTCGGGGTGGTCGATTTCTGATTCGACTCTGTGTACCCCGACTATCAGATATTTACAACCAAAACCTTTTACGAATCGGACGAACTATTGCAAGCGTGTAAGAGGATGATGGAGAGGATATAGTATGATACATAATCTCCTAGGACTTCCCACTCAGCGTTCTGTGATTTTTTTTTTCTCGGCATAAGCGCCAAAACATTTAGATCATGACCCCCTCCCCCCCCCCCCTCCCTCGCTTCGATCAAGTCAAGTATGGCTGAGGCACAAAGTGAGCAAGTGTACAAGTCCATCGAAAGCAGAAAGACGAAAAAAAAAAAAAGGTTTATGGCAATTCTTGCGAGGGATCCACTCAACCTCAATGCAATGCTTGCACAACTTGTTTCGTCCGCCCGCAAGTTCGGGGCTTCGGCAAATGGTTGTTTGGTAAGGTGGGTACAAGTACTATACGTACGTACGTCCGTGCGATGCTTCTCCGCTCCGTACCAGTATTTATTTCATGGGTGTCTATGTGTGTGTGTGTGTGTGTGTGTGGCACAGTAGTTTACATGTGGTTCAACAAATTTAGAATTCAGGTGTGTGTGTTGTTGCAGCAGCTGCTGCTGCTGGATTTGCATTGAGTAGTAGGTGGTAGCAACGGTTATTGAAGCTTTTTCCATTTTTGTTTTTTATTTTAAGAAAAAGAAATTTGAGATATATTTGCCGGCGTTTTTGTGCCAATTTTTTTTTGGGGGGGGAGGATAAAGTTTAAAGTTTATGATGTTTTAATAAATGAATATTTATATAATTATATATATTCCATGAGTATGCGTGCGTGCGTGCGTGCGTGCATGCATATATATCATTCATGTTCGTCATCAAAAAAACACAGAGAGAAAAAAATAAATAAAAAAATGGATCGATCGGGGGTGTTCGTCGGTTGTGAAATTGGGGGGGGGGTTTCTTAAAAAAAAGAAAAGAATGAAAAGAAACTTTTGGAATGAATGATTTACATATGACGCACAGTGTAAACGGTGATTAACGGTAAGTTGGCCCAAATTTTTTTTAAAAAAATTCCCTTTCTCTCAACTTATCATCGAAAAAGATCACGACCACAACAACAAAAAAAAACCTAAAAAAAAAAAAAAAAAAAAAAAAAAACCTCCGAGTTTTTAAAACGTTTACTTGCAGTAGCTTTCCCGCTCTCCAACTCTGTTGGCGTTCCTGTGTGGTTGCCGGTTACCAAAAAGGTGGTTGTGAAGGTGTCAAGGTTGTGAGGGGTGTGTGTGATATGTGATAGGCAACGGACAGGGCTACAGGAAATAAGTATCATAAAAACATTTCCCTTCCACACCTCCCTCCCTCTCCGGGCCTTTTGGTTTTAAAAGTACGTACGCTAACGACAGCTCACTGGTTGTGGGTACGAAATGGATGGTGGAAATGTCACGTCACGTCAAGGTCACGGTCACGGTCACGGTCACCGGTGGTGTCGTCTCGTCCCAGCAGTTCGGGAGAGTTGGACGCCACTATCACCTTTCTTTCTTTTTTGTGGTTGCACAACAATAGAACTTCCATGTTGTTGGATGGTCGGGGGTCTTGTTGGTGACGAGAAGCATGAGAATGATGTCCGAGGAAGGTGTGATGATGTTGTTCAAGCGATTTTCTTTGTAATACATGTTGCCTCGTTAGGATAGATATGGCCGCTTACGATTTTGTGCAGTTCGGGAACAAGTGCGACTTCCTTATGGCTTGGGTTTTTAAAGCTAATGAGGCAGTAAGGCGGTAGGGCCGGAGAACAACAACAACAACAACAACAACAAGCACCGGGTGGTCCTTCCTTTGCACTGAAAAGGGATATTTTGAGCGATGGGTGGCTGATAGGCAAAAAGGGGTAAAGAACAGTATGGCTGAGGCAAAGACGATAATCGAGGCCATGTCATCTCGCGGTGGGAAAGGTTGACGCCTACCATGGGTTCGGATGAAGATCTTTTTGGGGCGTTTTACTCTTCACTCACCGGTGTGTCTCAGACCCTTGGAGCCACAACCGCCACCATAACCACCAACAGGATACCTACCGACACACCGGTAAAAGGGTGGAAGGGTGGTGGAGGTGGCGTGACGCTACTTGGTACCGATATAACAACCCTCACCGGTCTGTGCCAAACTCATCAAACAGGCACTTTAACCTTGTGCCCAATGTTTGAGCCTCAGCCACTCAGCCCTTCCAGGCTTTCCAGGTTTGAGCATGGGCTGAGAACCAGTATCTCGGGACCGTAAAAGGTGCGGTTATGCAAGTAAAACCTCAATTCGGGCGCCAGTGAGCATAAACCGCTGTGCATTGATCTACATACTACACACGCACACTTGATTACTCTCTGTGTAGGTATCCGTAACCCCCGTAGATTTATGATAAAGGAAGAATACAAGTGCTTATGGCTGTTTGACTTGTTGGGCTGTTCTTGGTTTGTAAACCTTCCGAACTTTACCGGTGGGATGGATGTAAGACAAAATTTGGCCCCAAACGTAAAAAAAGAAGCTTCTTGGAGGTTTTGGGGGGGGGGGAAGCTGCTTGTCAGGTAGGACGAGGCAACGCCACGGCGGTTATTTGGTTTCAAGCGAGGAATGGAATGGTGAAACAGAAGAATGATGATGGAAGACTTCGAGCAGAACGCATCAGATGCTGGTCTGATAGATAATCAGATGGGAAGGCCGGGCGGCGGCGGGGCGTGTATTCGGGCTTGACAACGTGAGAGATACTGTTGATGATGTATGTAAGGGCTGCCTACCTAGCCGGTGGCAGCGAGTTTCGAGATAGTGCTCGGCCGGATGATCATGGACATCGGTGAAACTGTTTTGGGTAAGGAACAGGTGAGTACATGGTCGAGACTTCAAAGAATCACACCTATCAGCCAATAGTGATCAAGTTCCTGTTGGTTCGGAAGCACTAGTAATTAGTAGTAGGCAGATGCTTTGAAGATGGCTCTGTCCGGTAATCAAGACGTCGATACTACTTCCGTAAACGATGATCACGCCGTTATCCGAACACACCGTCAGCCTCGGTGAATAAGTGCCACCGGGCGGCTGTTCGTGCCGCAGAAAATTGATCGAAAACGGGCTCTAATCTCGAAAGAACAACTTACTGCTGAGATGATCATTAGGGCCATCCTCTGACAACAGGGATGACCTGAACATGTGTGTGACATGAACCGCATGAAGTACGAATCAGTGAGTGCTGGCAATTCCCCAACCCAAATTCTGAACCAGTTATGTAAACAAAAAATTACACGTTATCTTCAGTGGAAAGTAACACACATAGTTACCCAAACAGGCCATTAGACTCGGTGAAGCGAGCGGACAAAACGGTCCCGTCAGAAATGGCTTGGGACACACGCTATCCCACGCACCTCACTCACTCGCAGCAAATCACATGAAGAATTCCAGATGGAGTGTGATCATTCATAAACTCATCATCTGCTATCTCGATCTGACAAACTTGAGAATTCACATGCTTAAAATACCGTTTCTCATTTCTCTCATTTCCATTCGCTCACGTTCCTGAAATGCTCATAAATTACATGCCATAGTCACACAATAGTCAGTCTTTCAATCTATCGTCCTAGTCCCCATCCTTTCCTTTTTTTCCCTCTTGTCCACTCCCCATCTCATTTTACTCCTCACCATCCTCCAACAACCCGGCCTCCTTCACCAATCCCCAGAAAACACCCTTCCTCTTGATTAGCTCCTTGGGCTTATCAAACTCTACAACCTCCCCCTTGTCCAGCACGACAACCCTGTCAGAGTCTAAAATCGTATTGATCCTATGCGCAACAGTAATAATCGTCCTGTTGGCAAACAGTGGACTTCTAAGCGTCATCTGCAGCATGGCGTCCGTCTGCACGTCAACTGCAGCCGTGGCTTCATCCAAGACTAAGATATTTGATGGCGTCAAGAGCGCTCTAGCGAGTGAGACAAGTTGACGTTGACCCTGAGATAAATTGGAACCTATCAAGTGCAAAAAAAGAAACCAAAGTCAGTATATAGTGTTAAAAAAAAATGAATGATGTATGTTGCAAAAGAAAGTTCTTTTGTCGCGTGATGAGGCTTGCATCATTTGTTTTGCTTTTTTCCTCTTTTAAGTTCATGCAGCTCTTGGTTTTTCCCCCTCACCATCACGGCCGCAAGCCCTCTCGATCCTGCAGCCATGCCAGTGCGGAGGGGATGGTCGCCGGCACTGGCGCGGCCCAATCCCCAACCCCAACCAAGCAAAAATAAGCAGTGATCCGTTAGACTGGTAGCGAGGAGGGGAAAAGGGGATTTCTAAGCAAGCTTTTGCTCCTTACTTCCCCGTCTCACTTGCGCAAGAATATAATAAACCCCTCTCACAAATGTTCGGAGTCCGGCTCCCTGTTGCTCCTCGTCCATGATACGTCAAGACTTGACGTGACCCCGGACGAAGGACGCATATAATGTATCGGAGATCATGCAGGGGATGGTACCGATATTGTCGTTTGCATAATACGACAACGTCGGTGATGGAGGGGCAATGGGAAGCGCCCCCCTCTCCAAAGTTTTTTTGTTTTTGCGCATTCCCATCCTTGCTGGCCCGGGAGCTTTCCATCCGTGTGTACACTTTATACACCACATGCAAGACTCGATTGAAAACAAAGATGAGGCATCAACATTTGGGTGTGGCAGATACTACACACACCCACTTCGCATGCATGCAAGTAGCCGCGATTGCGCCGCTATCATACCGAAGAGTGGGCAGAAGAAGCGACGCTACACAAGAACCAAAGAAAAAAAGCCGACAGAAAGCGCAATGGAGGGTGTGTAACCACGTGCGGGAGAGCGTGAAAGAAAGTGGAAGCTTACCTCCTTCGTGTATCTTTGCCTCCAAGCCTCCATCCATGGAGGAAACATGGTCTTTTAGCCGGGCATGTTCTATATGGAGAATATATTAGTCTTGTGTCACCATTACCGTCATCACCAACGAAAATTAAACGGAATGAAGAGCCAGGGAAAGACCGGCTCATGTGAACAACGAGAGGAGGGTTGGATGGGTAGGAACGGATGATGATGTGCAGTGTGACACCACAGCAACAACAGAGGAAACGTACCAAGAACACTCCAAAGCTCCGTGTCATCATGTACATGACCCGGATCGAGGTTGTCCCGAATTGTGCCCTCGAATAGAGCAGCATCCTGCGGGATGATTGCTAATCGTCGTCGGAGGTCCAACAAGCCAATGTTGGAAGTGTTAAGTCCATCAATGCTAATGTGACCAGTGTCGGGCTCAATGATCCTAAACAGCGCTAGCGTCAATGAGGACTTGCCGGCTCCGGTGCGTCCCACGACGCCAATTTTCTCGTGCGACTTGATATCCAAGTTGACATTCTTGAGCACAAGATCCAAGCCTTCCCGATAACGAGTACTGTAATTTGTGAACTCAACTTCGCCACGAGAAGGCCAGCTGACAGGGGGCCTGTTGCGGTGAACGATCTCAGGGGCTTCACTGGGCAGCCGAGCATACTCGAGCACGCGCTCAACAGACACAATGTTGGTCTCTACCTCGACCGTCTGACGGACGATCCAGTTGAGAGATGTGGTAATCGTTAGAGCATAAGACATGCCCAGACCCACCATCCCTTCATCCAGCTTGACGCCATTGGCGATGGAGATGACAGCCAGGCCAGCAGCTGCCAAGATGACTACGGCACCGATAAACTCAAGTCTCACCGCCAGCCACCTGTTGGCGCTGATAGAGGGGAAGTAGGCCCGCAGATTGTTGTCAACGCGCCACTCATTCTCAAGCTCAAACCGATCCTGCTGACGATATGCGCGAATCGTCGAGATACCGCCAAGAGATTCTTGAAAGTGCGCGTAGATGGGGCTACGGCTCACGCTGTCCAGTCTCTTCAACTCACGGGATGTGCGCAAGTAGTACCTCTGAATCCAGACGTACATTGCGCCCAAGGGAATAATAAATGCCGTGAAGGCAGGGGTCGTAACGGAAATGACCACCAGGGTGAAGCCCGACTTTGCGAGGTTGACGAACAGCATGTTGAATGTTCGAGCAAGTACTTCGTCTACACGATAAATGTCACTTTGCAAGGGTTGGTGATAATTAGCATTCCGCATCATAGAAGAGATAAAAGCTGCATGATACGTGACAGCAAGGGTACACAGCATGACTCTCCTCTCCACTGCCTCACACCTTCGGGATGCTGGACGCTCGAGGCGAGCCGCTGTGATCGCGCATGTCCTCCCTCGGCAAAATAACGCCGAGAGCAAGATAGAATGAATAGACACGAAGAGAATTAAACTTACCTCGAGAATCTGTTCAAAATGCGACCGGCCGGTGTCACATCAAAAAATGACATGGGTGACCTGAAGATGGCGGTCGCCATACGTTCGTGTAACTTTCGAGATGCCTATGCGAACCATTTTGTAAGCAAGGGGGCTCTGGTTTGCAATTCTCACCACCATCGCCGTTACATACCTCGATCGAGCAAAAGATCCAGAGAATCAGAGTTTGCAGCACCGAGAGCGCGGCAGCACCGATACCAATCACAAAGTATATGCTGAGATACTTGGCAACGTCGGGGTTTCCGCCCGCCTTGGTGTTGTGGTCGGCCCATTTCTTGAGCCACACGTTCCCACCTAAAGATCCCATGTTAGCAATGCTGTGTATCGCTTCAAAGAGGGGGCAGTGCCGTAAAAACACGGGAGGATATGAGAATTGTTGCCACGTGAAGGTTTCAAATCAAGATTCAATCAAGATCATCGAGAGCGGTGAGCCAGTGCGACGGTAGAATGTGTTCTCAAAGTCTCTCGATAGTACCGAAACTTGAAGTAGGGGGACAAAATACTGAAATGATTTCGAGACAGAACAGTAACTTACCAATTCCAGCCGACTGGGCAGCAATAAGTGTAAAGATGTAAACAAGAACAGCCAAAAGGTTGGCCGTTTTGGCATACTCGGTGTAGACCGACCATTTAACCTTGCCTTGCTCGGAGAACTCCTTGGCCTGCCTGGTCTTGCTAGAAGGGTTCTCCTCATCAGAAAGTTTGCCCCTTGGTCCGTTGAAGCTAGCAGCGCTGGCACGTCTCAAAGTGTTCATGCTGCCAGTTCTAGGCTTAGGCGCCGAGAGAGATGAGCTACCGGGTCCTGGTCTGATAGCCTGAAGAGTGCTGAGTCCTTCCTGGGCTTCTTCCATGTCTTCCTTTTCTTGGCTGTTGCTACCCTCGGCATCAATGACAGTGGATGTCTCACTATCGCTTCCTTCAGGGGTCGAGGCAGGCGAGGTTCCATTTGACTCGTTCTGGCCATAAGTCTTCATCAGATCAAAAACCAGTCCCTTCATTGCCATGAGTTGCCGATAAGTTCCCTTCTCGGAAATCTCGCCCTCCCTGAGCATGCAGATGTAGTCCGACTCGACAAGAACCGGGATAGAATTAGTAGCCAGAATTCTCGTCTTGGAAGCCAAGAGACCCTTGGGACCCAGGACGTTGTTGATGATGTGGCGCCCGACGTGGGAATCGACTGCAGAGAGAACGTCATCGAGGAGGTAGATATCAGCTCTTGCGTAGACAGCTCTGGCTAAAGCAACACGAGCCTTTTGACCACCGCTGAGTGAAATACCGCGTTCCCCAACAACAGTCTCATCGCCATCGGGCAACTGAGCGAAGTCATCGAGCAAGGCGCAAGCCTTTACTGTCTTTTCATAGAAACTTGAATCATAACGATACCCGAATATAATGTTTTCGCGAACCGTGGCGTTCATGATCCAAGAGCTCTGACTCGCATATGCAATGTTTCCGTGGACCTCAACCTCGCCCTTTACTTTCCACAAATCACCAAGGATGCTCTGCAAGAAAGAGCTCTTGCCGGCCCCGACAATACCGACGATGCACGAAAGCTCGCCCTTGTGAGCAGTGAAGTTAATGTCGTTCAGCACAGTTTTGTTCTCATGGCGGTCCCAGGAGAAAGTTGCATCACGAATGCTGATGGTCTCTTCTCCGATTTCCTCGACAGGGGCTTTTTGAGTCACGGCGTTGGACTGGAGCTCTTCGGCAGTCAGGTAGGAAGTAAGACGACCAACGGCAACGGTTGCTTCGATGATGGATGTGATGACCATCGGAAGAACAGCAAGAGGGAAAGTCAAAAGGTTGAATAGGGCTTTAGGAAGTCAGTGATCGAGTCTCGGAGATTAAGATAGAGTACGTACCAAGACAAGGGAAGACAATGTCAGTGGTCAGAGGGCGGTCGCTGGTATATACAAACACAGCAAACGTCGAGCATGACACCAAGAATGGCGTCGACGACCAGGTAAAGTTGGCAAACGCCTGGCCGGCACCGATTTTACGCAGATTCTTCAACTCTTGATCGTTTCTGATGTAGTTGAGTTTGTTCATGAAGGCGGCTCCCCACGCGTACAGCTTGATGCTTTTCATGTTGTTAACAATCTCGGCGATCAAGCGGCTTCTCGCGTCCTTGTTCTTCATCTGTTGCTTCTGTAGGTTCTTCATGAACCTCGCGATCAAACCGTTGACGGGAATCATAACAATCATGACGCCGATTCCGGCAAGCATAGACCATCCAACGAGGTGGTAAAGCGAGACCATGCAAATAATGATCTGGAAAGGGGCAGACCACACCTGCTGGGCGAATTGCGTGAGATCCTGAAGGCGCTGAGCATCGACAGCCATGTAGTTAACGATGTCGCCGGTCGACTTGTTCTTGCGCCCTTCGTTGGAGAGCTTCAAGGCCTTCTTGTAAATGGCTGAAGTAAGACCCCCCTTAATCCTCATGCCAGTGACAAAGGTCGCTTGGAAATACTGATGGATCATGGTTGTCTGGAACACAGCAATGGCGAACATTGCCAAGGCGATAGATGCACCTTTAATAATCGGCTGAGGCTCTTCTCCAGGCCTGTTGTATGAAGCAACAAATGAGATGAGATACCTCAGCAGCTGAGGTTGACTGAACTGCGAGATATCGTTGCCGATCTTGAAAAAAGCCGCAAGGATGTATGGACCACCGTAGGCATGAAACATGGCCATCCAGAGAGATGGATGCTCATGATTCTTAATTTGTTTCTCCCAGGCGTTCCCGAACGCCGAACCGGTAGCCCTTGTAGTGTCATCCTTTGCCAAAGCCCAAAGGTCCTCCTCAGTCAGGAAAGTCGAATAGCCATGTTTCATCAATGGTGTCAGCCATGAGAATGTCAGACGAGAGAAAACGGTGGCGTATTCGATAGGGCATTCATCTTCCTCCACGAGCGCTTCGTAGGCCGAGCTCTTTTTGGGCCACAGCCACTCAAAGAAGAATTCGACAACAGCAAGTCCCAGGCCCACAGTATATGTGATGAAGTATGGCAAATTCTCCTCGTAGATCTTTTGCGATATGAGAGACCGAAGTTTGACCGCGAGAGAGATGAGAAGGAACAGCCAGTAGAACAGAACAACGCCATTGGCATTTCGCAGTCGCGAGTGCTCGAGCCATTGGATGGTGAATATCACAAAGAGAGACAGTATCGTCGCAGCCGTCGTGTAAACTCTAAAGTCACCAAACCAGATGTTCGGGTATGAGATTATTTGGAAGGCCAGTTGAACGGCAACATCGACGATGATGAGACCAAGCAGGATCTAAGCACGCGCGCAAAGTCAGCGCATTTCATTCCTTTGATTCCGGTGATCGCATTAAAACCTACCTGTTTTGTCCAAAAATGCCAATCTTTGGACACAGGACCTGGCGTCTTCCTTTTTACCAACCACCAAACGGCAATTGACCCAAGAACAATTCCAAAAGCAGCCACGCTAGCCACCCACACATCGATAAAGCACGGCGTGAAGTCATATCGGATTGGGCTTAATGGACCCCATCCTTCCTCGTTCCCACATAATGGTTGCTTAAACGTACGCGCCGCGCTCAAATATCCCTTCCCGAGTGTGTATGGAGTGGAATGGTACCCAGTGAACGATCCCGTCTCGAACATGGGCTTCTGCGATCCAGCATAGCCGCCGCCAAACTGAGCCATCTCCTCCTCCATGGGCTCAGACAGTGTGTATTACCTCCTCGGGATCGCGGTCAGTGAAGTCATAGCAAGACTCTAAGTTCGTTGGGAGAGAAGTTCGTTGAGAGAGAATAGCGCTGTGGCGCAAGAGAGGTTCGAAGGCTATTTCAGTTAAAGATGGGTTGGTTGGAGATCAGCGTGAGGCTCGTTGCAAACTTTGGTGTTGGTTTGAAATGTATGGATGGATGGATGACGTTCGATCGTAGATTTTTAAAAGATCCCTTCCGTAGATCTCCTTTGCGCAAAACCAACAAGGAGCAAATGATGGCTACCTTATGAATGCGACAAAAAGAAACAAAAGTATGCAGTGGAAGAAAGAGGCGGGAGTAGCAATGGATGGGGAAGGAAAAAAGAATTGAAAATGGAACCAACCAAACATCAACGCGCGCTCTGTCTCTCTGGGGACTTCCGCGCAGTGAATTGTCAGCAATGGAATCCTGCCGTAGAAGCCCTGCGAGCTTCCTGCGATGCCGTTCCGCTTCCGAGTCGCACAGGGGTTCCCCAGGGAAGCTAGCTGCATGCAGCTCGCTGGCGGGTGCTTGCTGAGGTCATGAGCATTAGCCGGGAATTAACGGCGTTGGTGCTCTTCTGGTGTCACGATGCCATGAGTTGGCAACCAAGACAAGGTACACCGCTAACAGGCAGAGGGGACAGCTCCACCCGAACTCGGAAGCTGTTTTTATTACCCCACTATCTCGTCCCCGTCACAGATTCAGTGGATGTTGTGACGACAGCAGGTTGCCTGCTTCATCAGCAATTCTTCAACCGATGAAAAGCTATTTTGCGATACGAGTCTGTCCTATTGAAGAAGGGCGTGGTATAATATGGGTAACACAAACCTCCCGAGTCAAGCTGGAGCGAGGAAAGAAATGGGATAGTACATACAAACCCCGAGCGTATCCGAGGGCCCGGATCTTGGTCTCGGTAGGTACTTTGTTGCGCCGCTGGCTCCAGACGGGACTATCCATCACCGGCCTCAAAGCAAGCATGTCAATGTCGATCTATAAGAGACAATGATGGAGTCAATCTTCAGCTACAGCACCTCTCAACCTGTACGTTCATCACAGGCTCTGCCATACACTTGATCTACAAACCAATTCAAATCCAAATCCAACCTGTCAAACATCTCGTGCATCCCGTACCTGAATCCTACTACTACCCCACCATTAGGGCTCTCCTCTTGGCATTCTGTCTGTCTCTCCAAATGACGTTTTGACCAAACTGCCCCGCAAATGTCTCCTTCACCCTCATCCTCACCACTCACCAAAACATCCACCCACCAACAGCCTCAGGCCCAATCACGAATAACACCCCAATCAACCCTCCTCACCCTCCTCGGTATCCTCACAATCCTAATCGCCCTCTTCCCCTCCTTATTCCGCTATCTCCTCACATCTCACTCAGCAGCACCACCAACCATGTGGACCCAGAAACACATAACCCTCCCGCCCAAATCCCGCGGCTCCTACCTCATAACCGACCTCATAGTCCAACAGCTCCAGCCCGAACTCCGCCAGTACAAAGTCGGCCTCTTGAACCTCTTCGTCCAGCATACCTCGTGCGCTTTAAGTCTGAACGAAAACTGGGATGAGGATGTGAGGGCCGATATGAGCGACACGCTCGATAGAATCGTGCCCGAGGCTGGACCTAATGGGGAGGAACTGTACAGACATAGTTGCGAAGGTATGTGTCTTCATCTTGTCTTTTTATTTCGTAATGATGATCCAGATGTGGTGGTTGTGCTAGAAAGTGTAATTTTGAAATGAGCGGTTGGGAAATGAGGAGAAGAAGAAGAAGCTGGTTTATACAAAGAGATATCATACGGGGCTACATAAAACGGGACTGACGAGAAATAGGACCGGATGACCTCCCGGCGCATGTTAAATCTGCTCTGATCGGAGCTAGCGTCACGATTCCTATCAAGGATGGAAAACTGGTAGAGTTTTCCCTGAGTAGTAGGTGATGAGGGTGAATGCTGATAAAGTAAACAGTGCACCGGAACGTGGCAGGGGATTTGGTACCTGGAATTCAGGGCGCAGAAGCATACGCGAAAGGTGGTTGCTACGATACAGGGTGAGAAGGCTCAATAGAGATAGGAATCTGTATATTCTGTAAGTCTGGGGGAGATTTCCACTTCGAATGAACCGTAGATGTATATCCAAGAGGTCATGGACAAGCAGGCCTTGGAATACGTACTTTTATTGGGCGATATTGCATCAGATGTACAAGTGGCATACAAGAGTATCACGTCACATATTGAGGTAGGTATCTATGTACACACTACAGGGTCGAAAACAACATGTAGATATACAAAACAGTTATCCAAGATTTTGAGGCGTCCTTCATCATATGCATACAGTTTGAGGTCTTGAGAGACAGACAGATAGCCAAGAAAGGCAGTACACAAAAATACAAAGGGTATCACCAGATATGAAAATATGAAAAGGAAAACAAAAATGTGGGAAACATGTCTGTAAGATTTGAATGCCTCCCAGCTTTTCCTATCCTCAAAGATGGCACATCGCCAAAAATAAAACGTAGAACAAGACAGATTCCGTAAACTAAAGCCTCTATCTCATTCCGTGAGGCGCCTTCATAGAAACGCCGGACTCCATTGCCCCAGAAGTCGAATTCAATGGACTCACCCGTCCGAGGAAAGAAAATTATCAAAAACGATGAAAAGACGAATGCGAGGTGACGGACGCAGGCAGACAACCCGGTAATAATATGGATCAGGTTGGCTTGGCTAATGGTGGACGCCGTTCTCCTGCTTGAGTACGGTGTGGTTGCGGCTCGGCAGGTCCTGGGTAGTACTGGTACCGTTACCCATGTCGACGTCCTCGCCATCGCCACCAGCGAGATGCTTGATCTGGGGCTTCACATCGCCCGTATAGCCGGCGCTCGGAGTGGTAGCAACAACGTTGCCGTTCTCATCGACAAACTCAAAGTTATATCGGCTGAGAAGGTGTGGGATAGCCGAAAGCTGTGGGCCGTAGCGCTGGGTGTTGTCATACAGCTCGAAGAGAGGGACAGCAAGCAGCTTCATGTTTTTAGGGACGCTGAGAACCTCTATAATTTAGGGTGAAATGGTTAGTGGACGTTGGCATAGAGCCGAAAAGATAAATGAACAATGGAGGAAAGACAATAGAAAAGGAGAGAAGAAACAAAGAAAGAGAAGGAATAAAGAAGAGTTGAAGGGCTTACTGGTCTCTGGGAGCTGGATGAAGTAGAGCTTTTTGCACTCCTTTGGGCGTGTGATGTGGGCAGGAACGAAGGGGTACATGAAGGTCTCGGCATTGGGACGCCACCATTGGGCCAAACAATCACCAATCTGCCAGTCGCAGGGCTTCTCGCCCTCCCCGAGGCTGCCAACGGGCGCAAGACGCTCGTCTAGTCGAGCCTTAAACCCCTCGATCTCGTCGTCCTCAGGACGCAGGTAATCGCCAGGGAGCTTGAAGAAGGCATTGGCGATTTGCAACATGAGGATGTGCGGGTGGTTATGCTCGTGGCAAACCAAAATACCCTCGCAAGTGCGGCGCATACCATGGGCAGAGTAGTGCTCCTCAAGACGGTTGAGGCGCGCCATTACACTGGGATCCTCCTCAGGCTGTGTCTCCTTCACGCCAAAGGTATAGTTCGAGAGCGGATACAGACGGATGGTCTCGGGCTGATTCGCATTGAAGGGCAGCGGGATGATCGGCGGGCGCTCGCTCTGCAGCGCATTGGGAGTGATTGTAGACATCTTCGGGGTATGCGATTGTATTGGCGATTGCGATTAAAGCTCGACCTGTCGAACAATTAGTGAATGGTTCGGTTTTCTGGCCATGTCCAAGTTGACAGCAGCTTGGCCTTCAACTGCCTCGCGGGCTGTTGCCGACTCGGCGCCCAGCAGGAGAGAGCGTTACCTGGAAAGTCAAGAATACAACTCACTGGGTGTTTTCTCTCCGAAAAATGGGGAAGGATATCTCTGCAAGTCCACTCACGAAGGAAAACTAGAGAAAAGATGAAGGCTTGTAGAGTTGCCGAAGAACCAAGCTCCCGATCTACGGAGAAGTAATTGACTGGCGACTTGGTCTCCGAGTAAGATTTTGCGCAGATACGCAATTGATTGGGAGATCCGAGTCGAAATAGAGAAAGAAAATGATGATCTCTCTCTAGCGACCCAGAGGGAGTGAACTCGAAGTACCTCTCAATTCAAGAACAAGCGAGGCGAGCGACTGTTGGGAAATTAAAAAAAAAGAAGTGATGGGGAGAAGGAATCTCTGGAATTTTACCCTTCAAAACTGAAGAGGAAGTTTCAAGAGTCTTGCAATCGTTCTAGAACGAAGCTCAAGAGAAATATCTGAAATGAAGCCCCGAGCAATGTTGAACTGTTGTTGACAATGATGCCCAGGTCGGTAGTCGCTAATCGGTGTTGTTGACAGGGCGAAATGGTGGGGATAGGCAAGTTATTTGCGCCCAAAGAGGTAGGCGGTCAAGATGATG
Source organism: Cladorrhinum sp. PSN259 (assembly GCA_033725935.1). Classification (NCBI taxonomy): domain Eukaryota; kingdom Fungi; phylum Ascomycota; class Sordariomycetes; order Sordariales; family Podosporaceae; genus Cladorrhinum; species Cladorrhinum sp. PSN259. The sequence goes on from MU867077.1 coordinate 404,741, forward strand.
GTGGCTCGAGCTCCCTTAGAGCCGCATTGACGATAACGTCTCGATTTAACAATAACAGCATGGGCATACTGCGTAGCTTCCATTGTGCATTACATGATAGTAAAAATACCGCAATAGGTTCAAAAAAAGCCCCCTCTGTGATTATTTGAAATAAATCTTATCCATTTCTTCAGTTTCAACATTTCATCTGAATCAGGCAATATTTTATTTTGGTCAATCTCACATTGTTCTGAAGCAACGGCTCCAATAGGCTGAACAACGACGGGATGGAGGTGGATTGGGCTTGACTCGCCATAATCTATGGTCGTTGCCAATCATCCGATATCTGATATCCCAACAAACTTCAATATACTTTGCTAGAGACTGTTCTCGGCGATTATTTCGGCAGACCCACAAACGCGGGGCCGTTGTCTCCACACTCGGTGAGTTTATATCGACGACACAAGCACATGGGATGAGGAGGAAGGCAAGAATCGAAGGCGACTTCTGGGATATCGTCGAGTTTGAGATGAGACTGAAGTCGCATTTGTGTCCAACTGCGACCTCAAGCTAAATTTTCATAACACAGTGATAACTACTTGGATGAAAATGATCAAGGACCAGGATCATGTTGTCGTCGAGGGCAAATAGCGTATTTTTAGACGCCTACTTGCCCCGCCTGAATATTCAAAGAGATCAATCTACTAGGTAGAGTTCTCTGCATCAAAAATTGGATAAAGCTTCCTTAAACGTGAGCTTCGAGGTCTTCTGGGCACTCAGCTGGTCTTGCGTGCAATACAAGGTACCGGTAAAATCACAATATCTAGTTGTTCCTGGCCATGTTAAAAAAAAAAAAAAAAGGAAATCAATTACACAAACGTGAATGGTTTGATAAAAACAGCTAGCATCCGGAACTCTCGATAGGAAATGAGCAACAAGAAACTTAGTAAGGTGGTCATGGAAGGTGGCTAACAAAATAGTTGGCTTCATCATAGCCCCTTATCGTGAACTTGGAGCTGGCCATGAACATGCGAGAAACTTGAATCGAAGCAAAGCATAGTGCCATCCATCTAAAATTGAAGTACTAGGTAACAACAAGGCGATATCGTCAAAGCCATCACCGCGCCCAGATCCGAGTTCGCAAGATTGGCAGCTCTTCAGGGCTCCTTCCTTCGCACTATCGTACCTTCCTCTCCAATTTCTTCTTCCAGGTGTCTCCCACCCCATCACCCGGTTGGCTGGCCCACCTTCCTGGCTGCTTTCCGTCTGATTTGTTTACTACTTCAAATGGTGAGTCAGGTACCATCGGTAGCTCGCGCCTTCCTTCCAGTTCTGAAGCAGCTCAGAGGTTCCAGGTCATCTCATTCATCTAGGACTTTGAGCAATTCTACCCACCTTGCTCTCCAACATCCAACTCTCTCTTTCCATCACCTCCGCTACCCCAATTCCGACCGCCAACACTTGGCCAGTTACCGCATCGAACGTGTACCATATTGTAAAAGGTTAGTATCACATCATCTTTGTCGATTCATTTGCAGCTGCATTTTGTTTCCCTGATGCTTTCAATTTCAATTGCTTTCTTCTGCGTTATTCCTCGACTCTCGAGTCGCTGCGATTATTTTCATCACGTACTGGCAGCCCAAAGTTAGGATCACATCATTCGAGTGGCCGTAGCGATCATATGCTTTAGATTGTAGCACGAATACAAGTTCTGTCCTGTTTCCACACTGTTTCAGCGAATTTACGCTACTAACGCTCTGTTGCGTCTTGTTTCTGCTGTCTTCATCTCATCTAACTGACACCAGTACTAGCTTTTGGGGGAGCCACATCCTCCTACTGCTCTAATCATCATGAGTATTCCAATTATGGAGCAAGATGACCACGGTCGTCTAAACTTGCGTGCCTTAGACAATCTCACATTGGAGACAAACTATGACAAACTAGAGCAAGGCGTCGAGACCGGAGTTCGGCTTCTTAAAGAAACGAAGGCTGCGTTTCTGAGCGCTCACGAGGTGCCAGAGATCCATTCGTGGATCAAGTCTATCGACGACCTTGAGGCCCAGGGAAAGAAGGGTACTACCGTCGTCGGAGTTGTCGGTAGCACTGGAGCAGGTAAAAGTTCTGTAATCAACGCGGTCCTGGACCAAGAGTCGCTGCTTCCGACAAACTGCATGCGCGCATGCACAGCAGTGATAACCGAGATCTCATACAACGACTCCGACGACCCCAACAGCCTCTATCGCGCAGAAATTCACTTCATCAACAGCAATGAGTGGGCGAGGGAGCTCCAGATCCTTCAAGCCGACATCCACAGCGGTAGCCTTGTTGGCTCCGATGACCACACCGCTGACAGTGATGCTGGAGTCGCCTATCACAAGATGCGCTCGGTTTATCCGAGTCTCAGGGCGGAGGATATCAAGAAAGGCAACTTTGTCATTCGAGACCTTCTCGAGTTTACGGATGTCAAGGATCTGCTTGGATCCGTCAAACAAATCATTGGCGCCTCTGCCACCGAGTTTGCTGAGACACTTCGAACCTTCATTGACTCAAAGGAGAAGGGCCGAGGCCGCAAGAAGGAAGAAGAGTCGATGGAGTATTGGCCTCTCATAAAGGTCATTAAGATTTTTGTGAAGTCGCAGACTTTGGAGTCTGGCTTAGTGTTGGTTGACCTGGTAAGATTCTGCTCTTTTTGACCGTTATCTATCACCCCAGAACTAACAAATGGACCAATTTAGCCCGGAGTTCAAGATTCCAATGCTGCACGTTCTGCGGTGGCATCAAAGTACATTGAGCAATGCTCAGGCCTCTGGGTCATTGCGCCTATTACACGGGCCGTTGATGACCAGGCGGCCAAGGTCTTGATTGGCAAATCTTTCAAGCAGCAACTGCAATTCGATGGCACCTACTCAACCATCTCTGTTATCTGTTCGAAGACAGATGATATTACCATCTCGGAGATTCTGAAGGCAATGCCTGAAGACGAGCCAGCGCATGCCCTCTTTGATCAGTCGGAGGCCTGCCAGAAGAAGCTGGAAAAATTGCAGAATGAAGCTCAAGAGACCCAAGTCCGCGTGGAGGGCTTAACCGCCCGCATTGGAGAAGTTGAAAAGGAGATTGCGTGCCTCCAGTCCGCAATCTGTTACCATGATCCCGAGGGGGGTGATGCGTTGACGCTTTCATCGCCCAGAAAGCGGCCCGCTCGAGCAGCTGCCGAAGAATCTCGGAAACGCCTCCGTCGGATGACGGACAGTGACTCCTCCTCTTCCTCCGAGGACGAGCTTCAAGCTTCAGACGCTGAGTTGGAGAAAGAGCAATTGTCTTTGGAGGCAGCAAAGCAGCGTCTCAGTGTCCTTCAGGTCGAGCTTGGCCGTTTGCAGACGGAGAGAGAGGAGCCCAGCAAGCTTCAGAAATCCCAGAAGAAGGACATCAAAGTGGTCAAGAGAGACATAAAGCGCCTTAAACAACATACTCGAAGCGCTTGTATTAAATACCGGAACGAGTACTCTCGTCCAGCCATTCAAACCCAGTTTGCCAACGGAATCAGGGAGTAAGTCGCTCTCTCGTTACCTTCTACTGATTCATCCAACCTCGACTGACCATTATTGTAGGATTGATGTGGACAATGCTGCCCAGGATCCAGACAGCTTTGACCCACAATATGCCGAGCGCGACTACGAGCAAATCGCACAGAAGTTGCCTGTTTTTTGTGTTTCTAGCAAGGCTTATCAGAAGCTGTCGGGCCGCCTTGAGAAAGATGACCCCATTGCTGGATTTTTCAATCTGGGGGATACCGAGATGCCTGCCCTCATGGAGCATGCCCGTCACATTGTAGCGGAAACCCATGCAGCTGCCTTTCGCCGATTTCTTCGGGATCTTTGCCGGTTCTTCAATTCACTGCATATGCAAGTTGTGATTGCCGACAAGCCGTTAAAGTTGGCAGATGATCTCAGAGAGAAAGAGGTGGAGGCTCTTGAGAAAGCCATGGAAAAACTCCGTCGGGTATGTTCCTATCCCACACTTGCATTTTAATGCACAAGCTGACGTGACTGTCTGATCCATAAGGGTATTTCTGATGAGATTGACGTGGCTTTCGACGGACTTCGCGATGTCCTCCACCGCAAGATCTTCCTGAGACTAACAGCAGCAGCAAATGTGGCATCCGAGGCTTCAGTGGCCACTGTCGAGAGATGGGTTGCTAAAAAGAGTGATGGTGGCCTTCCATTCACGACTTTCCGCGCAACTTGTGTTCGAGAGTACGTCTTCCGCGCGTCCCGGTCCGTTGGGTCAGAGGCCTTTCTTTGCTAACAATGCAACAGTGGAGTCTTCAGGGGATCCAGAGGTCCCAAGAACTTCAACGAAGGTAAAGCCCAACCAGTGTAGCGTCGTTTACATGGCTGTCTTTGCTGACATGACACAGAGCTTGCTGCCCCCATGATGGGAATGATGGCCCCCCCGTGGGAGGAGATCTTCACCAACTTCGTTCCCAAGTTTCTCAGCGCGCTCGGGGCAGATATGGCAAAGCACCTGGAAGCATTCAGGAAGTACGCCAATGAACGCAAGCAGCTGCAGACTTCTCCCACTTTCAAACTGGTGCAGCGTCAGGTCAAGCTGCTGGAGGCCAGCTTGAGAGAATGTGCCGAGCTGGCTATGCAGGTGGCTGCTGGACAGAAGGAGGCAAATCGTTTAATTGTTCCAACGATTGGAAACCGCATGTCACCTGCATACAGCTTTTGCCTGGAGCAGTCAGGTATGTTGCAGTTTGCCAACAAGAATTCTCTACTACCAGGAAGTACTGACACATATGTCAGGCGAAGGATGCTTTACCATCATGAGAGAGCACATGAACACGCACATTCACAACATACGCGATGCCATGTTTTTCGATGCCGCGGTGGTCGTCGAAAACTCCATCACTGCCTTGGTGGATGACCTCTTTGTTCAGTTCAAGAAGAAGGCGTCTCGGACAACGAACAAGGTTGAGGAGGACTATAAGGCATTGCTGGCAAACCAGCATATCTTTGCGGCATTGGCCACGTCTCGCGACACGGTCCGCAGCCTATTGTCTCGTGTAGATGAATGCTTCGACAGGATCGTGCGCCCTCCTGTCGTCGTCCCTCTGGTTCTTCCCATGCAGACCCCTCAGCCGGCTGCTACCGGTGTCGCAAGCGCTTATCGACCTGCTGCTTCAGGCCAGATTACCATCAAGCTCGAGGACGATGACTCTGATTGCGCCATGCAGATGGACTAGACCAACTGTTTCATGTCGAAGATATCATTAAGGGGTGCATCTCATTTCGAGTAGTTTAGGGATAGCGGAGTCGCTACCCTTGGGAAAATGATGGAGTTAATAATGTGTAATATTTAAGCAAAACTGTTTGCTTGTGGTTCACCAGAACTTGAAACTAACATGCCTCAAGTTTTGTAAGACAACCTATTTCATGGAACTACATGATCTTGGGTTGATTTTGATGGGATTCGACTTTAGGAAACGGAATCATCACCGGGATTGGGATTGGCTGAGATTTGTTGGAGGAATTGTTAGGAGTTGTTCAGGAGATATGGAAATGACCAAATGGGAGACAGGAAACTAAGAAGCCGAGGAAGGAGGATTCATGGATATTCATTCTCGAGGGGAACCCGACCTTTTTTTCTTCAACTTGACCATCCCAGACTTTCATGAATTACTCTGTTCTCAAGAGAAGGCACTGCTGCCAGAGACGACCATGAGGTAGTAACACAGAGGAATTCCTCAATAATACTTTTTGACAAGAAAACCAGAAACACTTGCAGGGTGATTATATCGTGAGAGACGTGCTTATCTGGGTGACGGCTTAATGGGGGCGCCGAGATATGAGATATGAGCGAGGTGCGGCATCGTATCTGGGCACAGCGGCTCGGAGATTTTGGACCGAGTCCAGATTGACCGGTGAGCCGGTTGGCTTCTCTTCCAGGTTAGATGGGGGTCAAATGTTGGTGGAAGAGGGTGTTGTGTGTGGTGGGTGCAGCTGCAGGGTGTGCCATCGGAACCAGGAACAGGTACATGAACAAATGTCACATCTGATCCGGATTGGCCTGAGGTCATGACGCCTTTACTTTGCACGGGTAAAAAAAAACTGCATAACTTGCAACTCTGCAAGAAGAAGTGGGAGGTGGGAAAGCATCAGTAATTGGCCAGGGTGAATGCAGGTATGAAAATGGAGGTTATCATGTGTCAGACACAGAGAGACATATATACAAAAAGAATGAAAAAGCATGAAGACCTGCAGAAAGTTAAAATCACCGGCAAAGGAAAACGATCGAGATTCTCGTGTCTGCATGCATACAGCACGGTGAGAGAGGCATGTAAAGAATGAAAAGTAGAAGAGGGTTGGAATATCATCCATACCTAGAAATGGGCCCCAAAGGCTATGAAATAAATGCCTTTTCCGTCTTGATATATCTTCTTCCATGGACACCTGTACCTGACCCCCATTCAATCTAATCGTCCGCAAATAAAGTCACACCCGATGATGGACGGGCCGATACGCATCGTATTCAATACCCGTGTGGAATGGATTTTGGCTCCCGATTTGCACCTACTTTGCACCCGGTCATGGCCGATGATCCCCCTCTTTTATCACTTTTTTATCAACCACAAAGGTAAAACGGTTCCATGTGGAATGTTTCCGTCCATGTCGTGCCAATTACGTACCTACCGGTACCCGATCAATTATATTAAATGCGCTATCGGATGCTGCCAAAAAAACCTGCATCGCCAATCGGCACTGTTCTTTTTCCCACGGCGACGGCTCCTGCCTGCCATTCAACAGCCCTCTCCATTCCCGCAAATAAGCGAACGCCTTCTAGACCCACGGGTGTTGAGTGGCCCATGCTCCCCCCCATGCCACATGCACTCAATGTCTCACTTTCGCTGAAGAATTAGCCTTTTGCATTTCTGGAACACAACGCCCGCCCAGAAGGGCCATTCAATTCTCTAACCCCAAAACATCGACACGCACAACCTTAGCAACAAACCACCTTGCACTTCCCATCCACCAGGTCAGAATGACCGTCAGCCTGCCGGCAACCATAGATTTCTGATTGTGTGGTTGTGAGATTCCTAGGCTGTCTTCGAGGTCACGCGCATTCCATCCTCTTCCAGACAAGCCGGTATCCGGCATCCGGTATCGCCCCCAAGACAAGGCAGGCAAAACCAAGGCAGCACACACAATGGACGACGCCGCAAGGCTTGTGTCTGAGCTGCATGACAAGCTCGCTGAGCTCGACGGAAAGGTTGCTGCCTACCAGCGCGACATGCTCGCCGAGTTTCATAAGCACATGGAGGCCTGTCTCAAAGATTATCCGGCGAACGTCTCAAGCGAGGTGTCACGAGTCATCGCCGAGTCAATGTCGAGGTACCCGTCTTTGAGTCCGACCACCCCCGACACACTCGACTCGCCCGCAGCCGACCCGAACAAGCCCTGGAAAGGTCGCAAGTCTCCCCCGCCTGTCCTCCGTCATACCTCAGGCGTACCAAAGGACGCTCCGAGAGATCCTCACCACCGAGAGAAGGAGTTCCAGGGCTTATTCACACCGACATACTTACCGCTACTCGAGAACCGCGACCGCATTCCTAATCCCGTGCCGACCACTATCTCAGCACCAACAACGCCTACGACGCCAACTACACCTACAGCGCCTGAATCTGGCATGCAATCGACTCCGTTATCGGTCGATAACGTCAGGAAGGTGGAGGATTCCAAGAAGCCCGTAATTCTTCCCGAGGGCCGGCCCCCTCCTGTTAGGCGCTTGACCGACAGATCCACCTCTTCTGTTGATTCTTCTAGCAGTGAGTCCAAGACTCGACGTAGTGCGCTTCGGCGGGCTTCTACTGGAAGTTCGCACAAGGGCAGCCCGCGTCGTGTGCGCTTCGAGTTCGCGGGGGAGGAGGTCCTGCCATCATCCTCCCCCAATGGAGGCAGTATCCTGACCCTTGCAACTGGGGCTGAGATGCTGCCTGAGCCCGCCTCAGCCATCGCCATCGAAGATGACTCACCGGTAAAAACTAAGCCATTAGCCCTTCAGGTCGAAACTGAGGAAACATACACCACTACTTCTCTCCTTGATGTTGAAGGTGAGGAGGATTCGCTGCCGAGACCGAAAAAGGTGTCATCAACCCAAGCGCTGCAAGCTCTCACCCGAAGCCCATTAGAAGCTGGAACAACTTGGACCGTTGTGAACCCCGACCCTGAAGCGCCTCTGAAGATGAACGGCCAAAATGGTGTCGAGGTTACCGAGAGGACATTATCTATGAAGGTTGACTCGCAGGTCACCATTCGCGCTGCAGATGACCTTCCAGGGTGGGTTCCTCAGACGAGCGAAATTACTCCCCCAGCCGAGGACACACGACGGTATCCTGATGATAATGACGACAATGATGACGACGATGAATCCGAAGATGATTGGCTTTCGATGAGACCTAAAAAGTCACCTTCAACAATTGCGCCTAAGAAACGGTTTTCGGGAGCGGTAAGACTACCGCCGCCTGCTACTACAGGCCCAACGTCCAAGGCCAACGGAAAGAAGTACGTGGCAGAGGATGAAGACCCCCTGTTTGATTTCGAAGACGAAGGGAATGGCGGATTGAACAGTACTGCCGAAAAGTATCTCACAGAAGACGAGGATGACGAGGATGACAAGCCGATTGAACTTCCAAGAAAACTTAGGGGACTTCCCAAGGCTATTCAGACGGCAACAGCTTCGGATGCTGACCGCATTAAACAAAAAGCGAGAAGCGTTCCTCCGATGTCGCCTTCGGCTGTCTTGTTTGGTCACAGTATGGGGTCCTACAACGGTGCTGCCATTCAAGCCAATCCAATCAACAACCATAAGCTGTACGACGAGATCGCCGGTATGAAGGATGTACACTTTTTTGTAGGCAGTGTGGATGGCCGCAGCGGGGTGGAAGCAGCAGACATGGGCAGTTATAGAGCATTGGCAAAATCTTTCCCCACAATGCCGCGCAGTTTTACGGAGAGGCTAGCTATGGAGGAGGCCATGGAGAGGAATAGCATGCGAGGGCGGGATATGGATGACGACTGATTGTACATACGTTCATGGGAAGCAGGCAGCATTTTTGGTTCTACTTCCGAAATCGTTGGCATGGTAGCAGGAGGTAGCGGGTCTGTGTGCATTTACATAAATTAGGGAACATTTTTTTACTACACATGAGAGGGGGTAATGGTAAGAGGAAGGGAGTTAATGGGACAGAGAGCGATGTTGGCAAGAGATGCCATTCCATGTTGTGCTTGTACTATACTATAACTGCATCAAGATACCAGAGTGGAGGGTAACGGAGGGTTTATAGGTCATCAAGATGGTTTGAGGAGGGGGGTAATGTAAAGAGAAAGGAAAGGAATTTGATAAATGGTGAGAATTCCTAGGGATAAACAAACTGGATGTACATGTTCGACAACAGAGTAGGGTGTGTGTCTCGCGGAGGTGGTTCAAGATTTCTGTGAGATAGCAAAGTTCAGTTTTGTGAGTTGTCATAGCAATGTTGTACATTGTACAGTTTCAATGGTCTCGACCAAGGTTTGATGTCAACCAGAGATAGCTCATAAATAAAATACATGTGCAAATGATTCGGTAAATTCGGCGGTGCATCTCTCCCCAGGAAATCGGCGGGGGTGGTTCCGGCCTTCCAGGAACACCGATCGGCAGCGATAGCTTGTCCCGCTTAAAAGGTCCGGTGTGGATACTGTTTGAGGGGAACCAGCCAATCAGCATTAAAATGCGACTGTGTCAAAGACCAACTCTGCGTGCCATTCAGCACCTGTTTGAGCTTTTGGACAAACAATGAAACGGCGAGGGGCGCGGGAAGTGCTGCTGCTGACCACAAGGTGTTGTTTGTCTCTCTGTTATACTTTTTTTTTGCGAATCAAGGGGGAGAAGTTAAGTGTCATCTTCTTCTCTGGTTCTTTAACTCAATTTACTACTCTATCGAATTATAACCCCGGTATTTCTTTTCTCAATTTCTTGATACCCCATTTTATCCAGTTCATCCAATCTGCTTGTTTTCGCGTCCTCTGTTACACAGAGCATATGAACCTGGGGAACATCTGCAACCAAACGTTGTAGCAGCAGTCTGTAAGTAGTAGTTGGTTGGTAGTCGCAAGCCACACAACCAACAACCTCCAACTTTTTTTTCCGCAACGGCTTTCCGATCCAGAGAGAATATCAACTCTACGATCCTACAATGCGACTGTTAAAGGAGTTTTCCCTCTTTTCCTCCCTCCTCTACTCTACTTCATCCGCATATTCACCCCTCTCCGACGCTATCCTCCGCGACCCATCTTACATCCCAACACCCTCAGAAACCGACTTCTCCATATCCGACCCTGCCTCCCTGCTTGCGCCAATACTCATCCCCCGCGTACCAGGGACGGAAGGGCAAAAGATCACACAGAGACACTTCATAAATTACTTCTCTAAGCAGCTACCTGAATGGCAAGTATCATGGCAGAATTCAACGGGGAAAACGCCCGCTACTGGGGATAAACAAATACCCTTTCAGAACATCATCCTCAGGAGAGAACCGCCATGGACCAAGAAGAGGGGGCCGGGCCACGCAGCCTACCTGACGCTGGTAGCGCATTACGATTCCAAGATTCAGCCAAAGGGGTTCATCGGAGCGACGGACAGCGCCGCGCCGTGTGCGGTGCTGATGTGGGTTGCGAAGCAGGTCGAGAGGGAGCTGGTCAAGAAGTGGGCGACGGAGGACGGGGATGTTAAGGGGGTGCAGATCTTGCTGCTGGATGGTGAGGAGGCGTTTGTGAATTGGAGTGAATATGATAGTTTGTACGGGGCGAGGTAAGTTTCTACCCCGTATTACGAAACCTTTGAGGGATAAGTTTGCTGATGGTAGAAAAATGTAGGTCACTGGCCGCAGAGTGGGAGTCGACACCATACCCGGCCATGTCAGCATTCAAGAACCCGCTGAGACAAATATCTTTGTTTGTTCTGTTGGATTTGTTGGGAGAGTCTGAGCCTGAGGTACCAAGTTATTTCCAGAGCACGCATTGGGCTTATCAGAAGATGGCGGCTGTTGAGGCGAGACTGAGGAGTCTGGGGCAGCTGGAGACCCAGCCGAAGAAGCCGTTTTTGAGCGAGGCGGGCAAGAAAGCGACTGAGTTTGCGGGAGGTGGTTTTATAGGTGATGACCATGTGCCGTTCATGGCGAGGGGTGCGGAAGTGTTGCATCTGATTCCATCGCCGTTCCCTACGGTGTGGCATACGAAGACTGATGATGGGGAGCACCTGGATCTGGCGACGGTAAGGGACTGGGCTAAAGTGGTCACTGCTTTCACTTTGGAGTGGATGGACATTCTGAAGACATAGGGGGTTCCCGTCGCTCTTGGACTTGGATTTACTGCATTTTTATTCTTGTATAAACTTTGGGGCTTGTTGAAATTTTGAGGCGAAACAGCACTTGATCCTTACGTTGAATATGATACCATGGGGAATCACACTTGATCGGAGAAAGGGATAACATACCCATGGATTACGGTCATGGTTCGGATAAAAACAATTGTACTTGCCCTGTAACCAAAGGGCTGGCTGTCAGATCGCCAGTGGGGTAGCCGCCCAGGTCCCGCCTGCGTGGGCGGCGGGGTATTAAGTTGGCCCACTTCACAGGGAAGCAGTCGCCCAATTAACCCCACCAGGAGTAGCCACTACAGGCGGCCACCGATCCGACACCCTCTCTGCCCACACAGCCTGACGCATGCGTTTGTTTCGGTTGGCTTGAAACATACATTTGCACCTGCCCTCTGTACCATCTTCATCTCATCTCGGGAAAGTGAAAAAGTGAAGCGCCCTTTTCTCGACTACTCTTCCACAGTCCCGCTCCCTTTCCCCCTACAACATTAGCCAAACACACACTGTCAGACAACCTGATCGCTATCCCCTTTGCTTACTAGTGTCCGGTCCAGTCTCAACTTTAAACCGTAATCAATAACTTCTCTTGGAGAAAAAGCCGTGGCAGTAAAGGTTGGGCTTTTCCTTTCCCCTCGTTTACCTCTCGCAGAGACGCATCGGGCATCTCTGCTTCTCAAAGACGGCTTCTCACGAGTCTGCCCAGTCGCCGACGCCTTCCGAGACGGGGCGAGCCCTCCACAAAACAACAACTGCAGGAAACATCCTATTTAATCCCGCCCGAACGTTTCTTCCTCGACCCCCTCCGACCGCTCATTTTCTCGTATCCGGCGGCCCCGACAACCACACAGCAGCAAACATGGACGGTGGTAAGAGACACAACAGCTCCTTCCAGCAACTGGAGAAGCTTGGAGAGGGCACTTATGCAACGGTAAGTTTGTGATGATATTTCCGGGGTGCATGTTCTTGTGGCACTCATCATGCTGATATTTCGGATGCAGGTCTTCAAGGGCCGTAACCGACAAACTGGCGAACTTGTCGCGCTGAAGGAAATCCACCTCGACTCGGAAGAAGGCACACCTAGTACGGCCATCCGCGAAATATCTCTTATGAAGGAGCTGAAACATGAGAACATCGTCGCGCTTCACGATGTTATTCACACCGAGAACAAGCTGATGTTGGTCTTTGAGTATATGGACGGTGATCTTAAAAAGTACATGGACATGCACGGCGAACGGGGAGCCCTGAAGCCCTTGACTATCAAGTCCTTCATGTACCAGCTGCTGAAGGGCATCGACTTTTGTCACAAGAACAGAGTCCTCCACCGAGACCTCAAGCCTCAGAACCTCTTGATTAACACCAAGGGCGCCCTGAAGCTCGGAGATTTCGGACTTGCTCGAGCGTTTGGCATTCCCGTCAACACTTTCTCCAACGAGGTAGTAACGCTTTGGTACCGCGCTCCCGACGTTTTGCTTGGAAGCAGGACGTACAACACTAGCATCGATATCTGGTCGGCCGGCTGCATCATGGCTGAGATGTACTCTGGCAGGCCGCTCTTCCCCGGAACGACAAATGAGGATCAGATTGTTCGCATCTTCCGCATCATGGGCACACCAACCGAGAGAAGCTGGCCGGGGCTGACGCAGTTCCCCGAGTACAAGACTACCTGGCAGATGTATGCGACACAGCCTCTCAGCAACATCCTCCCCCAGATCGACCTCGTTGGTATCGATCTCCTCCAGTCGATGCTTCATCTCCGCCCCGAAATGCGGTGTTCAGCCGAACAGGCGCTTAAGCATCCCTGGTTCGCCGATCTCGCTGCCGCCCAGCAAGATCAACAGATCTCCTCACATCAACTCGGGCAGCAACCTGCCTACCAGCAACACCGAGGCTATCAACAGACGGTGCCGAGCCAGAATAAGTATGGTAACTACTAGGAGCACGGTACCAGTGAACAATCAACTTTGAATCCGTGCGCTGCTGTCTTTGTTCCCTCTGAGCAGAGGAAGAGCCACCAATCTGACACGAAGGCTGCTGCTCCTGAAGAGCCAAAGAACAGGAAGAACAGCGAAGTGGAATAGGGCGGAGAGCAAATAGGACCTCTGTGTGCTGGTGTGAGGAGATTAAAGATGATGGAATAATCGTATCATCCCTAGAAGGACCTGAGAGAAGAAGGCGTGAGGACCAAGACTTTCGACACGACAGGTTGGGAAAGGAAGGCGGAAGCAGGTTAAGGAATCTTTGATGGATCAGGGACTGGAGATGAACGCTTATTATTTTTCTTTCAGCATTGCCATACAAGAATGCCGAGGTTCTAATGTCAAGGCATAGCAAGCGTTTGGGCTTAGGGGGGCAGCTATGGACTATGGGGGTTTGTTGAGTAAATGATATGCGGTATCGGGAATGCAATTGGCAGTTAGCGAATAAGGCCTGTTCCTTTTTTCTTTCTTTTTCTTTTTCTCTTATTCTCATCTACAGTAGCAAGGACAAATACTGCCAATCCAACAATAAAGCGATATAGATAATATACCCATCTGAAAAGCCCACTAAACATCCATGTGCAAGTTCCAGGGATCAGCTCAGTGGAGAGAAGGTGGGTGTCGGAAATGGAATGCGAATCCCCCGCCAACTTTCTTATCGATAACCTTAATTGCACTGCACCGATGCCCCCTGTCGCGGGCAGTCTCCACCTGTCGCGTTCCTCTGCCAGTTGGCGCAGCGCGGTATCCAGTGTCACAGTGAGTTCCAGTTGCGCCATAACGTCGTGCGCTGAAGGTGGCTTTGAACCTCAGGGAAACAAAGATAACTCCGGCAATGGGCAACAGCACATGCGAATTGCCCGCTCAATTGTGTTTCCTGCATCGGATTTCAATTCGCCATTTGAGAACAAGCAAATTTTGATAATCCGACAACTCTATCACCATGTCATCGATAAATGTCCGCAGAGGTGGGTTCTCCATGTTCTGATCGTCTCTCGGCAATTCACAGACTCCGACGCTGTCACGCGCCCACCGACCGAACTCGATGCATTTGATATTAGATGCCCGCGCAATCCAATGAGAAAAAATTTGATTTGCTAACTGATGGCCCCTGTGTGCGCAACCTACAGCTCCAGATGAAGCGGAGGGTACAATTAAGGTCGCCTCGGGCGGCAGCAAAAAATCAATGACCCCCTCGAAGCCGTCCTCGTCCTCGTCCTCATCCTCCCTCAAGATCAAATGGAAAAGAGGTGTGCCAAGGGTCAACAAGGCCGGCAACTGGAAGGATTCGAGCGTAAATATTTTCGATGCGAGCAAGAAGAAGAATGCTGCAGCAGCAGACGATGCGAATATCACCGCCGCCTCGCCGAATCCGATGGTGAACCAGCTTGACGACCTGGCCCGTGAGACATTCAATTCCGGTCAGCCTTTCGACGATACTCCCGACCTCCAGCAGTGCAAGCATTGCAAGAAAGCTGTAACACGGACTGCTGCCAAGGAGCATATCGCCCAATGTTTGAAGATCAAGAAAGAGAAGGCGCAGAGGAAAAAGGAAGCCAGAGAGGCGAGAGAACGGGAGAAGGCCAAGAGGGACGAAGATGCGCGGAGGGCAGAAAACCCCAACGCCGATGGGGGTGGTGATAGTAGTAGTGATGAGGATGAGAGCGAGATCAAGGTTGCGAATGCGGGCAAGACGACCAAGAAGGCTACGGGCAAGAAGACCGACGTCTCTGGCAAGAAGCGAAAGGCAGACGGCGACTTGGAGAAAAGCAAGGCGAAGAAAAAGAAGGAAGAGCCGAAGAAAGCCGCGAAACCTAAGGGGCCCGTTGATGTGGAGCGACAGTGCGGTGTCACGCTACCCAACGGACAACCTTGCGCGAGATCTCTGACATGCAAGAGCCATAGTATGGGAGCAAAGAGGGCAGTGCCCGGTAGATCGCTGCCATATGATATGCTCCTGGCAGCATACCAGAAGAAAAACCAGGCCAAACAGCAAAAAGCAGCTATCGATGCCAACGCGCCACTCGAAGATGACGACGAACTCAACGCTGGAGCTGTTGATAGTGACGAGGAAACTGCGGCAGTCATGAGTGCCCTCGCCCACTGGAATCCACAACCAGTCGTGCCGCAACCCGTTTTCACGCCCATCAAGCGGCAGTACCAGCTCGCTCGACTCCATGAGCAGCTCCAGACTGCGACGAATGGTGGGCGTGTTAACATCTTCAAGGTCAGCGGGTTCGGCGCCCAGCGCCTTCCAGATAACCACCCTTCCTTCTTTACTGAGGAGGATGCTATAGGCGAGCCGGATACGATCATGTCTGGCGTTGACTACTCACGACGTTCTTCGAGCTTCAGTCTCTCTGGACCACCTCAACGGCGACCGTCCGTGTCAAGCCGAGCTTAGGAGCCTCAAGCTTGTAACGAACCGTCGCCTTCTGCTGCGGAAACCTCTGGCCCTACGGTGGCTGCCGCATCTGCGAGGAAGAAAAGCCATACGTCAGCGGCTCCTTCCATGTCGAGAAGAGGAAGTGCTCAGCACCCACCTGGTGCACAGGCCGGAGCCAAACCGAAGAAAGGTCCAAGTAGCCGCGGGCAGGGAGGGACATATCCTACCCCTATCCTGAGTGCATCTGATGTTCCGGCATCTGAGCGCGTTAAACAGTCTGCGAGGAAGCCGTCTCCGGCTGCAAAACTGCGCGGATTGTCGTTATTAAATCATGTACCCCCCTCGCCGAGCCTATCCTCCCGCCAACAAGAACAGACAGTGGAGGGGACGAGCCCACCTGCACTCACTGAGGTAGCCGCTGCCGTTGAGGCGATCTCTGCTCCGTCTCCTCAGATTTCAATCCCATCACCCGTGATTTGGCCAGGACCCCCACCTCCCTCTCCCATTGCTGGGAATGCCACAGTGGGGTTACATCCTCCTTCGACCCCGAGGCCTGTACATGTACCTGACTCGGCGGTGCTGGGTTCATCGTCTCCTATGATGGCGTTCTACCCGCGCCCGCGTCTGCCCATGACTGGCCAGCCGAACAGACGGCCTTCCTCGAGACTTTCAGCTAGCTCGCCCGGGCAGCAGCAGCAATATAATCTGATGGAACAGGTACCAATTCCGCAATCACCATTTGACATAGCTGCCGGGGATTCAAACTGGCTTAATACCGCATTCGAGCAGGCCCACGTTCGTGGTTCGCATCGTGATAGTGAGCAAATCTCGCCTACTAGTGGTGGTAGAAGAATGTTTGCCAGGATGCATTGGGACGACAGCCCTTCTCATCCTCCGCAAGAATCACGCAATCAGCATTTACGTTGTGCTGATCATCAGCATCATCATCATCATCAGCAGCAGCAGCAGCAGCTGGCTTCGCAGGCACAGCTGATGATGCATTATCCCAACGTGATGGAGGCGACTTCAATTATCCAAAATGTGGGAGCGGCGTCACCAGCGATTCAGCCGCCTGTTTCTCCCGTATCTAACACTATGAGTCTGCCCTTTGCTATGCCTGGGGTCTCGCCTAGTCAGGTTAGGCGAATGGAGGAGGCTCAGGCAGTTGGGCACGTGCCAATGAGTATGGCGCAGATTCAGCAGATGGCGTTTATGGGACTGAGAGGGGGTAACCATGGTGCAGTAGGAGGAGAAGTTGAAGGTGGTGGGATGGCAAGGGCGCTTATGCATCAATGGTATCGACAGCATGGTTTGGATGGGGCAGGGAATGTGGGTGGTGAGCGGCATTGACCCTTGACATTTTGCCGGATACAATCATCTTTGCATTCAGACATATTGTGCTGGGAGTGCTGGCAGTGGGCACTGGTTAGATCTGGGTTTTCACAGCCTCTGTTAAATTACGAAGCGGTTATTTGTTGGTGTATTCGGGCTTCTTTTGCACGATCTCGGCGAGGTTTCAGCAGGCTTTATTTCGACATCGTTATTCATCATTTCATACCAATTTCTTTTCTGTTTTCTCTTATAGCATACGGGACAGCTTTTTCCTCGTTCAATTATTTCAGATATCTCTGGGGTCCCTGGTCTTTCAGTCACAGCAAGCTCATCACGGCGTTTTTTCTTTCTTTCTTTTTCTCCCTCTTCTTTCACTATTGGGGGAGGTCTGGTATATCAAATGGGTAATGGGCGTTCTAGGGTCTGGACACAAAACAACGACGGTATTTTGTTCGGGAGTAAGAGACTAATTGAAGCGGAAGACCTTAAATAGAGGAGAAGGGAACCTCTATTTCGGAAGCAACGTCGTTGTCTTAGCTAGTTGTATTGGTTTTTCAGAGTTTTTTTTGTTTCTGAGGGATGATTGTTTCTCTAATTTTTTTCTCATCCTGGATCATGAAAGTTGGCTTTCGAATGATGAATGAAAGGTAGTGTTTGTGTATTCAGACTGTCAAATTAGGAACGACTTGGAGATAGGAGATAGGAGATACGACAAGATAGTCATAAATGACACCTCTTCTTGTGTCCTGTATTTCCCTATTCCCTTCGATTGCACCGGTTGTCGCTGCAACTCTGAGTTTGAAATGTTGAGCCCCGCCCCACTATGTAACCCGTGTCTGTTAACTCTGGTTGGCTCTTTCGGGGTCGTCATCGGAAAGCTATTCACATCCACACCCGGCATACACTATAAAAGAAGTACACATCCAGGTTCATTCAATCCACCCGGACATCCAACTACAACAGTTCATCTGCTGAGCTGAATCTCAACAAGTTATCCAAGGGCGTGTGGCTCAGTTGGTAGAGCGCCCGCTTAGCATTAATACCGCAATGCGGAAGGTCCCCGGTTCGATTCCGGGCTCGTCCAAATACAAATCCTAATCAGTCAGATTAATTTTTTGATTGACTTTTATTCTTCATCTAAAAGATGATTTATTTTTTTCTCTCTGTCGGAGAGGAAGGCTATGGGGTCTTTGGCCTCTCGAGAAGAGGAGAGAAAAGAGTGTTGTGTGTGATGATGGCTTTATGGTGTTGCAAGAAAAATCCTTGTCCTATTGAACAATGTAACATAAAAACACATGAGAGAAAAGGATCAACATGTGAATCTGCATCTTCTCTTTTTTTTTCGGAACCCCAGAAAATGCAAGGGCGGGAAGGGGGAAAAACTTCCCGATCGGGACTAAGAAGCATTATGACGTATGTAGCTTTCTGCTGGTGGTCTCTGCACCTCGGCAACTCGGGGGAGAAAGGACCCCTGCCGAAGACACCTTGACTATGAAGAGTTGAAACTCGTCATTGAGAGCATCGTGAAGGTGTGTTATTTGGTGCTATTTGTATAATACAATCATTGGTTCATTCCCCCTGGCTTTGGTTTCGTTCTCTTTTGTAGACTAACACACTTCCATTAACCACCCCCTCACTATCTAATCAAGACACGACCACAATGACACTCCTCCCCGCGATAGGGCACGCCGCCTCGGGGGCAACAGGGACCATAATTTCTACTCTGATCACTTACCCACTTGACCTGGTAAACACCCGTCTTAAAGTCCAGCGCCAACTAAAGGAAGATGGGGCCATCAATGATGAAGATGCTTACGACGGAGTGCTCGACGCGTTTCTCACTATATACGAGAAAGAAGGCGGTCTTCCAGCCTTCTTCGCTGGTCTTTCTGCGGATGTAGCCAAATCAGCAGCAGACAGCTTCCTCTTCTTCTTATTCTACACGGTATGGCATACCCCCATCTTCCGTTTTCTTCTCACATACTAATGACTACCTAAAGTGGCTCCGAACCCGTCGTCTCGTCGGCCGAAACAACCTCCCATATCTGAAAGTTCTCGAAGAACTAGCAGTCGGCGCCTCAGCAGGCGCATGCGCAAAACTGTTCACAACCCCAGTATCAAACGTAGTCACGCGTCGACAGACAGCCTCTTTCAAGTCTTCTTCTTCTTCTCCAAAGGCCAATGGCGCTGCCACAGAAAAACAACTTTCCTTCACCCAAATCATCTCACAGATCCGTAAGGAGAGGGGCACAATACCTGGTCTCTGGGCGGGATACTCTGCTTCTCTCGTCTTGACGCTCAACCCTTCACTCACATTCTTCCTCCAACAAATATTTAAACGACTCTTGGTACCAGACCGCTCAAAATGGGACGACCCAGGCGCAGGCATAACGTTTTTGCTCGCGGCAATGAGTAAAGTAGCTGCTACTTCTGTCACCTACCCGTTCCAGATTGCGAAAGCTAGAATACAAGTGTCTGGGCCAAACGAAAATGGAAAAGGGAAAGGAGGAATTTTTACCACGGTAAAGAGGATATACAAGACTGAGGGAGTGAAGGCTTTGTATGATGGTATTGGGGGCGAGTTGTTGAAGGGGTTTTTTAATCACGGCACGACGATGTTGAGCAAGGATTTGGTGCACGGGATGATAGTGAGATTGTACTTTGTTGTTTTGGGGTTACTAGTTAAGTGGCCTGGTATTAGGGGGAGACTTGTTGAGAGGTGGAGGGAGATGAAGAGGAAGGAGGAAAGTGGATTTAAGAGAGGGACGAGGTTTGTGGGGGATATTTTGAGAGGTGGGTTGGGACATGCGAACGCTGGGATAGTGGCGATTGTTGATGGTGTAGCGGTATAAGATATGTAGAATATGTGAAAAGAGTTGGCATCACTTTGAAGGCCGCAAATAACGCAAGACAAGATCGAATCGTTGGCGATGTGCAGCTGCATGTTACTCCCAGTTTCCACTGCACTTAACCCCGCCGCAACCTTGTAACTTCCCCAGGTCGCTTTTACACTATGACAGGGGTGCCCTCCACGACTGGAACAACTAAAAAAAGCCCACAAGTGGGGTCTTATGATTTCATCAGGTGGTTTTCAGAATCCTTTGCAAAATGTTTCACAATAAAGAACCACATGTAAAAACGCGGTGGAACGCAGGCCGCCAGACATGCGGGCAGCTGCATATTTTGAGCTTTCCATCATGACCAAATGCCAAGTGAGACAGGGAGACACCAACTCCAAGGATGGGTCACCCACCAACCAAGACTCCACTAAGATCGCCGAGGACAACATGGATTGGACCTCCAACCTCCAACCTCCAAGGGAACTAAAACCACCCCAGCCGTTGATAAGCCCGGTCGTGGAACCCATCCCTCCCTCCTCCCTCAAAACACAACCCGCACCTGCTTTGCCTTGTCCAAGGGTTGGGGGATTGCCAAGTTGCGGCGAGGTTCAGTTTCTCGCTTCTTCTATTTTTCTTGCTTTTACATTTTGGTTTATTTGCCGTAAAAATAATAGATGGATTTCTCTCGGTGAAACTTGTTGTTGATCGTGTGGTACCCTTCCGTCCCCTCGTCGAGTCCCCCCTCCTCTGCGACTACCGATGGCGTTTTGGTCGAACTTGCACCTTCCCTGAACCCCGACTCGTCCCATCGTCTCACAGTTAATCAAGACACAATAACCCGATAGAATAATAATACATCGTACGACTCGAGCCTCTTTTTATTACAGTTTTCGGCAATAGCATCCCCAGATCGCAACTTCACTTTCAACAAAGGTTGCTTGAAACCCGTTGACAACACATCAAAACAGTCTCCACATGGCAGGCAGGAGACATGCGCCGCGCCTGCGCGAGCAGCAGTCGGCGACCGACGGCAGCAGCAGCAATGATAATGCCAACGCTAATAATAATTACGATACCATCAACACGAGCTCCGAACAACAAGCCTCCCAGTCCTCCCAATATCTTTCCCTGCCGAGCTCCCCAACCAGCTTCCGCCGCCCACGTCCCATGAGTCGACGGCCGTCCAACTCCGAGGCCCCCGATGAGCGGTCCCCTCTCCTGCTTGGTGCACCGAGGTCAGCGCGAGTTCGCATTCACAGCGCACATGGGTCGCCTAGAATCCCGGCTCTGTCTAGAAATCAGAGCTACGCGGCCATGGTCTCGTCGGTCGATAGCATCAAATCCACTCGTCACCATTCGCGCGCAAACTCATGGGGCTCACGCCTGATTCAGGCCCTGTCGGACCGGCAGGAGTCCTCCATGGCAGATTCCAAAGGGTACAACAATGCCGATGACCGTGTGTGGTACGATCAGTTCACCTCGACCGACTGGGTTCACGACAGCATTGCCGATGCATACCGCGTGAAAGCTCTCCGCAGCCGCAAGGACTTTTGGGGCCGTGTCTATGTGCTCTTTGATGGCGCTCAGGGATGGATTTTGAGTGCTCTGGTTGGGTTCATTGTTGCTGTTCTAGCGTATATCGTCAATGTTAGCGAGGCGACCGTCTTCGACTACAAGGATGGGTACTGTACCAGGGCATTCTATTACAGCGAGAAGACATGCTGCCCACATGGCCCTTGCACGGACTGGAGGGACTGGGGGGAAGTTCTGAATGGGTTCCCGTTTGGAGAGCGGTGGACCGAGTACGTCGTGTACATCGTCGCTGCTATAATCCTGTCGACCTTGTCCTGCTTGATCACCCTGACGACCAAGACGGTTGTGCCCTCGGCGTACCGGCTTACGACTCTGGACGAGAACTTGGCTGCCGAGTCCGCTGTTGATCCGCTTTCTCTCAATGACGATGATGTTAGCCCCCGACAGTCTCGCGTTGACGAGACAGCTCCGCCAATGATATACTACTCGGCTGCCGGAAGCGGTGTTGCCGAGGTGCGCGTCATTCTCAGCGGTTTCGTCTTGCACGGTTTCTTAGGTCTCAAGACGTTGCTCATCAAATCCATTGGTCTGGTCCTGAGCGTTGCGTCCGGTCTCAGTCTCGGAAAAGAAGGGCCGTACGTGCACATCGCTACCTGCGTGGGCAATATTGCTTGCCGTTTGTTCAGCAAGTACGACCGAAACGATGCCAAGAGACGTGAGGTTCTCTCGGCTGCTGCTGCGGCTGGTGTCGCTGTAGCCTTTGGTGCTCCTCTTGGTGGCGTGCTCTTCGGTTTAGAGGAGGTGGCTTACTTCTTCCCGGCCAAGACGCTTTTCAGAACCTTTTTCTGCTGCATCACGGCTGCATTGACGCTCAAGTTCCTCAACCCTTACGGAACCCACAAGATTGTCATGTTCCAGGTCAGATACGTCGTTGATTGGGAGTACTTTGAGATTGGCAGCTTCATTCTTGTGGGAGTGTTGGGTGGTGCTGCGGGCGCTTTGTTTATCAAGGCTTCGCGACACTGGGCCAAAACTTTCCGAAAGATCCCGGCAATCAAGTCTCACCCTCTGCTGGAAGTTGTCCTCGTTGCGTTCGTTACTGGGCTGATTGGCTACTGGAACGAGCTCACCAAACTCCCAGTAGCTAAGCTGCTTTATAACCTGGCTGCCCCTTGTGACGACAACGATAACAACTTGGAGAACTTGGGACTCTGCCCTGAGAAGATTGAAGATATTCCACCTATCCTGTGGAACCTTTTGGCCGCTTTCCTGATCAAGGGATTACTGACAATCATCACTTTCGGCATCAAGGTCCCAGCAGGTATTTATGTCCCATCCATGGTGGTCGGCGGTCTTTTGGGCCGCAGCATTGGACATATTGTTCAGTGGATCGTCATGGCCACTCCTGACTGGCCTGCTTGGGGGACTTGTGGAAAGACGAGCGTGACTTGCATCCAGCCTGGTGTGTACGGTCTGATTGCTGCCGGTTCAACCATGTGTGGCGTCACTCGTCTATCCGTCACTTTGGCCGTTATCCTTTTCGAGCTGACTGGCAGTCTCGATTATGTCCTCCCCTTCTCCTTGGCCATTCTCGTCGCCAAGTGGGTAGCCGATGCGATCGAGCCTCTGTCCATCTACGACCTTTTGACGGAAATGAACTCTTATCCCTTCCTAAACAACAAGCACAAGCCGATCTTCACTCAGGAGTTGGCTGATATCGTTCCGCGCGTCCGAAAGGAACGCATTATTGATATTTCCAACTCTCCTGTAGTTCCTGCGATGAGTCTGAGAAGTAAGTTGGAGTTGCTGCATAAAGCTGGAGAGCTCGATGGCGGCTTGCCTGTTATTAGGCATGGAATTTTGGTCGGGTTGATTCCTGCTCCTGATTTGGAGTATGCCTTGGATAATCTGAGGGATGAAGGGTCGAGTTTGTGCTTGATGGCTAGCGTGCCGACCATTGAGGATTCGGATGATGAGGGAGGAAGTGCGGGTACGGCGGTGCATGATCCCACGGATTTTACGCCTTATATTGATCCTGTAAGTCTTCATAAAAGTGGAAGAGGGAATTCTATCTGTGTGCTGACGAGAGAAACACACAGGCTCCGGTTGCGCTGGATATCAGGTCGCCAATGGACTTGGTGTATGAGTGTTTTGTAAAGCTTGGCCTGAGGTATATTTGTATTTTGAAGGATGGAAGGTACGCAGGGATGGTAAGTCTATTTCACTTCTGTTTGCTTTGTCAATGATGTACTAAATTTTGGGTTGCAGACACACAAAAAGACTTTTGTCAAGTATATGAGGGAGCTAGAAGAGAAGGAGGGACATATTTGATCCTCTCCGGTTCCTTTTCACTTTTTCATCAACAACACTCATCCAACCCATCACCTATAAAAAAAGACAGATCACCTAACAAACAACAAATAATAAAGCAACCGAATTGCATTGGGAAATTAGGACAAGCATATTGGATTTTGCTGGCTGGTAATTAAGCAAGCGAGGCGGAAGGCGTTTATTTGCATTCAAGACAGAAGAAGAAGTGAAGAAGGAGGGTAGAAAGAGGAGGTATAAGTCCGGTGTGGTAGTGTGATAATCTTTTGCTGGTGGCTTAGATTGGCTTTTTTTGTTCCTTGGGGGAGTTTTTTTTTGTTCGTCTTTAATACCTAAACCTACCTGTACACACGAACGAAAGAATAGCTTCGGCGAGATGAGAAGAGATGGTGAATGTTTTAACATGTATTTTTCTCAATGAATATTTATGGTGAATGAGAGGACAGTCTTTTTATTGATCACCTACCTGTTCGAGTCCATATTAAAGAGTTGAGGGCTAATATAGTGTTGCTAACGTCAGCTATCAACCAACCATTGTTTACCCCCTTTTCTGGCTAATCAGAAGTGTTTTTCTCAGCCAATTGATATGAGAAGGATGAGAACAATATAGAACATAGCTAAAATAAAAATAAAAAAGATAAATAGATAAGATCAAGTATTAAAGGAGCAAACAAACAGCTTTAATTAGAGCGAAAGCTCCAAATTATAACATGAAGATTCGGAAATTTGCTCGCAATGGAGAACCTGTCAGGGAAGCTTTCTCTATTCCTGTATATCAGCGGTTTGACAGAAGCTTCTCGACCGGAGACTTGGGTTGCTGTAGTTGATGCTGCTGCTTTGTGTTGTGCCACGTGGTATGATCTCGGCAGTGTTAAGTTATTACTATTAGAGAGCTACGGCCAAGAGAGTGTCAATGGAAGTCTTTTTTTTTTCAGTTCTATGATGATTTCTTCCTAGGAAGGAAAGGCAAGGAGCTAAATTAGAGGTGCCTAGATAGCTAAACTGCCAGTGTTTGTGCTGGGTTGCTGATGCCATAGTTACTGAGAGCTAATCAGCACTATGATGATGGAATCCAGCCAATTAAGGTAGTGTTGTTAGGTTTAATATTATGAGAAAAGCCATCACCAAGATACGGACTATTGAGGGAAGCGAGGACTTGCACCCCCGGGTAAGAGCTTTCGATTCACACTCCTTATAAAGCATGAGGAAAGGTACTGTTGGTCTTGTATGGCTTTTTCCCAGAAGAAAATAAAAATTACTCGGGGTTGGGTTCTATGTTGATGCTGTAGTGTTGTGTGATAACTATCATAGCGTGAATGAACACGCTCTTTGTTTGTACTTGTAAGTTGACAAGTGTCAGAGCTGCACTTCCTCAAATCTGAACAACTATTTCATGCATGAGGCTGTGAGCACTTTGATGTTCTACAACACGATACATATCTGTCAAAAGTAACTCCCAAAGCGGGTGATTGATCGTCCAGCCATTCATCTCCCAAATCCCCTTGCGACCTTGCATAATCTCTGCATGGCCGGAATGGGCTCGACCTGCAGCGTGATTGCCGATTATTACTGTATATCATTTCCCTATTCTTCTACATTCCATCATAGAGTTTCAAAATCGATTGCTGATAGCCCTGTCCTTCAACCTCATTGGAGAGTCTTGTGGATTCCGAGAGTGGCAGATTGCGATAGTGCGCTCACACTTTTCAGCTGTGGCGTCGACACACCCTCAGCTGGTGATGGGTGTGTGAAAAGATAAGCGCTATGAACTCGTGGCAAAAGGGCCTGTCTTGAGGTGCTTTGGTTCACATTTAGATTCCGAAATGTCAACTCCTCCATTTTTGATGTGTCAATGACACTAGTACCAACCAGTTCTTCCAACTTGTTCATGAGTTCCAACATGGCCAGTTCTTCTGTGAAAGCGGCTCGAAACAGCGGCACTCTCATCCCTATGGCCCATCCTGTAGTAGAGACCCCTCCTCCCCCCATTCATTCCAAAAAGCCTTCTACTGGTGACAGCGCTGGAATTCCGGGCAATAGTCGCGAGATGGATGACCAGCTTCCACAAAGATATCTAAAGGAGTAGCAAAGTCGCAACATGATGCTCAGGCTGCTGCTGTAGCGGGAGAGATAGGTGAAGAGGGACCTCATGGGACGAAAGACTCTCAATCTCAACCCATTCAGCGCAGGTCAGCCTGGCGAAAGTTCTTACCAACCGACATCATTCAACACGCACCGTCATCTGCTGATACCCCAAAAGTAACGGCGGCTCCAGATCGTGACGGCAATGCCAATGAAGCGAAAACTGAAAAGAAGGCTGCTAGGTTAGTGGTCCATTCTATGGCCTTCCTAGACAAGGCTTCGGCGAACCTTTCTGACCCCGTCGATAGTTCAAACACTGTGGATACGAAGCTTGCCGTGCTTGTCAACCCCTCCAGCCCACAACACCCCTCAGTATATACCAGTTTCGATATTGTAGCGGTCCATGACATTACTCAGTTATCCGAAACTGCTTGGGCAACTCGCCCAGAGGGTGAAGTTCCCCAGGGGAAGACGAACGCTGTGCAGGAACAAGTACCATCTATGACGGGCGCCCTGACCCAGAGTGCAGGGTTTTTAACAGTGAACCCCAATGGTGCCCAAACATCTGGCGAAAATTCTGTTCCTAAACCCCTAGCCCTAGCAGGCTCATCAAAGGCAAATATGGCAAGCAACAAAGGCAAGAACTCTGACACAGCCGCGGTGACCACGCAGACCACAAGCCGTGCGAACTCCAGCTCTGAATTACGGACCCAGCAACCGAAGCAGGAACGGCTGCTAGATTGGTTGAGCCAGTCTGCCATGCTGGCCGAGCTCGGGTGATGGCATTTGGCTATGAGCCCCCTGGTTTCCCACCTCCCGTGTTATCCGAAGCGGATGGTGTCAAGTATGACGAATATCTCACCAATGTCTCCAAAGCACTTGTTGAGAGGTTGTCGGAATGCCGGAATGGAGGCAGTTACGACACGAAGCCAGTGGTGTTCATCGCCACGGGCTTTGGGTGTCTGATCATGCAAAGGGCTATCAGCCTAATCGCAGCGCCCCAAGATAATACTAAATGGCAAACAATCTTGAACATGGCAGCCGGTGTGTTGTTTCTTGATGCCACCATGCCGCTGCCCAAAAAGAAACCTAAAAAGGAAGGAAGCAAAAAGGAGGAACGTAATATGGACTCCAACAAGGAAGCTGTCAACAACAGCGACAAGACAAGAGAAGAGAGAGGAGACGAACAGAAGAAGGAACCGGAACTACCAAAGAATATCTTTCCCAAGTCAGCAAACCGGAACAGTCGGTGGGTGAAAGCTCTTCTGGTGCCGCGGCATATTGATAGTGGACGTGTGTGGGAGAGCTTCCAGGCTACGGCAGGAGGCAGTGGGCTTCATGTAGCCTGGTTCTATGATCCCACACTTTCGGTTTGTATGCCCTCATCCGCACCCTCCCTTTCCTGACTGACAACTTGGCCCTGATAGAAAGCGCAGCCTTCCGTAGACGGCGTTCTTTTCGTCCCACTCACCAGCCCAGTTAACAAGAGTAACTGCTCTCTTACCCTACCATTACGCGGCCCTAAGGATTCCAACTATTCTCCCCTCATAGAGCAACTTCGCCACTGTATCTTTTTCAAGGCGTCGTCAGACGTCAACCTTGAGGGCCTTTTGGTAGAGTTGATCTCCAAGGCTCCCCTGCTGGCTCCTGCCGCGAAGGATATTCAGAGCCATTGCCCAGCCCATCTAGCCGCTTTTAAGGCTAACGCCCCGGCGTTGGAGCTGCTGATCACTGCCTATCCTCCCCTAGCCGAGTATCAAGATAATGAGCGCGAGACACCGCTTCACGTAGCGATTAAAGGGGCAGCGTCAATATCTTCCGACGACAGCCAAAAACCAGCCTTTCGACGAATAATTGAGAAGCTTCTAGACGCAATTGCAGAACTCGGGGCTTCCAGTGAGTCACAAGATCAGGACGGCAAGTCTCCGTGGGACTATCTTGACAGTGAAGATAGCAAGCACAACTGGATTAGGAAGCTCCGAAATAGTGACAGACTCATCACGGCCAAAGCAACACAACAACATGCAGTCCCTCAGCCTGTCCCTCCGAATGATTCCGACAAACTGGCTGCATGCAAGAAATTGAAAGCCACGCTGGTTCAGTTTTATATTGCAACCGACGGGACTGCTGACTATACCAATGAACAACGGCCTACTATGCATGAGGTTCTTTACGACGACTCATATGGACCTGAAAAGCTCTTTGGCCGCAACTTGCGACACTACGAGGACAAAAAGCCAACTTGTCGATGGATACATCTTCCTGCAAACAATGTAAGCCGAGACCCTATCCAAGGCCACCGATATAGTCAGGCTAACTCTATTTACCAGGAGGAGTGGGCTCAGGTCTGTCGTCTCATCGACTTCCAATTCGGAGCATAATTATGTGTATCTGCCGTCGACAGAGTTAGTAGTCTGAATGTTTGGGCATCTCACTAACATCAGGCCGGGTTAGGATTTGTTTCTTCGACTCAGGCGGGAAGACGGGTCGCTGGTCGGGAGACGACACCAAGTTACGTTATCATTCCAGCAAGACGGCCCGACTAATGAATTTATCTTCGGAAAAGAGATACTAACCTAGTTCCATCCAAAGGTACTGCAAAATTTGATCGCCATATCAACGCGGACGCTCAGAGATACAAGCAAGTAGGTGTACCCGATCCCAGCGACGAATTCCTTTCAAAGGCTGACCAGAACGAGATATATCAACCTGTTTCCAAAGGTGGGCAGGATGTATCTCCGCTGCCGAGCATAAATCTTCCTTCAGAGATGGGGGATACCGAACAGGGAGATTTCTCTCCCACGAATGGGTCTGCACAGAATGCCAATATACAAGGACGGCCCAAGCTCGACAGGAGCCCTTCATCCTCTTCAAGCATCGGATCGACTGAGCAGCAATTGGGCAAGCGATTGACATATGCTGTATTTGTAAGTAAATGATGACGATTGTATGTAGAGACTGGAGCATGGGCTGATCTATCCTAACGATCCAAGATGCCAATCCTCGGGTTTGAGAAGCACAAGCACCTCAAATCTCTCAAAACCGCAATGAGAAAACCAAAGTACCCATCTGCACCTGATGATACTACAATGTTAGTTCGCGGTTACTTTCAAGACGCCAGCCCCCTACTACATTGCCGCCGCACACTCGACCAGTTCACCTATCACATGTTACAAGATACAGAAAAGCGCGACAACACGCAGGTAATCTACAAGTGGGCTCGCCGGCAGCCGAAGAAGCCTAAACCGGTACCTGGATCCTCCGATGAAGACGAATATCCCGTTCTGATGATTGATCAGCTTTGGCTTTGGGTTCTGGAGGACGAACAAACAGTGATAACCTGCTTTCCAGACACTTGGGAGTCTGACTCACCGTATAATCTCCTGAGGCACTTCCTGAAGAATCGTATCAAAACCATCAATAACAGACAGGTTATTGAATGTGCCATGGACTTGGCGAATGAAATCATCAGGCGCAGTGTCGACTTTCTACCAAGGAAAAGGCCGATGGAGCTTTCGCTTCAAGGGTGTTTCCAGTCAAGCATCAATGCCGTCGTAAGTGCAACCAGAGCAGCATTAAGGAAACCAAGCTTTCTTCTCTTATGTGTTGGAAGCTTGAATATACTAACACATAGCCAGGCCGAGAGTCAAGCAAGACGGTTCGAGATATTTAGAAATCTCATCAAACAACTGGCCAGGAAGCGGAAGGAGATGGGCAACACCAAACAGGCCTCCTTGACAGACAAGCTCTTTCGGCTCACTAAGGAGACAGATCTGCTCGTGGAGATTCTGGATATCCAGGATGAACTCAAAATCATTCGAGATGTCATGGCAAAGCAACAAGAAGTTCTCAGGAAGCTCCATCCCATGGTCCCAACATATGCCGAGAAGAAGACAGAGGAGGACACTTCCCATCAGCCTTCGGAGTCTGCCGGTTTGATCGCTCCATTGGCAGGTGTCCGTTCGAGTCCGGGAAAGGCAAAAACAAGATTGAACGTCCATTTTGCAGACCAGGGAGTCTCAAGAAAAGAGAGTAAAACGAGGCAACAGGCAAAAGATAACCTTGCGCTAGTTGACGCCAATATCGATGCCGTGGTCGAAATGACGCAGTATGCAGACAAAATGAGAGTTGAGGTAAAGTTGATCCCATCTCACTTGGCACTGAAATAGCTTGATAAGTACTGACTTCACATACAAAGCTCAATGGGCTCCTTGATCTCAAACAAAAGCAAGCAAATGCATGGGAAGCAAGGTTCTCACGCGAGGGCTCAGAATCTAGTCAGCGACAAGGCAATGTATGTTCAGTCCGTATTCGGCCTCGTTGCCCTCTCGTTACCGGGAGCAGAAACGCAGCTAACACAATTATCTGCTGTTAAGATCACCATGGTCTTCACCATTGTCACGATCTTCTTCGTAAGCAACTCGGCTCATACAAGTAGGGTTTTAAGGCTGACACCTTTCCTAGCTTCCACTCTCCTTCGTGTCAAGCGTCTTGGCAATATAGATTGACGCATCTCCGAGAGACCCTAAAACAGGAGAGGTAGCTTGGCCTGTAGGGCTGATCATGGGACTCCTTTGTAAGTACACTACCTGCGAGACCCGCCTGAGTGTCTTGCTTGATATCTCTGACCCTGAATCAAAACAGTCGGCGTCTCATTCGCAGTTAGTATTCCCCTCGCAATCATAGCCTTCCGCGTCAACACGATTTCAGCCAAGCTACTTCTATGGCTCCCATGGCTGTCGGTGAGAAAATCCAAAAATACCAACGATCAGGATGACGATGACGACGACGACCATGATGATTGTGACGGCGATGACAAGCAACACGACGGCAGCGACTCTGAAAGTAGGAGTTCAGCGGCAGACGCCACGTTCATCGAGCCCATGAAGAACAAACGCGAGTCGACTTTTGAAGAAATGGACGGCCGTTTCCCCTCCGACAGGAGACACTGGCGGTACTCTCAGTACGCGCCCATCTTTAACCGCTGGCACTTTCACAAGAAGATCCCGTTCTTTCGGCTTCTCTGGCGCTACAGGGTTAACGCCAATGACAATCGTTGGGATGAAAAGGTTGAGCGGGACTACCCTCTTCATCGTGCCGTGTTGCTCGTGAGACGACTTCGTCGGCGGTTCATAGTTGACCCGTTGCTCAAACTTGTACCGTCTGATGTAGAGACAACAGTTAAGAAATATAGAGCCAAGAAGGATATGGTTCGTCAAGAACGAATAGAAAGAAGAGAAAGTGATCGGAAACAGGACAAAGAAAGAGAAAGGCGGCGGTTGGCCATGAAAGATCCCGAGATGGGTTTAAGGTCGAGAGGTCGAGCACGGACCTAGTGGGTTTAAAAAGCCGTCTATTTTTGAACTATTGCTGATTTGAGTTTTGTGTTCGGAGAGTGTTTAAGGACTGAAGAATTTAGGTTTGTCTGGTACTCATTTTTCCTAACAAAAGAAAGAATATGCAGCAAAAATGGCAGAAAGAAGAAACCTCAAAATACCGAGTGTTGCAAGTAAATGAACAATAAAAAATAATAAAGGGAACAAAACAGACAACACCAGGGATTCCCCTGTGGTCACCCACCTGAGTACTACTGTAGTCTAGCGATCAGTAGCTTATCTAAGGCAGAGCGGACCGGATACCGAGTTCTCTAATGTCTATGGTCGTATGTGGTAGAACAATGTGTTAGAGGATATTATAAAGAGAGACTCAAAAAAAGAAGAAAAAAAAGAAAGTGAGTTGTGGGCGGTTGGTGACTGATGATGGTGAACCGTTTAAAGGAGAAAGACGCAAAGATGGCTTGATAAGTGAGTATAAGTATGGTTAGTAAATAAAACATGAGGTTTCATGATTGTAGATTAGGTACTCCCATAGATGCGTTTCATCTTCATTTATTACTCCGTCTGTGATTATTCTTTTTTGAGATTCTAACAGGTATTTGTAGGTTTAATTTAATTGTTAAAAAGGAATAGGTTCTTTTTTTCCGTCAAGGGATGAGAATAAACAGGGTAGGATATGAAGTTTATGTATATATGGTAGGGTAGGTGGGACCTTACAAAGAGCGCACCGGTCAGGTCATCCGTTCGTTCTCTGTACTCATTTCCGACAACACGTTTCACTCTTCCCGCGTTAGATATATATATATGTAATAGTTTCAATGATATATGCCCTTGTTCCTGTTCCTGTATGTACAATTTCATCCCCAATGATGGAAATGGTCCCTTCCTTTCCCTCCTCCCTTGAGAGCGCTCCAAGGCTGGGTATCAGCTCAAAGATATGCAAATGCGCCCTGCTTTTGTTTTGCATATACGGCGGTCAAATCACGGCTTCTTGATGGTCGTTTGATTTTCAGTTATCTTCCTCATTCTTGCCCTCTTCAAACTTACTGCGACTTCTTCTCCCCGTGCTCATGGTCATGGTCATGGTCATCATGTCCGTTCCGGTTCTCCTCGGGCTCAGGGCTTGACCTCGCGCTAACATCGGCAGCAATGAATTCGGTCGGGATCTCCTGGCCCTTTGGCACGAATCGTACCTTGACCCTCCTCACGCCCCTAACCTTCTCGCCTACTCTCGTCCTGACGGCATCTTCTACCCCTCTGACGTCCTCCACAGTCCAGTTGGCTGGCACGGAGAGCTCCAAATCAACTAGGTAATTCTGGCCGGACTTGACGCCACTCACATCTACCAGCTCAACCGCGTGTCCTTCTACGACACCTTGCAAGGTCTTTCCTACTTGTTTGCGAATCGAGTTCTCGACTTCCTCATCTATCGACTTGTCGGCGAGCTCGTACAGCGCAGAAAGGGTGTTTGTAAGACCTGCTTTGATGACAAGGAGGGAGATGAGTAAGCCGCCAATGGGGTCGAGCCAGGCTGCGTTATTGAGCAGGTTCGCGCCGAGGATGGCGAGCAGGGTGACTATTCCTGTGAGAGAATCGACGCGGTGGTGGACAGCGTTGGAGGCGAGGACGGACGACTTGCGTTCGCGGGCTACTTTCATTGCTGTTGTTCACGCTCAATTAGTATTTTGAATGGCTTGGCTTGGCAAAGGAACAGGGGAATTGATGACGTACTAGCATGGTAGAGCCACTCCTTGACGGCCACAGTCCCAGCAGCAAGCCAAGCAGCGTGCAAACTAGGCGCCTCCCCTGACAGTCCATGCCCATGGCTATGTCCGTGAGAATGACCGTGAGAATGGCCATGCGCGATCATCTCGGCCGCCGCTGCAGGATCCAAGAAAAAGTGTGCATAGAGCGTTGTGCAGCTGTTCACGCACATGAAGAGTCCACCGAAGAGCAGCATGCTAGACACGCCCAATGAACCTAAGCTCTCTACTTTTCCAAAGCCCATTGGGAAGTTTTTGGTTGGTGGGCGCAAACTCCATGATACGGTCGCGAGGGTGAGGACGTCAGAGGCAAGATCGGTCAGGGAGTGCCAGGCGTCGGCGACCATGGATTGAGAATTGAACATGTATCCACCTGTGCCTTTGGCAATTGCCATCCCCAGGTTGGAGTACAGGCCGATGCGGGTGATGCGGACGCCAGCATCGTTCTTGTTTTGCGAGGTGAGGTAGACATTGTCGTGGTGGTGATGGTGACCATGGGAATGGCCGGCGTGGCCGCGCGTTTGGCCCATGGCGGGGTGGAGTTGTGCAATTGGCGACGTAATTGTCGGTTTTGGAAGGCTTAATGGATGTAAAGAACGTTCTAATCGGTGGGTGAATGCTCGGCACTCGGAAAATGTCTGGTAAACGCGGTGTTGAGGGAGGGACGAGGAGGAAGAATTGAGGAGATGTGTCCCTGACCGTAATAATGTAGACCCTGACAGCGGGCTAAATGAAAATGGCGGCTGCTGGCTCCGTGCCCTTCTGAGACGGAGCCGTGACGACGCTCGCGAGGTCGCACAGAGGCGCACTACCCACGGAGCCGCGCCCGGACATGGCCTACTTCCTGCGAGCGGAGGCATTCAAAGAGAAAAGGGGAAGGAAAGGGGGAGGAGCACGGAACTGACTTTCCGCTCAGGTGGGTAGGTATGCTAGTGTTTGGGTATGTATGGTGACGAATCTATGTAGCTTTTGTTGTGCGTGAATGTTTCGTGCGTCGTATGCGTCGCAATTAGTTGTGAATAGGGAACAGGGACGGACAATAAAGCCAAAAAGAGGCAGGTGGTCTATCAATAATCAACGATAAGAAAAGAGAAGAGGTCTAAACAAGCATTTTTTTGGCTTTTCAAAAAGTTGTTCCCGACATCGCACCACCGTCCTTGCTGTTGCTGCATGATTCCTCCCTCCAAGAAAGCCGTGAGAATGCGCTACAATCAAGATCTACCGCCCCACATCTCGGCCCCAGGTCTACCAAGGTTTCCACCGACAGGGTTGAGTAGGTAAGCATAAAGCTATCAATTAAAAGAATTGATCGATTGATGGATGAAAGATGATGTAGGTGGAATTCAAGAACTCAAGTTGACAGGTTTCCATTCCATGGAATTGAGTTTCTCAGCTCAATAGCACCCGTTGATCACGATACCTTACACCCTAACCCTCCTTGGCCCGATCACTCCGCTACACTCGTAGAAGACTAAGAAGAAGTACTATGTATTTCTTCGGGCAAGAGTCCGAAGACGAGGACCACCAAACCACGTCTAATAAAAAAGAAAGAAAAGAAGAAAGAAGCCGAGTTTTGACGATATACTCTGGACTCTTGACACACCACAATAAGCGCAACAGAAAAAGGGTCAGATTCCCAGTAGACGTTGCGAGACAGGATTAGTCAAATATAATTAGAGCCAACCCCAATAAGGCAATCAATAAACACCAAACATTTAACTTCACGATGTTTTTGTTCTAGAAAAGAAAAGAACATCCGAAGGGCTTTGAGACTTTCCCATCGCAATACAACGATAAGATAAAAAAAAATACCAGAAACCTTCCAAATAGTGTGAAAGAAAAAGCACAATGAAAGTAAGTGATAAAAAAAGAGACTTTCCCATTTCCATGTCCATACACGAAACACACACAAAGACTTCAATTCTCATCTTCTACTAGGTATCCCTTCCCAACTTCCACGTTGCCCAACCCCTCACACTCCCTATTTCCTTGCCTCACCGGTGATCCTTCATAATTCCTTCAAATGTATTTTTTCTTTTTTTCTTCTGTTTTCTTTTTTTTTTTTACCGAGGAGCCCTATCCAAGCGAGTATAAGACCAGATACGAGCCCTCATATCACCAGAACCAGTGGCAAAGTATCCGCCTGCTGGGCTTGACGCAGGGCTGGGAGCAACTGAGATAACCGAGTTCTTGTGGCCTTGGAGCATGAGCTGAGTGTGGCCGGTCCGGGGGTCCCAGAATTGGACGCCACGATCCTTTGAGCCTGAAAGCACCCACTCGTTGTCGGGGGTAAGGGCAACACTAAGGACAAAGTCCTGAAAATAAAACGTTAGCATTTAATCTAATGATTGAGATTAATGTTAGCATGTGAAGACGTACCCTGTGACCCTCGAAGGTCTTGATGCAGCGGCCGCCCTTGGTCGGCCCGGGCGGCTGGCCATGTGTCCTAGGAGCGGACAGCTCCCACATCTTGATAGTCTTGTCCAAGCTGCCGCTGACAAGATCCCGAGCGTTAGGTGAGAATGCAACACTATAAACACTGTCCTTGTGACCGTCGGGGCCCTCGAGGCGCTCAACGAGATAACCCTTGTGGAGATCCCAAACGCGCACGCTCTTGTCAAGGGAGCCAGCGGCAACGAATTTACCATCAGGAGAGATAGCAACAGTTGTGACACCATCCTCAATCGTGAGAGTCAAATTGTTGGTGCCCGTCTCAATGTCCCAAATTCTGACAGTGCGGTCGCCACTACCGGAGGCAATCGTACGCCCATCTCGTGAGAAATCGAGCGAGTAGATATCTTGCTCGTGACCCGAGAACGTGTTCCGAATTTGCCTAGCTTGAATATCCCAGACTCTGATGAGCTTGTCCTCTGCACCGGTAGCGAGATACTTTCCGTCAGGGCTGAAGCAGACGCTTCTGATGTAAAGATCGCCATTCAAATCGATGCTCTCATCCTGAAGAACACAGATCTTCTCACCAGTCTGAACGTCATAGATCTGAGCTGATCTGTTACACCCAGTGGCCACAAACTTTCCATCGTGACTGAATCTGACGCAGCAAACAACACTCTCATGCTGGAGAGTATGGACCAGATCAACATCCAGTACTCTAGTAACGGCCTGGTTGAAAATTGCCCACCAATCGTCCTTGACCTTCTTGATATGGTTTGGGAGACGCTCCGGATCCAGGTCGCTAAGGGAGTTGTTGATGTGCGGAGGGCCCGGGGGCGGGGGTGGCTGGTGCTGCTGGATCATGCGGCCATGGTCCGGAGTAGGGTGGGTCTGCACCTGAGGCGACTGACCGGGTCCATTGTAGGGGACCGGTGTGTTGATCTGAGGGGTGGCTGGTCCAGCCATCGGGGGTCTACCGATGCCTTGCTTTCCACGGGGGCCGGGAGACGCGGTGCTCTGAGGAGGCTGAGGAGGGAAGCCGCCCGGCGCCGGGCCTTGGGGGTACGGCGGCTGGAAAGGGGCGGATTGCTGCTGAGACGGAGGTGGGGGAGGAGGAGGAGGACCCTGTCCGATTCCTGGCGGCGCAGGAGGCATATGCGGAGGAGGTTGCTGTTGCTCCTGAGGTGGGTGAGGAGGGGGAGCAAGACCACCCTGGCCGCCCTGACCGGAGAGTATACCGCTGAATGCGCTCTGAGCACCGTGGTTCCCGATCTGCGGGGGGGGCTGCTGCGATGGGCCAACATGCTGCGGGGGAGGGTTCATGGAGCCCGGCGGCGGGCCTCCGCGGTTCTCCAGCTGGCGGCGCAAAAGATTGATCTCATCCTCGTACCTGGCGCAGGAGATGACGTGTCAGAGGAATGATTCTTCACGCTGGGAAGCTAGAATGCAGCGCCACTTACTTTTGCTTCAGATTGAGCTGTTGCTGCTCCATCTGATAAACCTTCTCACGAATCATTTGCATCTCTTGCACTTGTGCCTGGACTGTTGCAGGCTGTTAGCTCTATGGTTGCTCAACATGCCAGGCGATGCCAAGACTTACTCTGATGCTCATACGACTCGCCGGTTCTGATGTGCTGCTCGAACTCGGCGCGGATTTGGTCCAGCAGCTCATTGAGACGACCGGGACCGTTGTTGGCAGGGGGTACGCCCCCCATGCCGCGATGCCCGGGATACATCGACATCTTTTGGTCCGGGCAAAGCTCCTCCTATTATGCGATTATTTATTTTGCGTTTATTTATTTTCGAGTGGCCGTGTCCCGTCGCGTGTGTTGGGGGATTTTGATGACCTCGCGATGTGCGGTGTGCGGGATGGATGGCTTGCGACGGCCCGGGCTGGTTGGTGCTGGGAAATTTTTCCAGATCAACAAACAGTTGGTCGAAGATCAGCTCGCCCTCGTGATGGCCGAACAGCGCTCGCGCAAAACTGGGATTGTGCAAATATAGTTAAAAAGTCTTGGCGTGGATGTGGATGCACCGATGCACATCTGGCCGATGACGGCAAGACCTGCGATTGCGATGTGGCCGTGAAGTTATCGTGATGCAGGTGCAATGGGGGTTGTTGCGGTTGCGGTGAGGTGAGGTGGAAAGAAGGAAAGAGAATGGATGGAACCTGGGAGAGGAAGGGAAGGCCCCGACTTGAGCGGAGGGGGCGGCTGGATGAACTTGGGGAAGGGTAAGGCAATCTGCATTCTGCTAGTCAAATCATTCAGAAAAAAAAAAGGTACATTGGCCGACATGCGGCGGGGCGCCACTCAAGCATCCCAGACCGCAGGCGCACACGCTCACAGAGCTCTCAAAACAGACAGGGACCAGGGTCAAATGCGGCGCTGGTGGAAGGAGCTAAAGCGCTGCATGAGAAAGTGGATCGCAGCGGGTCCCGGGACCGTGCTCAGGCAGACCAGGGGAGGCTGTCTTAGCGTGCCGTTCTGGAAAGTGGAAGGGTGGAAGAGACAAGAGGAAAGTGGGGGAGTGGGGACTGGGGGTGGAGGAGGGCGTGTGCAGGAAGCTTGCAGTGGTCTTGGCGACGGAGTGTCTCCAGCACATCTCAAGCGCACGTTTTTTGTTTCCTGAAGAGCCAACTCAGCCAACCAACCTGGCCTTACCGATTGCTGACAGCCTGTTCATCTGTTCGGCTCAGGTAACACAATTTGTGAAAGATGAATGGATGCCTCATCTAGTATAGCGACGTCAACTCTCTAGCTCAATCCGGGAGTTTCTGATTTATCACTCCCTGTCTCTTATCTTCCCACACTCAACGACCGACGATGGGACCGTAGTGAGCCATAGTTTGGTTCACAAGTGGTGCGTGTTTCTCGCTTGCCTTCATCAAACTCTCCAGCAACACAAGACAAG
This sequence comes from Cladorrhinum sp. PSN259, assembly GCA_033725935.1. Classification (NCBI taxonomy): domain Eukaryota; kingdom Fungi; phylum Ascomycota; class Sordariomycetes; order Sordariales; family Podosporaceae; genus Cladorrhinum; species Cladorrhinum sp. PSN259. Next base: position 443,018 of record MU867077.1, read on the forward strand.
ACCGTCCAAACCGTAACATCAATCGGGGACAAGAGTTAGACTCAGTCAGACTCAGCCAGGTCAACAATGTGACCGAGACCATTCTTGTACGACGAGAGCTGTGCGAGGGATGTGTCATCCATCCAAGGTGCCATTCGCCGGACGATATTCACACCAAGAAGAAATAAAAACCAAGACGAGGTTGGTCGGAGATAACTCAATTATCCGGTTCGTTCAACCTGGAGAGTCCCATGTCTGGGTTTTGGGGGTGGTCTCGGCAGACAGCGAACCAGCATTTCTCCCCTGGTCATCACAGGCATCAGGGCATCGCGGGAGCGTGGACTTTGCAGATACTACATTGTAGTGTACATGCACGCATCATACGGAGGAGCATGGCGAAGTGACACGCCCTGGGGTGGGCGGCAAAGGTCTGAGAGACGGGATGGGATGGATGATGGAAGGGATTACCCGTTTGGGTTCAAGCTGTACTCTTCTCCCCTTATCCAGCTGGGCACACCCCTGTGGGTGGGAATTACTAGTGAGAGAGTGTGGGTAGAGGTTTGTCCGATGTTGTCCTCCGTGGGCAAGAAAAGCCTTGCATCAGCGCTGCTGCAGGAATTCACAAACCACTGTGTGGACCAACTTTCCTAGCGCTAAATCTCGGGATCGTCCCTCCTTAAACCAAGACCGCCTCTATTAACCCCAGCTGCCCTACGAGCCCCCAAACAAGACGGCAGTCAGACACTCACACATTCAGCCAAGTCGTCATCGCACCGGTCAATTACCGTGCACGTGGGTTGTATGCTGGCTGCCGTCAGTAGACGGAGTCTTTATCTCCACCGTTTCTGATGAACCATGGACGTTCTACACGTGTAGTTCCTGTCTCTCGAGGTGCATTGCCTGCCAAGAATCGCAGACGCCTCAGTTCACCTTCGATTCCGGCCGGCACCTCTTCCTCCAGCCCGGAATGCCGATGCCAGCCACAGTTTGCCCAATGTTTTACGAAGCCCATCTGACTAGGCTCACCGCCCCAGTCGAAGCTGCGTGTCGCAGACCCTCCGCTTTCCCAGTTGTACAAGTAGAGATCTGCATTGATTAGCTTGTCGACGTCTTTCCGACTCTTTTGAAATTGCGTATACAGTGTTGGGTGTGTTATTCGCGGGAACATCACCCGTCGCTCTGACATGAAGTGACACTCCCTTCCATACTCGCAGAGATCTGCGCCTATCCGGGAACAACACCGGAAACATTTTTCGTGGAGGAAGCATTCTTCACGCAATCGCTTACTGGTACGACTGGAGGGATGGCAATGGGGGCCGAGGCGGGAATGTGTGCTGGAGCCAAGTATCAAGCGACGGGGTAAGCCACCTTTCCTGCAAAGAGGATGGTTGAACAAACATTATACATAGTAAGCCGAGCCACAGCTTCATGGAGCCTATGTAACACTTCTGACGTTATACGGACGGCAATTTGGTGCCTTTCTCATGTGGTGGCGAGTATACATACAGCGGGCCCAATCTATCAACTAGGAGATCCATTCATTGTCAGGCAGATGTGCTCAGCCGTTACGCAGCAGTTCGAGCTCGAAGGCGAATATTGCAGCGTTTTGACAGGCAATTCTCTTTCTCACGTATTCGGAGCCGAGGGCTGGTTCATGTTGTCTGGGACTCGATGCTGCCTTTGTCCGTTGTTCTTTTTGCTTCCTCCCAAAATGGCCAGGTACTTGCGCTTTGATATTGGCTAGACCTGATGAAATGCTCTGGATACAACCTGCGCAGCGTTTATATCAGTCGTCGATACCGAAATCCCAGAGACAGAAAATTGTCTACCATCCAACCTTTGTCTCTGGCTGAGGCCCAGGGCACCAATTTCTAGTCGACTTTCATTGGCACAAGACCAATGGTCTATTTCATACAAGTATTCGTGATATCGACGATGGGAGTTTCATGTCACCTCATCCTCAGTAAAATCCAAACAGATAACCCTTGGTTCCACCGGTCAGAATTTTTTCTCATCCAGTCCCGCAACAACAAATATACGGATCTCTTCCCTCACAGTCTTGCTTCGGGATTATCTGATACCTTAGGAGGCATAAACAGCTTGAATGGAAGGAAATATGCCTCTTTTGTGATTAAATTGAAGTAGTAGTTTATATAGTCTTCGAAAGCGGTCAGCATAATGTCTCCGGCTGGATTATCATCAACATTGCCAAGGGTACCATTCCCTCATACAGAGACGTAACTTAAAGTTACCCTCTACTTGGCCCAAACCGAGGGAAGTCCTAAGTTGCTGCCTTCAAAATTTAACCTCAATAAGCCCGACCCGATGTTCGGTCCCATCACGTTGCATGATTCCTGGAAGACACGTTCACAGGTTCGACAGGAGATCTGCTTATGTGATAGCGCTTGTGCTTGGATATTTTATGGCATCAATGGCTGTTAGACATGAGAGATGTGCCACCCGGTGATGTGAGATTAGGGATTAATCGCTAGGAGTTCCCTTGTCAGCCACAGTGCTTTAATTCTAGTGGGAGAGGTTCCAGAGCAAGACATGGGTAGACTAGTACGGTAAGGAAGAGGACGAAGTAAGTGAGCGAGTAGTACATGCTGATTAGTAATTACTTAAGGCCTTCCTCGTATTTTATGAAGGAGAAGTGTACTACGTGATAGCTGTAAATCTGTACACACCAAATCGTCTATATATGTTCTCCATTTGCCAACATGGGACGAAGAATTGGTAAAAATAGCTACGACAACTCGGAATTCGGCAGTCTCTTTAGGGCCCTAGCTAGGTTTAATGGCCGATTAGGTGAGAGAGTTGTGGGGTGGTGAGTTTATGGCCCAGGCCAGCGGTTGCGAGCATAATGATTTGGTTGTTTGGGATGGAACCTCGAGATGCTTGGCTCTTCCCCAGATTTATCAGGTCGAAGACAATGCGGGGTCTATCCCATACATGTAAGTTTGTCAAGATAGTAAGCTGCTGAAGTAGTAGCACAAAGTCCTAGAGCTCAGGACGACAAGGAGTCCTGATGAGTGTTTGAAGGAAGAAATGGGGAAACCTGTGATTGTTAAATCCGCGGCTCCAACGGTGGCCCGGCACTATACCAAAGTGGGACTTGAAACAGATCGTTCCTCCCCCTGACCAAGAGGTCACGTTCGGAGGTGCAACCAAGAAGAAACAAACCTGCTTGATGATTCGAAAATCTCCCGAACGCTGCACTGGATCTTCAATTCCATCCCATCTACAGTTTACTCCCCAAACAACTCAGCACAGCCTTATGAAATCATGCCGTAGTCACAACTTCAGCTCGATGTGGCGCAGGATGCAGAGCTGCACAGGTTCTGTCGGCATTCGATAACCCCCTGTGCCGCTGTGTAGACCTTGGGCAACCCCCACGCCAGGCCCATTTCACGAAAATGTTTGAAGTTTCAAACCATCTAACCAAAAAGAGAAATGACGATACGACTTGGGCTTTGACCACCTGCTCCTGGCCAGCAACGGTCTTTAATGAACAAAACAGCAGAATGTTGAACTTCAACTCTGAGATTTTTTCATCTTTCCATCCTCTTCAACCCTCGTTCTTTTAACTTTCTTCTGTCCCGTGGGTTGCATGCATTGACTGCGCAGCCACATTCGATTCTAGCGTTGTCTTTAATATAAACTTTTTTCTCCCCCTCACTCTTTTTTTCACCATATCACTTCTTGAAGAAGTCCAACACCTTCACAATGGCTGAGGCGCAGTATCAATCCGTGCCTCTGACTCCGCTCGTAGAAAAGAGTGGATGGTCACCGGAATTTGACCTGGAAGATGACGATCACCACTCCGCACCGATAGTCCAGAGCAGGCTACGACTTGACAGCCCTTGGGCATGGCTGGTTCATGCTGTGCTTCTATCCATTTCCTTGACATTGCTTGTCATATCATTATGTCTGAACACGGGTATGAGCCATGGTTTAGAAGGATTTCAGCCAGTTTCAGTGGACTGTAAGTTTTGGAGAGCCCAACTTTTGACCATTCTGTATTGACAGAAAGATAAGCACCTCTGGCGTCGGCCATCAGGTACCAGTTGAAGAAGCCAACCCTGGACTCAGCATGGCGAGAGTCGCCTTATGTCGGCCAAGGTCCGGAGGTAAATGAAGCCTGGAGTTCAATCACCAACACCGGTAAGTCAATGAGCAAGGTTTGTATGCCAGAGAAAACGAGCTGATTGTGGAGACGAATAGGCGACATTATCATCACGGACAAGGAGCGGGAGAAGTTGGGGTTGTCTTCGAATTCGCAAAGAGCCGTTAACCTCAAGACGGGGGAATGGGGTTATAGAGCTGCCGTGGAAGTCTTCGACCAGCTTCGCTGCCTCAACCTGCTGAGGCGATCTGCTCACCGAGCCCACGGTGAGCAGATCGAGAGTTTCGACAACATTGGTAATTCAGAATCATAATCCCATCACCGAACCAACAGCTGACAATTTCCGAAGACTATTGCATCGAGTTGCTTCGAGAAACGCTCATGTGCCACAGCGACGTTGGCATTACCACGTTTAGGCCGTCGATAGACGTTGCGGATCGCCCGGAAGCTGTCGAACGACAGGGTAGCTTAGATGATCGCAGGATCTGCAGGAACTTCGAGGTGATCAGGAAATGGAGCAGTGACCGCACCGTCGTGTAAAGTTCAACGTTTGTTGGCGGTCGTCTGAAGAAAGTCAAATAATGGAATGCCGTGCATCTGCCGTTGGTTGGATCAAACATAAGACGTGAAATGCTCCTTCAGTGTTTCTTGGCAACCATTTTTCGGCCGATAAGCTGTGACTGCCGGGTCAAGCATGCCGAGATACAGTGACCGAATCAGTTGAGCCCTTTGAGATGGCTGAGCTGAGTGAGCAACGTCCCCAATTTGCGAGTTGGAGTCATTGTCAATTATGCTGTTTGATTCCATCCTCCCATTAATCTCAGTCAGCACCTCCTTTTCACGTCTGGCCGGTAGTATCCGACAGCCATGACGGGAGGGGGGATCAGCTGGCTTGACCCAATGGGGTCACTGGTGTACCTGGCGCGATCTCGGTAGCTTTCGGGTTCGGCGAGTCTCATAAACGAACAGTGTGGATCTTGAAGATCAGTCTCTCAGACCAATTCTGCCCGTTAGATCTTTGGTTATCTTATCAGATCCACGGTGGTTTTGCATTGCTTAGACCCAAATGGGCCTAATCACTGTACTATTATACAGCTCGGCCTCGGGGTTTTTCTTGAAAACCATCCCACCAAATCAAAGACTCACGCCATTCTTCCGCACCGCATCGCCCTGATTCCGGGAGCTAGTGGCTGGCCCAGACGAATCACAGTGTCCGATGGCTCGGGATCATGCAACTTTCCGCGGCGTTGCACGGCCACTGAGGGAAGCGAATTGATTGACAGTCGTTTCCCAGACATTTTTTGCTGGTTTTTTGATGGACCCTTCATCACACCTGGTGCCATGTTACGGTGAGCTTCCTCTTTCGGGGGCGTAGGAAGACATACAATCTGCGCGGCAATATTGAGGAAAGGGGATCTGGACCTGGTACCTGATATTTAAGTATCTTGACCCGCACCTATTCGAGTGTACTTATAAAAATCATACCTAGCTTTTCGTCCAACTCTTAATCATCAACCTTTGTGGACACGGGCGATAACAGCATCTCTGGGGTCCGGCCACATCGACAAAGGCCCCTCTCTAGCGCGCAATCCCCTTTCTTTCCGGAGCACTGGGAGAGGGTCGAATTTGCCCCTGCCAATTAACGTTTGCCAAGGTGTAGAGACCAGGGATTCAAATTTCTCGACTTCCGCCTTTCCGTTCCCTATCCCATCTTTTTTTTTTTTTTTTGCTCTGTTCGCGTCGCGTCGAGGGTTGTTTTTTTTCCATTTAATTTTGGTTTTCACTCGCTCTGCATTTCAACGTTTGCGCTTTGGCTGGCGCACCCTTAAGCAAGATGGACGTCATCCTCGAACTCACCGACACATACGTGTGGGACTACATGTACGCATTCTTTTTACCAGCACCGCCTGCGCCATACGATTTTCCAGGAAAGGTCCTTGCCAATGCGACAGCCGTCCCAACATGGCAATATAAGCCTGCCACTGCATACTTCTCCTTGCAGCCATCAGAAGCTGCATGGCAGAGCGCTTGGGCGAGAGACAATATCTATCGCCAGGGCTTTTCACTGTTCTTGATATTATGGTATGTTGCCTGATTGCTGTTCTCTAATTGATCGCGGCACGCGACAGCGGCTAACATGGATGCGCACCAGGCTTTTCGGTCTTTTAAACTACTTCGTCTTCGCTGGCTTCTCGTACCTCTTCGTCTTCGACAAGAAGACGTTTGATCACCCCAAGTTTCTTAAAAATCAAGTATGGCTCGAAATCAAGCAGGCAAACTCGGCCATGCCCGGCATGGCGCTCCTGACCGCCCCGATCATGCTCGCTGAAGTCCGCGGTTTCGGCATGCTGTATGACAAGTTTGAGGAGGCACCCGCACCTTGGTACAACTGGTTCCAGTTCCCGCTCTTCCTCCTGTTTACCGACTTCGCCATCTACTGGATTCACCGCGGCCTGCACCACCCCTGGGTTTACAAGCACCTTCACAAGCCTCACCACAAGTGGATCATGCCCACTCCCTTCGCCAGCCACGCCTTTCACCCCCTTGATGGCTACGCTCAGAGCTTGCCCTACCACGTCTTCCCCTTCATTTTCCCTCTGCAGAAGCTCGCCTACGTCGGCCTCTTCATCTTTATCAACTTCTGGACCATCATGATTCACGATGGCGAATACATTGCCAACAACCCGATCATCAACGGTGCCGCCTGCCACAGCGTCCACCATCTCGCCTTCAACTACAACTATGGTCAGTACTTCACCCTCTGGGACCGCATTGGCGGCAGCTACCGCGAGCCCGAAGAGGAGATGTTCAAGAAGGATGTGAAGATGAACAAGAAGTACTGGGAGAAGGAGGTAAAGGTCATGGAGGCTATCCTCCAGGAGGTTGAGGGCGAGGATGACCGCGAGTATGGACCCGTAGAGACCAAGAAGAGCAAATAGGAGACAGGCCTTGAGAGGAGTTCCGCGAAAGACGATGATGAATCTGAGCTTCTGACCGCTGCTACGGAAGCGGCAAGAAGCTTAGGGGCTGGCGACAAAAGACCAGTTTTGACGACGTAATGGAGGATGCTATGGATTTAGGAATTCGGCTGGAGGGAGCCGGAAGCAAAAACATCAGCTTAGCCCAAAAGGGCTTTGGTTAGTGGTATAAACGGTTTGGTTTCCATGTACATATAATATTCTTTTATACTCGTTCGGACGTTCTAATTATGGGGGATTCAGTCCGATGGGCGGAGGCGTTGGGGTGGAAGGAGTGAGAGCACTTGAGGTCCCCCTTTCGGGGGATCTCTTGTCGCTTTTTTTGCTTGTTTGGTGATAATTAGAAGTGGCTGTCATCGAGTACATAGGGCATTGGGGGTATGATAGTAAAAACAATATACACATAATATCACGCTAACGCTTCAACTGGGCCATTAAATCATGGTTTCTGGGAGCTCACTGCCATATGTTAATCAGAGGCGCGACTCGATCCTTGAGACTGGAACCGGCGAGAAGATACCGTGAATGACATTCGATGACATAGCGGAATATCTCTTAACAGTTGGACAGACAGGCCCTTTTTGGCCGGCCCCTCGCTGCCTTCCTCTCATTCGCTAGTAATATCAATCCTGCCTTCCACCTCCGTCTGCCTCCTGGGGAATATTCCTGTCCATAATAACGCCTTGCCAATCCCGCTCGATCAAAGCGAAGAATAAATAAATACAGAAGAAAAACAGAAGAGATATGATGACGATGAGGTATAACAAAGAGGAAAGGTAAGGAAAAGGTATTAACGACAGGACGGTCCGGTGTATATTTGTTTCCGAAGAAAAGGAAAACAACAACCAGGAACCTTGATAGAGTTCTCGAAAAAACAGAAAAACAAAAAGAGCTGTCGCTCAAAATGAAACAAGTCGAAGAGTCCACGACGTAGAAAGTTCAGAATTTCTTCCCTCTCTCCAAAACCGCCTCCTTAAAATCTTCCAAACCCAGAATTCACCCCCAGCTTCCCTCCTTCCTTCCTCCTCAAGAAAAACTGACAAACTTCGGGTCCTTCGGCCTTCCGTCCGCCCCGATGCCATTCGCGGCAAACCTCTGCTCCATGTACACCTTCCTCGCCTGGTCGAACTGCATCCTCTTCTTCTTCATGATCTTCAGAATCTCCTTCTTGGCGCCATTATCGAGCCCGGCTCGCGAATCATTCGAGTCGATGTTGGCTGATAAATCAAAGTTTGACGAAGAAAGTCCGGACTCGAGGTCTTCGGAGAATGTGTTTCCGCCCGAGGGAAGGGATGAGTAGTAGATGTAGTCGGCGCCTGGCATTAGAGGGACCCAGTGGTGCCTGGTGAGGTAGAGGGCGGTGCCGGAGATGAGGACCACGAAGGTTAGGGTGTAGAGGAGGTAAGTCATTTTGAAGGGATTGATCGTATGCTTTGTTCGTTTTATATGTAGAAATGGTTTTGCTGCGATGGAGTTTTCGGGGGTATCAACGGTGCGTGACTATGTGTGTTTGTTGCTTGGCCTCAAAGTGTGGTCGGCGATGCTTGAAATGATGTCGTCGGGAGGCCTCGATTCGGGTGGTCGGGAAGTTGTAGGAATGCGACCAGGTGGGTTGTTTGTCGCATGCACGTCGCACGCGGCAGCGCAAAAAGATGAGAGAATGAATGTGGTACGTTGGTAGTTGGGGAGCTCAAAGAAGGGTAGTCGAAAATAAAAAGGAATGAAAAGAAGGAAGAATAAAAAGTTTGGCAAAGTCTTGTTTAGGCCAGTTTCGAATGCATCTCTTTCCCTTCTATGAGTGGAGGCAAATCACTGGAACTGTGCAAGATGATACACTCCAAGAGGGGCGATCAAAAGTTGCTGACGACCACCCGAACACCCCGGCGAAGCAACACCCTGGCGGGCCTGGCTTCGTCAGCAAACTTTGCTGAGCAAAGCTTGGATGATATGTTGGAAGACGCACGAGCCAGCTTGCATCTTCTTACTATGTACGTACTGCGTACGAAATGCGGGTCCTGGTTGAAAGTGATAGGGTAGAGACGCTAGGCTGATAAGGGAAGATTAGGCGAGCCCACATTCGAGACGCCAAAAATCCAGGTGTTGGGTCTGAAATTCAAGATCACGGAGGAAACTTGCTCCAGCAGACGACTTCATTACTGAACCGCCTCGTTCACCCCCTTCCCGTCACATTACCGTCAAAATGTCCAACGTCTCTGCTGACCTTATCTGGGAGGTTGCCCGTAAGTTTTGCTTTTTTGGAGGAGATTCTTGGTGTTTCCTGCGGCAATTTGCTAATTGTGAAAATATAGGCCTCCAGAATGCCTTCCTCGTGAAGCGCAACACCCACGGCGGTGTCCAGTTCTCCAAGGACCCTCTTAACCTCACCAACGTCCACTCCCGCAAGGTATGCTTTGGAATTTTTGATAAGTGGCTTGAGGACCGGAATTGAAGGCTAATAGTTGTAATAGTTCGCTGGTTTCGTCAACGACAAGGTACGATAAAAATCCGAGCACAAGATTCGACGACCACATCCACACCGGAGCTCTGATGATCCGAGAATTTTGAAAGAGGAATTTGTAGGACTGATACAGTGTTCATTAGGCCGTTGGTGTTGTCGCTGGCGAGAAGGGTGGTGTCGAGGTCATCAGCAAGAAGGCTTCTGCTGCCAACAAGCCCGCTTCTGGTCGTATCTCCACTGTCTACGGCGCCAACAAAGGCACCCGCAAGTCAGTACACCCCGATACCGAGGAAGGAAAGACATAAGGAGGAAGTTTACTGATATCTTGTGTTGTAGGACCTATAAGGGCATTGCCAACATCGTTGCCAAGAATGGCTACCGTGCTGATCTCCTTCCCTTCGCCGTTGCCCGCGCCAGCGCCATCCGCAAGTCCCAGAAGCCCGCTAAGCCCTCTCCCGCTTCTAAGCCTCGCAGCAAGAGACAGATCGCCGCTGCCGCCAAGGCCGAGTAAGGGGTTGACGATGTTGCAGGTGTGCTAGGGATGGAAAATATATAGTTCTCCGTGAAGAGACCGCATTCTCCTCGATATAAAGGGGTGCATGACACGAATGAATGGTATGCGGAGGCAATCGGGAAACAGGAACACGGGTTGTCAATCCAGCATTTCAGGAACGGGCCATGGCGTTTGATATCCAAAAGAAGAATCAATCACTCAAGCGGGATCTTTCAGTTGCAAAAGAACACAGATCAAGGGGCGATCTCGTCGTTGCGTGTGTGGTAAACAATATTTTGCGGCATAACGACAGTAATAGGTCCTTGCTCCTTTTTGCCAAGTCAGGAAGCACACTTCCAAGTCCCTGGGCCCCGGTGCGTGTGAACGGCAATGATGTAAAGGCGAAAAAGAGCGAGCTCCGAAAAGGGTATGTTTTCGAGAATAGCATTCAAGTTTTGAATTCTTTCTGGTCAGGTGGCATTGCGGACCCTGCCGTTAGTTTGTCATTGGAAACATGGCAGTTTCCCGGTCTACCCCGAGTTCCGGATTCCCCAGACCCGAATGCCGGGGCCTCGGAATCCACATGTTTCGGAAGCTGTCAAACATGGGGATGACGATAGGCAACTTGCCTCGGGAGAACATGTTTTTTGAGGATTTCAGGGGTGTTGATGTTGACGAAAATTCACCGCCAATTGCCAATTGATTGTATGCACAAGTTGCGCGGGTTAATCAACAAATGGCGCCTTCGCTACAGTTTAGACGTCTGTAATACAATGCACGGTAGTAACAGTAAGGTAACGGAAAGGATCATCTCCTCCCTGGCTTCCCGCGCGTCCTGGCAAAGACACCGGCTGAAGGCGGGAAACGCGGGGCACATGGGAGCTTGGTGCGGTTTCCGTGGCTCATTTGGCGGTATTGACGACATGAACAGTGGCTCCTGTGCAGGGGGGTACCGCGGTGCGCGGGGCATCATGACCCCGCTAGAGAGGTAAGGTACTTAAGCTGCCACATAAGTTCTGCCCCTCCCCATGGCACCTCTCATCGTCCAAACTTTCTCCAAAAGCTCTTCTTTGTGACACATTGGAAGCCCGGTGTTGTATTCTCTGCGTCTTTTTAAGGTACGTGATCTGCTGGTTATTCCGGTTTGCGCAAGCAATTGAGCCTTCAACAAGTGCTTTGAACTGACATCGGACTTCCCCTCATCAGTTATTTACCCCTCCACAAAAAAACAACCCCCCCAAATCAAGATGGTTAAGGCTGGTAAGGGATACCCGACACTCGTCGCGATGGGATTAGAGATGGCCTGACATTGGTGATAGTTGTTGCTGGCGCCTCCGGTGGCATTGGCCAGGTATGTTGTTCACCAGAGATCATGCGGCAATGTGCCGAGGGTCGTTCGGGGTTGTTCCCTTGATGTTTCCGACGCTGACCCGATATCCCGCAGCCCCTTTCTCTCCTTCTCAAGCTCTCTCCTCTCGTTGATGAGCTTGCGCTCTACGATGTCGTGAACAGCCCCGGTGTCGCTACCGATTTGTCCCACATCTCCTCCAACGCGGTAAGTGACCGAGCCGTGCCAGAAAGAAAACTCCGGATCGGCGGACTTGGCTGACATTACTCCCGGCAGAAAACCACCGGCTACCTTCCCAAGGATGAGGGTGCCAAGGCTGCTTTCAAGGATGCCGATATCATTGTCATCCCTGCCGGCATTCCCCGTATGTATCTCTTTGGACCTTGATGTGTGATATCGGCAAGGGCAAGTTCTGACGATGGCGGTTTCCAGGCAAGCCCGGCATGACCCGTGACGATCTTTTCAACATCAACGCCGGTATCGTCAAGGGCCTTATTGAGGTTGCTGCCGAGGTTGCCCCCAAGGCTTTCATCCTCGTCATCTCTAACCCCGTCAACTCTACCGTCCCCATCTCCGCCGAGGTCCTCAAGGCCAAGGGCGTTTTCAACCCCCAGCGTCTCTTTGGTGTCACCACCCTCGATATCGTCCGTGCTGAGACCTTCGTTGCTGAGATTGCCGGCAAGTCCAATCCCCAGGAGCTCACCGTCCCCGTCATTGGCGGTCACTCCGGCGACACCATTGTGCCCCTTTTCAGCCAGATCAAGCCCACCGTCACCATTCCCGATGACAAGTACGATGCTCTCGTCAACAGGGTTCAGTTTGGTGGTGATGAGGTCGTCAAGGCCAAGGATGGTCTTGGATCTGCTACCCTCTCCATGGCTTATGCAGGTTACAGGTATGAAAGCGAGCGGCACTTTAAGAGATGAAGCGTCACGGCACTAACAACGACTTCTAGATTCGCTGAGAAGCTCCTGAAGGCTGTCAAGGGTGCTAAGGGCCTCGTTGAGCCCAGCTTTGTCTACCTTCCCGGTGTTCCCGGCGGCAAGGAGATCCAGGCCAAGGTTGGCGTTGACTTCTTCTCCGTCCCAATTGAGCTTGGTGTAAGTATTTCTTGCAATGCTTAGTCGAAACCTGTCTGTTTTGCTGACAATCACTTCAGCCCAACGGTGCCGAGAAGGCCATCGATGTCCTCGGTGACATTACCGATAAGGAGAAGAAGTTGCTTGAGGCCGCCATTACTGGCCTCAAGGGCAACATCGAAAAGGGTGTCACTTTCGCCAACGCTCCCCCCGCTCAAAAGTAAAAAACCCCAATACCCCCCCTTTGTGGCATGACACTTTCCCTTTTGATTTGTCTCCCCCGCTATGAGGCCCTTTATATTTGGCACTTGCGTGTATTTGAAGCAACAAAATTGCTTTTTCTTGGGAGTTTATGATATGGCTTTTGTGCTTAGCTATAGCCCCTAGCCATGCCGTATGACGTGTTATGACCAGCAAATAGAAATCATTGAACCACTTTTTTAAACGTATAATTCAGGAGGCTGATATGATTCTCTTTTCATAAATAGGTTGTAAGAGCATAAAAGGGGGTTGAATTGAAGGCGGAAGTGACTTGTGTTTGTACCAACCTACCAGGGCGCATCCTGCAAGCCAAGTACGGTTCTCATGCAAGCCACAGTAGTCGAGAGCTGTGTCAATTCCGAAGAGCAAGCCACATGAGGGGTTTGAGTTGTTTGATATGATTGGCCATATACATGATGCAGAGTAGGACGAAGTGGACCATTTTTGTTTGGGAGGGCTGGAAGATGTCACTTTATTAAGCATATAAACAGTATACCATTAGTTTTTTTTCTCTTCGCGTTGAGAATTCATGAGTTTGTGTTGTGTGGCTTGAACATGAAAAGCTTGGTAGTACCATTCCATGCCATACCTTATTCTGACCAACACTTTGGGAGGGAGTTGACCGAGGCTCGGCAGGCGTGATAAAAGATGGTAGCGACTGTGATTTATCCGCCCGTATGTGGATCAGAACTCTTTTTCATCGAGGCACGGCTATCTAGCCGACTGGATAAATGCAACCAAACCAATGGAAGGAGGAGAGAGGAGGGGAGGAGGAGGAGAAGAAAAAAGAGATTACATAATGAAATATCATGTCATGCCATACGTACCTACTGGACTTTTAGAGGGAGGGGTATAATGATATTATTAGTAAGTAAAAGAAAGTTCTCTTTCTGAACAAAAGAGAAAAAAAATTGTGTATTTACTCTTTCCGAGAACTTCGAATGATGTTGAATGCAAGAAAGGAAGTTATTTATCCCGTCCCATTCCATTTGCCTGCCTTGCCTACCTGCCATTGAAAACGCCGATTACGCCTTTGCCCTGCCGTGATGGCTCTTTCTGTCTTCTAGAAAAACGCTTTGTGATCCATTAAAAGTGTTCCCATTCATCCACCTCATGCTGGAAAGTTTGATGTCTTGACATAACAGGTATGTATATCATGGCTTGCTAGTCACCGTCTTGATCTGAAATACTGCTCCTGGCAGCTCTGTTGTTTCTGCTTGGACGGTGGCTTGTATCCCCATTGCTGCCAGAGCGCCGCGTACGATTCCGCATGGGAGCCAGAGGAACTGTGCGTATTCTTGTCAGTCATCGCCGTTCCGGTAAATGTAGCGGGTGTGCGTACAGGTTGTGCTCTTACGACCGCCTGTCCTCCGGCTTCTGTGCTCATTCTTGAAAAGGGGCGAAATTGATTGTCTGTTAGGACATATACGCCCTGTTTGCAGCCTGGTCAGCATTTATCCTTGTCAAACGTATGCCTCTCATGAATTTGAAGTTAGTTTCCCCTAGATCACGCATCTGCCCACTTCAGGGTACCAGCATATCTTCCTCTTGTCCAGCGATGTCTCCCCTCCGTCCTGGAAACATGTTCTGCTCTTGTTCAAAATACACCCATTTTTCCCCTTGACTGATATTTCCCCCCTTTGGACAGTTATACATACCCGATGATTAGTCTTCAAATTATCCACCTGCTTCCTGAAAACCAACGTCCACAAATCCTTGCACAGGAACTTGATAACATCCAGCGTGTCTGTAAACTTCGGTCTGTCCTTTGAGAACCTCTCCACAAGCCCCTGTCCCACGCGATATCCGATCGATTCTAATCGAAAGAAAACAGCCTCGCGCTCTTCGTCTTCGTCTAACGGCTGAGCAGGAGAAGCGGGGAAGGTTGCAGAGGTGGCGGCAGCCGAAAGTTCGTTCGTTACTCGGTATGCCATTGGTACCATTTCTATGAGCAAGAAATCGAGGGAAGAAGCGGAAAGGAATCGTGCGGACGGGTCGGTAGAATTGTATGGTGGCATTACGGGGTCGAAGGATGACATCTTTGCGGCTTGCTTTGGTGTTGGATGGGTATTATCGGAGGGCGGAAAGGAAAGACAATAGACAAAGCAGAGATGAAGCTGTTATAGTTGTCGGTCCTGGGGAGGATTATTGCTACAGTAGTATTCGTTCGTGTAGTTTCGATGTTGCTGGAGGTAAAGCTGTTGCTATTGTGGAGCTGTTCTTGGGATGCTCGGATGACTACTGCGCATTGATCGGTTTTCAGGGATCTATAGAAGTCATAGATGGTAGAGGACGAAGGTATGTTGAACAGGAAGCTCCCGAATTTCAGCTGATCGCAAGTGATTGGCAAGATCGTTCGCGTCGTTCGTGTGGTAAACTCGTTGTCGTGTTCGCAGTCTGGGTCCCTGAAAGTGATGATCCCACAAGGAGTCCCAGTGCAGGGAAGTATGGTGCCAAGCTTAAGGGCCCATATATGCAACTACACAAATATGCATTTAGAATAACCACATCCGAGGGCTTTCAATTACCACCATAATGAAGCGCATCACATTACCACTTCCTTAAACATGAAAAAAACTAAAAAAAACTTAGACTGTATTTACCAAATCCTTAAGACGCTATTCCTCGGGCAACTAGCTCTCCTGTCAAAAACTGTGAGAGAGCATGCGATGTCATCTCCATTGTAAAAGCAAGACAACCATGGTCTCATTGGCCCAGGGATTCTTTCTTTCTTGTTGACCTGATTCTTGAACTCCCGCTATTATCCTTTCCATGCCCCAAGCCTCATAAAAAACTAAAAGAAAATCCGGTATTTCTCCTCCCAGTAACGCCTATTTCATGCCAAATCTACCATAACTGTAGATGCAGAAGAAAAGATCGGGGAAATATTATGATACAAGTTGGTACCGCTTTCCCATAAAGACACGCTCCCCAGCTTGGGCGGCCATTGGTTCTTAGTACCCATTCCCGTTGAAATTGTGGTATACATGCCTATGGGCGGCATCACCATAATTAGCCCGCTTCGCTGGTCGTGCCGGGATGTCGTCCTCGTCATCGGACAGCGTCAGGTCGATCACTTCTGGAGCCGGGCGCTTGCTAGATGACCGCGGCGCAGTAGAGGTATCTCGTGATATGGGCCCATTCGGGGTGCCAATATACGTTGCTGCGCCAGAGTTTATACTGGGCGTCATTGTGGTGCGGTCTCCCCTGTGCGGAACTTCTACCAAGTCGTCATCAAGGACAAAACTGCTTGATTCCGTCTTCACAGGAGCAGGAACCTCGTCGTCTCTGTCGCCCGGAGCTTTCCACTCGCCGTTGGTATCGATGATGACCTGTTCCACAGAGTCCGTCGTCCTGGACAGGATATCGAGGACGTATTCATCTATTGCCAACTGCTGGAAAGGCGCGGGGTTGTCACAAATAGGGCATATCCATTGTGGAGCCTGATCTTGCACCTGAAGATATGCTTTGGCGTCAAAACAAGATATATGGTTGCAGCTGATGGCACGGCAAGGGAGCTGAAGTCGCCCAGCGGACAGTGGACATTTTAAAGTCAGCTTCTGGGAAGTCGCTTGGATGTCGTCATCGTCCTTTTTCTTCGTAACTGGCATCGGGTTAGTAGCGATATCGCCAGCCGAAGCACATTACGATCGGGCAACTTACTTTCAGCAATCACAGACTCCTTCCGAATCTTCTTGGTGATCTGGCTGACCAAAGTCTCAATGGAGACCATCTTGCAAACTATGATGCTAACAAAAAATTGCTTTTGAGCAGTTAGCAGAGAGTTTACACGAGATAATGCAACAAAAAAAAAAACCGACAATTGGAGGGGATACCTTCTGGGTGAGCGCGTATGTAAGCTCGATTTTATTAGGGTAGTTTGCTTGCCGCAGGCGCAACGCTGCCGTGATGTCAGCCGGTCTAGTAGATCCTGGCTTGTTCTTCAGGCCTCGAAGATTCGCCTTGACCTCATTCCCATTTACTTTGATTTCGCATTGGTGCGGAAAGGCAATGTCTTGATCCAGGGCATTGCTTTCAGCGCAAAACACCTTGACTCTCATTGTGGGGTCAGTCGCACATTGCTGAAGGATTGGATCATCAGAACTTTTGAGCTCGATGCGCTCTGTATTACGATGCGCAGTCATTACTGATAGTCCTAGTTAGCGAGCATCATTAGCGAAGCTGAGAGAGCCATAAGTTCCGGACCTACCGTCCAAGGTTCTGGTTCGACCAATTTGGCACCTCATTTCGTAGAATGGGCTAGATTTGTAGTTAAAGACGGGCGGGGGCGCGAGTCGGCCCGCTCCGTTGAGCCCGGAGTGATGTGAGGGCATTCCCAACCCCTGGGAGGGGCCGTAACCCGTGGTGCTGTAAGAACCCATTGGTGGATACTGAGTTGATGTAGCAGTTGGAGTTATGGCCTGGTAGTACGAGTTCTGAGACCGTGGTTGAGAATATGGCTGAGGCAGCGATGGGGCTGACGCTGAAACTGGCGCCGATGCTGGCGCCGATGCCGATGCCGATGGGCTCGTGCCAACGTTAATACCGGTTACGTTCCCAATGGTATGGCGTATCTCATTAAATCGGTCCAGATCTCGAGAGTTGACGCATATGTTGATTTCTGGTCATGTGTATTGTTAGAAATCGCGTGGTTGCATGTGGTGATGTGTAGTTGTGTGTGGTCTTGCGTGATAAAGAGATGAAATTGAAAATGAAAATGAGTCGCTGAAAGGAACCAAGAGATGATATGGAAACTTACGTTCAATAATGCGCCTTTGCAGGTCGGCCTTGTTCCCTGTCTTGGGGATGCTAACTCGTTGACAAATTTGAGAAAGCTGTTGTTTCTGGATTGAGGGTATCTGAACGGTCCGGATCAGGGCCTGGACGTTTGAAGGACTGATGTCCATGGCCCTGAACGATGTTGGAGGTAGGGTCTTTGGAGACCCCCCTCTCGGAAAGTATGGCTATGAAACCCCTACTAAACCCGGTCTCTCACCGATGCCGCCGAGATGGATTGATGGAGAAAAAAAAAAGTCCTGGGTTGGAAGGAGCGATGCAGATGAGCACTTGCAATGGATGGATGGATACTCCTGTGGGTTGTTGTTCGGCCTGCGGGTTCTTCTTAAAGCGCTGCAGCATTCATCACCGGGCGCTTGCAGGTTATCTAATTACCATGCCTCGTCGCTGCTCGAGCTCTCCGAGGACTCGTAATGGTAATGTTTGTTGCGTGTTGGAACTTGTCTTGTCCACTTTTGAGAGTGTAACTATCCAACTTCACGCTGCCTGGATGTTGGCTTCCGAAGAACCCTCGACCTGTCGTTGACCCAAAAGGCGGAATTGGATGGCAGAAAATGCAACCGTCCAAAGACCGTCCGCTGATGCCTTCTGACAGTGGCCGAGTCCTTGCCTTCTGGTCTGAATGCGGAGGAAGTTGCTGGTACTTGCAAGCCAGAATGCTTGGCAGCGGAAGGCTGCAATTTAAAGTGTGCTGACAGGGTAAATGGAGACTCCGCAGAACCCCATAGGCAAGTATCGAGTACTCAAACTGCAGCAGGAAAAAAAAGAAAGCTTTGACCAGGGTTAAATATTGGGGGACCGAAAAATTTCAACCTCATCCCGCATGCTTGTATCCGTCCGTATCTGTCTGTAGTGTTCTTCAAGAAAGCATATTTTCCAGAACCGCCATTTATTCCTTCACATAAATCTTCATCACCAACGTCCACAGCGAAAAATCAACAATACTCTCAAAATGGGAAAGAGTTCAAGAGCCAGCACTATCAAGCAAAATAACCAAAAGCTCAAGAAAAATGTTTTTGGACCTGTTGAGCAAGCACGCGTCGAGCGCCTTCATGCAAAACTGGCCGAGCTTGTTGCCCAACCAAAGCCGGTGAAAGAAGCTGAGATGGCGGATGGTTAGTGGCTTTTTGTACTCGACATAGGAACACAGATGTGCTAATACTTTGTCCATTGCAGAAGCTGCAGACGAGACCAACGAGGTCGCTGCTGAGAAGGAAGAGAGTAAGTTGTACTTGCTCCATGGCGTTGAGCATAAGTTATCTGACAATCTGGCAGCTGCTATGGAGGTTGATGGCACAAAGCCTGCACCCAAGAAGAAGAAGGTTATCGAGAGGAAGCGGAGGGGCAAGAAGTCAAACATTGTGTTCCGCAAGAAGGGCCCCAAGGTCACCAAGGCCCAGAAATGAGCGGTGATTTCATCTGAGCAACTCTTTTTCGCGTCTTATATAAGTTCGGCTTCAGCGCATGACGCACCTGGCTGGCTATCGGTAGGGGGGATCTTTTCTCACGAGTTCTCTAGAAGTTCTTTATGAATTCCGGCGGCTGCAAAAGCACGCCCGGATCTTGGGGCATGAGCTTTGGCCACGGAAAGTGGAAAGGTTTCGTTCAGGCGTTATGGGTTTCATAAAAGGCGTTATCGGTCAAGAAAAGTCTAGGGGAGTGAGCATTTGCAGCAAATAATTCTGATACAATGTGGCCAAATTGGTACCTCTGGTCAAACATGATCACGAATCATCGATGCAGTTTTGGGTACATAAAGAAACTATAGTCCTGTTCATCTAACATGAGAGCTACAGACAGATTTGCAACATCTGCAAGTGTCGATACCTGTACCGATGATAATGAGAGGGCAAAGGAATCAAAGAGACAAATACTTTATGTGATATAGGAACGCCTACCGTCCGACTATCGAACGGTGGTTCACTCGCTTCTCGTGGCGGCGGGAGTGGGGTTTACAGGGTCCAAACTGATTCAAATTTGGTCAGGGGTCCATCCATCCAATCACCAACAAAGCGACCACTGCCGTCTCGGAATGCACGATTCCAGAAGGTCCAAGTCGCGGTCATGGTGCATTGTAAAATTAACTTCCTTTTGATACAAAGGCGAGCTATATCTCTATTTCTTTCCGTTGCTTTCCCAAAACATGGCCTGGGGTTCCAATTGCAGACTAAAACTCTAAAATAATTAACTCGGGCTTAATTATAATTCTGGTAATTTCTGCAGGGAAAGATACAGAATGTCGCCCCGTCGACATGGGGCTCTGAGCTCTGCGCTGCTGGTCGCGGCCAACTTTCTGATTCCCGCTTCGATATTGATATTTGGCGCCGGTTTCTTTCCTTACAAACCTCTACTTCCAGGGTTTGCAGACTATAGCGATAATGGTCTTCAATATGAACCACGGTCTGTCCCGGCCAAGTTTGATAAGTTGGTGTTTATGGTGGTGGACGCGCTGCGAAGGTATGAAGATCTGAGGATTCACCTTGACTGCGCCAACGCTTATATCGCCCCCTTTACTGACCTATTGATGCTTCACAACAGTGATTTTGTATATACTGCGGATAGTGGATTCAAGTTCACTCAGTCGTAGGTTTCTTCTACCCCTTGTTCTCCCTATAAATTTGGTGCCTTTAGATAGTGCAAACTAACGTAAGAATCAAGACTGATGCGTGAGGGCGCTGCGTTCCCTTTTACGGCCCATGCTACTTCTCCAACCGTTACCATGCCACGGCTCAAGGCGATGACAACAGGATCGATACCGTCCTTCCTAGATGTCGTGCTCAACCTGAACGAAGGGGATGAGAGTGCCAGCTTGGCGTCACAGGACACGTGGCTGGTGCAGATGAAGCGAAAGAACACTGGGGAACTGGTCATGTATGGAGATGATACATGGCTGAAATTATTCCCCGGTATCTTTGATCGTGCCGAGGGGACGACAAGCTTTTTTGTTTCGGTTAGTTAAGGCCGGAGTTGAGGAGTCCAAGGGTGTCATCACCGGGGCTAATGTGACATCTCCCTAGGACTTCACCGAAGTGGACAACAACGTCACCAGGCACGTTCCGGATGAGCTGAAGAATGACGATTGGAACACCATGGTATTGCATTATCTGGGTTTGGATCATATTGGGCACAAGGGTGGACCGAGAAGGTAGGCTTGATTTGTGAGACTGAGTATACAGACGCTGACCATCGCAGCCCTCATATGGTTCCAAAACAACGCGAGATGGATGAGGTCATCAAGCAGATATATACTGCCATTGATACGGAGGAGCACCTTAGCTCAACCTTGTTTGTTGTGTGCGGTGATCATGGAATGAATGATGCTGGCAATCACGGGGCCTCTTCGGCTGGAGAGACATCACCCGCCCTGATATTCATAACTCCCAAACTCAAGCAGATTAGGACCATCTTCCAGGCACCGTTGCCTGAGGATCAGGACTTTGAGTACTACACAGTGGTTGAACAATCTGATATAGCACCTACCTTGGCTGCTTTGCTTGGCTTTCCCATTCCAAAGAACAACCTGGGAGCGCTCATCCCTGATCTTTTGCCATTCTGGTCAAGTAAGCTCTCTGTCGCCTTGGTGACTTTTGTGGTTATACTAACTATGAGCAGGCAAGGAGCAGGTGAAACTTCTGATGCAGAATGCTGCCCAGATCATGAAAGTTGCCAGCGCTGCTTTTGGAGACCACATGTCCGAGGGTGTTCACGGAGATGGTCAGTCTCTAACGGATGCTCAGCAACTGGCGCAACAATTCGCTTCGTTCCAAACTAGCTACAATGAGAGAGCTCTCAAGGACGATGATGTTTCTGATATGACAAAGCCACTTTTGGAGGTACGTCTCACATCTAACATGACATATAACCCATCCTAACTGTTCCAGTGGCTTCGAAAGTCACAGGGCTGCTTGAGCGGTATGGCAAGCAACTACGACATGTCTAAGATGGTTCTCGGACAAGTTATTGCCATCGCCGCCATCGTTCTCGCAATATTTGCAGCAGCATGGGGCGTCAACGACACTTGCGCCTCATTTACCCCTTTCTCGCTTACCCTCACTGCCTACGGAGTCATGATGTTCGCAAGCAGCTACGTTGAAGAAGAACATCATTTCTGGTACTGGGCTACAACAGCCTGGTTTGGATATGTTGGGCTTAGAGGCCTCAAACGGTATGTCCTTCTTGCCCCTTCATTTTACCCCTGTCACTAACCTCGTTCAGCGGCACCACCTCCTCACCAACAATCCACACCCTCTCCACCGCCGCTCTCCTTCTCGTAACCCGCCTGATTAGAAGCTGGAACCAAACTGGCCAAAAGTTTGCGGGAGAGCCAGATATCGTCAAGCTCTTCCTTCGTTCAAATCCAGTGCTCCTCTGGACTTTAGTTATCGTCACCTACCTCTGGATCCACCAGAACCTCGTCTACGGATTCAGCGGTCTTCCCATCTGGCTCAGCTTCGCAGCAGCTACTGGACTGGTTCTAGCAGCATTCACATTCAAAGTGGCCTTCACCCTCGAAGACGCTCCAGAAATCGTCACCGACTTCATCAGAAAGGTGTTGGAGCTCAACTTTACACAGGGAGCCGACCTCATCTCCCGGGCACGGGCCGTGTTCATCGGTATCGGCCTGCTTACCGGCACTACCTTGATATTCATGTTTTCCAAACGCAGAATCTCGCTCGGACAGCCAGGGACATACACCCTCCTCACACTCCTAACTCTTTTGCTAGTTACTCAAAGCCGGACAACTAATATTCCGCTGCTCTTGCTCTCCAACCTCCAGTTCAAATTACTCTTATTCCAGCTGGAAGGTCTCTCCCCCGCCGAGATCAGTCTTTCCGCGTTACTCCTCCAATACTCTAGCTTCTTTGCTTTCGGCGGCACCAACGCGGTATCAAGCGTTGATTTATCATCCGCATACAACGGCGTGG
Source organism: Cladorrhinum sp. PSN259 (assembly GCA_033725935.1). Classification (NCBI taxonomy): domain Eukaryota; kingdom Fungi; phylum Ascomycota; class Sordariomycetes; order Sordariales; family Podosporaceae; genus Cladorrhinum; species Cladorrhinum sp. PSN259. The sequence goes on from MU867077.1 coordinate 465,462, forward strand.
CAGAATACAGTGCCCTTTCAGTGGGCATCTTGACGTTTATAAGTAACTGGTCCGGACCGGTGTGGTGGATGCTGGCTAGTGCGATTCTGTTGTTGAGTAAGCGGGAGGAGCTGAGGGTTAAAGCGAAAAAGGGCAAGATTAATCTCTGGAAGGGACATGTGGCTGTTTTGACTGTTTTCGTGGCTGGGAGTGTCGTGGCTGTTATGGCTGCTTGTGCTGTATTGAGGACGCATTTGTTCATTTGGACTGTGTTTTCGCCCAAGTATTTGTATGTGGTCGCTTGGAGTTTGGGACAGCATTTAGTTGTTAATGTCCTTGGTGGTGGGTTGTTTTACTGGCTGGGTGTTGTTGAGGGGAGCAGGTGATAATAGATCGGGAGGGCAAGGAGGAAATGCGGTTGGTTGCCCACTGTTGAGGATGTTTTGAGGAGCTGTGCATGAGAGAAGGGTTAAGGCCACCAATCACGTATGTGTGTAAATAAGAATAGCGTGCGAGTACAGAATATTAGACATGTTATGTTGATGAATAAGAGAAAAAGAAGAGGAATGTCATATACGTGTTTTCGTAACGAATAAACCCGGACAAAAGCCAGTGTGCTATCCTAACCTGATGATCCATTCAAAAGACAAACCAGCCACAGCCCTCCTCCATTCCAAACGTTTACATCTCAACATTTCCAAACCTAAGCATGAAAGTCATCACAAGGTATCGTCCTCTTCCTCCTCCTCATCCTCATCTTCCTCCTCTACTTCATCCACGTCTTGCTCTCCATCCTCAGACAATAAATCATCCACCAGACTCTTGTCATCTCGTTGTTGTCTGGCCGGCTGCGTCTTATTCAACACGATAGTGGCGTCATCCTCTTCATCCTCTTCCTTTATCACACTACTTTCCCTCGAAGCGGCAATCTTGTGGTTATTCGCATCCTCTGGTGCTATGCTTCCTCCCCTGTGGGACTGAGCGGCGCTAGCAGCGCTCTCATAACCCACAGAGCTGGCTCGAGACATGCTCCTTCTGTACTTGACTTGCGCCGCTGCACCAGCCTCGGCAGCTGCATCGAGGGTATTGACAATCTTGCCGAGACCGACATGTAATTTGTAAAGAGCGTTCCTGCCGGTGGCATCTGAGAGGAGCTGACCCTCAACCGCGAGGCAGACCTCTTTGTAGACTTCTCTGGTCTTCTCCTCTGAGGACAATGGAGACACATAAAGTTTGCCAAGCAGCGGAGCAATAATTTTCTTTTCTTCTTCTGTTTATATTTGTTAGCATACAGAGTACAAATTATGAAAGAGAGAGAGGGGGGGATAGAAACGTACTATGAATGTTGGTGTCCAACCTGTCCAGAATATCCTTTGCAAACTCCAAATGTACATCCGCATTGACGTGTTTCTTGTCTGCGTCCACCGCCTCCCGGCCAGGGTAGTAGCATTTCCTGGGGTCAGTCCAGTCGATGAGGCAGGCACCAATTGTGGACAGCGAGACCATTTCCTCTTCTACGTCTGCGTCATCGTCTTCTAGGCCCTCACGAACATTGTAGAGCGTGTGTAGGGCATCAAGTGCAACAGAGCGCATGAGGTCCTGGTTCTCTGTTCTAGAGTAGCAGAATACTGGCAAGAAGTAGTTGAGTGCTTGCCGCACGCTCTGATTATCTGCACTGGCGGGTTCAAAGTATGCGATGACCAAAGTTTTGAGCAATTCAGCGGAGAAATCGTGGTCTGAGATGACACGACCCAAGAGCAGCTTGGAAACTGCTACCACTGCGGCTGCTTGTACTTCAGGGTGCTTGGCACCGGAGCGGAGGGCTTTGACGTAGACTTTGAGGAGGGTAGGGTTGGAAGCAAGGAGCTGAGCACCATGCACGTTGAGAATGTCTGTGAGAATCTGAAGAGCGGTGATCTGTAGCGCGGTGTGGCCTTTGCTGAAGAAATGCATGAAAAGGTTGAGGTTCTCCTCGGCCAGGGAGCGGTCAAGCAGGGAGCAGAGACCCAAGCAGAGCAAACCACGCTCACGCACTGGTGCTTCGTGACTCCTGACCGCTGGTACGACAAGATTGTTAAGCATTGCTACCAGGTGGTCGTTTTGCTGCAGATCGCCGGCTACGTTTGTAAGCATGCACTGGACAATGTGCAAACACTTCATGTTGATCATGATCTCCTTGATAGCCTTGGCGGCGGCTTCCTCCTCCGAGAGCTCTGGATTCTTATTCTTCCTGCTCTTGGTCGGGGTATCGTCGTCACTGACCTCAGAGCGGGCAGAGTGGAAACTCTCGTCATCGTCAGGGACTGGCTCATCAACAATTGTGTCGTGAACATCGGCAACGGCTTCCAGAACGATGCTGCAGAACTCTTTTTCGCCTGCGGCGTCCGGGGCGCAGATATCACGGAGGACATTGACTGTGAGCTTGGTGACCTCGTCTGGCAGCTCTGGGATTGACAATGTTTGACGAAGCAGAGAAAACATCTTGCGACGTCCGACTTCGTCTGAGTAGTCGAGAGTGATCGCAATGTGGAGCAGCTGTTCTACTATGAACTCCTGCTCCACAGTGTCTTCCTCCTCATCCTCTTCCAGATCTTCTTGCTCCTCTGCCCGCTTAATTGCATCGATCAGCACCTTGATGTATCGTTCCAGGTAGAAGGCCACCTTGGTAACTTCGGGCAGCTTCTCTTCAACCAAAGACTCGAACTTTCCGTTGCCTTCATTCCGGCAGAAGTCATTGAATGTCCGGCAGACAAAAACGGATTCGGCACTGAGGGTCTCGAAAAAGGTGTCATCAAAGACCATGGCCTCTCTATAATCAGGACGACCCTCCCAGAAGCCCTTCATGGCCTCCAGAGCCACTCCATTTTCAACTCCGGAGTTGATGACATCAATACGCTCCAAAAGCTCAAGCAGGGCATCGAGATTAGGAGGCGACACCTCAGCCGGCTGACCAGACTCAGTAGGAGGAGGGGTGCCTGCACAGTCCTCAATCCAGCGCTCACGGAACAGACGACCGGCCGCCTTACGGACGTTTTCGTCTCGGTCCCGCAGACCCCAGCGCAAAAGCTTTTCTCTCATAGAAAGAGACAAGTGGCGGAAGTCGCCCAGCGCGGGCAGAAGCCGTGAGTATACGGCACGGCGGGTGGCAGCGTCCTGGTCCCTTGCGCGCTCCAGCAGGAAGGGCAATGTATTTGGCAGAATAGGCAAGTTGACCAAAAGCGACCTCCTCACATCTGCGCTTGGGTCATTCTGCAGTACCTCGAGCAGTTTATCCAACAACCCGCTCGCCGCGTCATCCTCACTATCATCCGAATTTGGCTCCGCCTCGGCCTGGTTACCGGCCAGTCTTCCCAGTCCCAACACAGCTTGTGCGCGAACCATAGCCTCCTTGTCACGGATCCTCTTAAGCAACCCCGACCTCAGCTTCTGGAACAAGTCATCATCGATCGCATCCAGCGAGTTGATGACGTGCGAGATGAGCTGCGTTGACCTGTACCGCACAAACTTGTCTTTGGCCTGCAGCAGCGGCAGAATGGTCTCCATGAGATGAGTAGTAAGTCGGGTTCCGGGAGTCTCGGGCATGGTGCTCGCATCGGGGTCGGCTTCACCCACCACCTCGTTGTCCTTGTCGATTGAGTGCCGCAAGAACAGGCCTATAAAGCGAACCGTCTTTTCTCCAACAGACTCGCTTTTCTTGACTGGCATGACGCGCAAGACGCATCGCATGAACTCGTTGTTGAAATCATCCTCGTCAAACTCTTCGGTGGTGGCCGCCTTCTTGGCACTTGTTGGCTCGTAGCAGCAAGCTTCCTGAATTTTGCGCAGAGTGACGGCTAGTTTGCGGTGAGAGGCGGTGGTGCGCTGCGCATCGCGGAACACGACGGCGACTTGCTTGCGTAGGGCCGAGTCGGGGGTCTCGGTAGGAACGTCGATGCTACTGTGGGATACTGCGCGCGACGCTTGCGTAGACCGTGATGCTGTCGTCCCTCCCGCCGCTGTTGACGACCTCGTCGACCTCGTCGCTCGAGGCATTGTGGGCGGTGATTGTCAGAATGTTCCGATTCCGCTCCTATGTCGCAATATCCGTGTTTGTTTCGAGCGGTATTCGTTACTAACCTTTTGATCGCATCAAGCTCATAGTCGGGTGTGGGGGTTGTGTCGCAAAAGTGGTTGATTGAAAGACAAGGAAGGAGAGGGCCTGAATGTTGTTTGTTTACCAATTATTTGCCTGATTGAGTTTAGCTTGGGCAGGTTTGGAGGGGTCCCTCCCCCGACTTGTCAGTTTTGTTGCCCCACAAATCCGACGATAAGCCTCTTATCGTGTGCTCTGCTCTAGGTTTTTTTTTTCAATTGAGCAGGGGAGCTCCAAATTCCACCGAATAATCCCAAAGACGACGAGTCCCACAGCACACATATCGACAATGGGAGTTCCAGGCGACAAGAAGCGCCAACGCGATGCGGACGAGGTTCCAGTGGGAGCTAGCGGTGAATCAAATGGACATACTTCGAAGAAAGCCAGAGTCGACTCAAATAGGTCACTCTTCGTGCGATCGCTGCCCCCAAATGCGACCAGCGAATCCCTTACAGATTTCTTCTCCCAACACTACCCGGTCAAGCACGCAACCGTCGTGCTCGATCCCAAGACTAAAGAGTCCAGAGGCTACGGTTTCGTCTCGTTCGCCGACCCTGAGGATGCAACTGAGGCAAAGGAGAAGCTGAACAACCATGATTTCGGTGGCCGCAAGCTGAGACTCGACATTGCCCAGCCTCGTCTCCGCGATGCATCCAAGGCGACTCCTGCCGTCGCATCCAAAGTGGTCGAGGAGAAGAGGAAGCGAGAGGAGGAGATGACCGAGGCTCGCAAAGCGCCAAAGCTCATCATTCGCAACTTGCCATGGAGCATCAAGCACGCCGACCAGCTTACGAAGCTCTTCCAGAGCTTTGGCAAGGTCAAATTCGCTGATTTGCCAGGCCAAAAAGGAAAGATGGCTGGTTTCGGTTTCGTCACTCTTCGCGGTCGCAAGAATGCTGAGAACGCCATGGAGGCCTTGAATGGCAAGGAAATTGATGGACGAACAATCGCAGTGGATTGGGCGGTTGACAAAGAGACTTGGAAACAACAAACTGAAGGGGATGAGGAGAAGGCAGATGAGGACGACAAGAAGAGCGCAAAGGTCAAGAAAGCCAAGAAACCTGAGAAGGAGGAAGCGGAAGAGGAAGACGACCCGAACATGACTCAAGCCGACCGCGACTTGGCCAATTTCTTCAAGAACTATGGTGAGAATCTGGAAGACGAAGAGGATGAAGATGATGAGGACAAAGATAAGGAGGACGAGCACGAGGACGAGGATGAAGATGGGGTCATGGAGGATACGGACAAGGAGACGGACAGCGAGGATGACGATGAATTTGAGACTGAACTCTCAGATGTATTTGAGGACGAGGAGGATGCTGCAGCCAAGAAGAAGCTTGCCGACGACAACTCAACAACTCTTTTCATTCGCAACCTCCCGTACACCACCACCGACGAGCAACTAAAAGAAAAATTCACCATCTTCGGCGCAGTGAGGTACGCAAGAGTAGTAAAAGAGCGCGGCACCGACCGGCCAGCTGGTACTGGCTTCGTCTGCTTCTTTAACCCCGAGGAAGCGAAAGCCTGCCTAAAAGGTGCGCCCCGACACCAGCCCGCTCCTACACTGGCCAAGCACTCTGTTCTGCAAAACGACACTCTCGACCCCGAAGGTAAGTACACAATGGATGGACGCGTACTCCAGGTCGTTCAGGCAGTCAACAAGGATGAGGCTTCCCGTCTCGCGGATGTCACCACGTACAAGAAGAACAGGGACAAGAGAAGGCTCTTCCTCCTTGCCGAGGGATCCATTCCCGCCAGCTCTCCCCTTTTCGCCAAGCTTTCTGCTCAGGAAGTCAAGCTTCGCGAGCAGAGTGCGAAGCAACGCAAGAAGCTGATCGAATCCAACCCGGCTTTGCATCTCAGTTTGACTCGTCTTGCTGTCCGCAACATTCCGAATAACATCGATTCCAAGGGACTCAAAGCGTTGGCGCGTGAAGCTGTTGTTGGCTTCGCCAAGGACGTCAAGGAAGGCAAGCGTGCTCCTATTTCCAAGGAAGAGAACTTGCGTGGTGGTGAGCAGGATAAGGAAGCCGAACATCGCAGGAAAGAAAAGGGCAAGGGTGTGGTCAGCCAAGCCAAGATTGTATTTGAGACTACCCACGGCCAGAAAGTGGAAGAGAAGAAGGCTGCCGGCGCTGGCAAGAGCAGAGGGTACGGTTTCATCGAGTACTCGTCTCACCGCTGGGCTCTAATGGGTCTGCGGTGGCTCAACGGCCATGCGTTGAAGAATGAGCAGGGCAAGACGCAGAGATTGGTTGTCGAGTTTGCTATTGAGAATGCGAATGTTGTCCAGAGACGAAAGCAGCACGAAGAGAAGATCAAGACTCTGGGGCCTAGGGAGCCAGGCGCAAAAGCCAGGGACATGGAGGAGAAGAATAAGAAGAAGCGCGGCAAGAAGGGTAGGGCTGAGGAGCCGGATTGGAAGGCGGCCAAAAAGGCCAGGGGTGACTGGAATAAGAGTACCAAGGGCAAGAAGTCAGCGGATAACAAGGGTGGTGATGAGAAGGCGGGTAAGCGGAAGAAGGGTGGTGAGGACAGGGGGCTGTTGGATAAGGCGGGGAGGAAGAACGTCGATACTAAACTGGCTATGAGGACGCAGATTGTACAGAGGAAAAGAGAAATGCGGAAGAAGAAGAGTGAGGTAAGGGCTGGAAAGAAATGAGGGGCGAGCGGAGTGACAGATATCCATTTGATTTTAATACTTAGCATTGAGTCAATAATATGTACAGGCGTCAACAGCACATAGAATGGGGTCAATCATATATACAACGGGGTTGAAATGCAAAGAGGGGAGTTAGAAATATATTTTGATGTGTGACAGCATATTACAAAGGGCTAGGATTGCGAAAAGGGAGTCAAGCATAGAGAGGTATCTGATATTGAAGCAGCTTCGTTCCAGAACCTGATTCTTGAGCGATTTATCTTTCATGCTTGCTCAAAGCTCAGAAATACACTGCATGCATTATTGTTTTCTCTCTCAAGTCTTTTTCCAGATATGTCGAGAGGCCTCTCTGGTCTTCACCCTTTCTCTACAGTTCCAAATGACGTTTTTACTTCGTACAGCCTACAGTTTCATCCCAAAGTCTTATATTTCTAGTTATATACTTCTGTTACAGTAAAACTTTTATTCATCCATATCGCAATCCCGAATCATCATGCATCATCAACTTCAGAACACCAGTGAAGCAACTAAATGTCCCTACTTCTCACTTGATTGCTCTGCAATTACACATCAACACCCGGTTTTCTTCGGGTTCCATATCCTTACTTCCCATCTTCTCTTATCACATTGATGTCCCTTTCCGGGTTCCACAAACAAACACGATGGAAGGAGAAAAGAGCACAAACCTCAAAGCGGCCAGCACTCCTGTGCTTTATCTAACTCGCCGTTTATGAAGGCTGCTTCCGCGACGTATTTCACAACACAGCTTCGTAGCGATATTGTAATGGTTGTATAGTGTAGCGGTTATCACTCCGGATTCTGATGGATATTTTCAGAAAAAAATATTCCGGCAACCCCGGTTCGATTCCGGGTACGACCTGTTTATTTTGCTTTTTATTTTTATTTTTGCTCATTCTCGATATATATATATTCTTTTACGTTTTGAATGTTAATATGAATGAGAAAGAGTGAGTGGGCTCATAGTTATTTGTAATCCAGGACCAGCTATCTAGCTGTTGTTGACTCGAAGTGAGTGTGTGGTGTTTGTTGTATGATGCTAAGTTATTAATGCTTCTTGTCTTGGCTATCCGCTTTCTTGTACTTGGCTGAACCCCTCCATGAACCTAAATGACTGTTTCTGTGTCACTTGTGTTCTATGTAGTAATGAAGTGTGTTTATACTCTAATATCTCACTGCCTGCCGGTGTCATTCATGCGTTACTCAGGGCGTCACTTGGGAAACTGCCACTTCCTGTACTTCAAATCCTTCACTCGTCCACCCTCCTGCATATCCGCCTTGGATTTATCAGATGCCGTAGACGCCTTATTCTTCGGCGCTTCGGGTAGTAATTCCAGACGATCAATAAAGTTGTGGACCCTAGTAATGGCACATTCGCTCTTATTCTTCCATATGATCGAAATCCACATGCCAATATAGCCTCCAACCTTTGTCATATGTTTCGTTCGTATAGGTCTCCTTGACTAGTGCCCTATCTTTTCCCCTGGTAACATTTGCCTTCCCAACTTTAGTTCCCCTCTAGGGCCGCCCATACTTTCAACCCTTCGAGTGCAATCATCTTCAACCTGTCATTCAAGGGTAGTTAAGATTTATTCAGCTTATCTGGCAACGTGTTCACCCGATAAAGAAGATATTCAGTCACCTCGCCCTCCACTTCCCCCCTTTTCAGTCTGCTGAGGTACGGGCGGTTGCCTGTTTTTACGATCAATGCACCACTCTCACTTCCAGAACGACCACTTCTTGTACCTTGATTCGTTTATATCCCCTTCTTGACGATTCAGCTCCGACTTATCAACAGCAGGCACCTGACCATCGGGTTCGTGTCTGCCTTTCCAGCGAAGTCCTTGACCATCAAATCGTAAAGAAGTCCCACCGAAGTCCAGCTCAAGCAGCGGAGGGATAATCTTCACCACCTCGCCGGTGGAAGGATTCCTCCAGAGAGTTGAGGTTTGAGTGCCTATAGGCCTTCCAGAAGCATCCGCAAGCGGGTTCGTGGTGGTCTCCCTGACGAGCCCATCCTCTTCGAACCTCGTGACCTTGCCCTTGGACACGATTAGCCCTTTAGCTATCTGCTCCAACATCGAAGTGTTTCGGTCGCATGACCTCCGCCCAGCCGTATCCATCAGTTCTCTGTGGCCTTTCATTAACGCGACGATGAGCATGATATTTGAAGCCACCACCTCTTTTACGTCCCCCTTCTTGACCCTTTCCATCTCTGCCTCACGAACCACCCCGATATCCTCGCGCACCCCCTTTGCTAATACCATTGATGCCTCGATCTGCTGAGACTGCTCTAAAAATAATCGCCCCACCTGTGTGAGGGAAGCAGTCTCGTAACGTTTCCTCCGCAGCTTTGCCGCGAGACCCTCTGATTGCCTCTTGGCAACCCACTCCTCCATTGTCCGCGGCGTCTCCTTGACTGGCAGATATGAATGAAGCGCTTCGTTGAGGATACTTCTAAGCATCATGCTTATTCCCCTGACCGCCTCCTTCACCGTCCCCTCCAAGAAGGGTAACCGTGCCCCAATATCGTAGTGCCCGATGGTTGCAGGGATCTCGCGAATAGTTGACAACTCCGTCATTTCAAGTCCGGAGCTGATGCGGATCAAGTCCTCAAAGGCATCGTACCACGTGCATGCAGGGGTGTTGGAACCAGCCAGAAAGCCTCCTTCTTCCCCTCCTCCTCGGGCCGTGGGTTCCCATCCCAGTTCCGCGGTGAGGCGTATGGGCGAGTAGGTGCTCCTGTTGAAAAACATTTTTGTTGCCATCTGACATTCCTCCTCGCCGTGGCCGCAGAGTTTGGTGATTGTTTTTTCAAGGTCGCGCGAGCTTGCCTCAAGGTGGCGAAGCTTTTTAGCAGGGTTGAAGAACTTTGAACCATCATTGTTGGCTTCATAGAGGTCGAGTTCTGTCTGGGGTCCGTCGGCGGTGTCGTTGATAGGATTGTCAGCCAGAGTGAACGGATTGATGCATGGATTATCCTCTGCAACTTTTTTTTGGATGAATTCAATCATCTTGAAAGCTCTGTGCTGCGTGACATTAGGAAAACAAATGGGGAAGAATTTGAAACCACTGTACCAAGCAGCCAGCAAGAAAGGAAGCAAAAATTCGGTCCCCCGCTCGCACCTCGGAGGTGTCGCGGGGGTGGTATGTGTGGCGCGAAGCGTGTCCAATAGGATGTTTTAATGTTTCAGACATTTATATGAGCAGTCGCATTTACACAGTGTCCCAAACGACCAAGAAATCGGATAACCCGTATACCCATATGCATAAAGTTCGATAACCTGCCAATATTCCCTAAAATAACCCCATGCGATTCGACGAGGAAAAAAGAAGGAAGAAAAAAAAAGGAGACATCACCCTTTGACATTCATTTCGCCATTAGCAAACTCTCACACCGCAAACCTCAACCCCCTTGGTCAGCACAACCGCCCTCTTGCCAGAGAAGTACCTTGCAACGACCTCCTTGACAAAGTCTGCATCCGCCTGACTCCAGACATCAAGCCCCATCTGAGCGAGCGCGTCACTATCCACTCTGACCCAGCTTCCACCCTGGTCTTGATTCAAGAGCCTCTCTTGGTCATCGCCCTCACCTTCACTTAGGACTGCTGGCTCAGTATAGTCTATGTCCAAATCCAGAAAATCATCGTCATCGCTTGAATCAACAATATCCGCCAAAACCCCCAGAATCGAAGTAGTTAGTCGGTGAAAGTACGCTATTATCGCTAACTCGATTCTCGCCCTGTCATCATCATTGCCGTCCAGTTCGCCACCGTTGGGTTGACGAGCTGTCAACGACGTTAGCGAATCAAACACGCTGGCAGACGTTGTTCCGAAACTGGTTCTCCTTTGCGGGGCAGCTGTCATAGAGGGAGACACTGGTGGACCGAGATCCGCGAGCAGCGCTGCATCATGACCCTGCTCATCCACCTCGTCTGAATGCCGCTTCTCACCAGCCGAAGCCCACCACATGAACCCATTATATGCGAGAGATGCCCAGGTTGTGGGCTCAACAATCTTGTCAGCTTCATCGTCGGCTATCGTCATTGCGGGGCGAACACCTGCCGCCGTGCCGGGACGTGACGAAGCAGCCTGTTTGTTATCAGAGAGACAGATGGCTGGCGTCGATGGTGTGCCGACATCACTCGTCTCCGAGCGGGGACTTCGGGGGTTTGTTTGAACTGCTTGAGCGTCTGAGGATGAAGCGGCCGCGAGACGAGCGAGACCTGCCCTGAGAGAGCGGAATCGGCGGAGGTCGCGCTGGCTGGCTTTGACGGGAACGCCTTTGGGACACTCAACAATGGGCCAGACCTTTTCCTTGGCGTTGGAAGAATGCGGTGGTGGCATGGTAATGAGCATGTCCCAAAGACCACCCTTCATGGCTAGGATACTATCCGTAGTGCAGGCAATCCAACCCGAACTTGTGTCATCGCTGCTGGCCGGGTCCGCGGAGTCATCGTCTTGAGTCGAGCGCCGCTTCAAAGTAGCTTGGTGCTCGAGGAGATATGAAATATCATGTACACCAATGGTGAAAAGTGGTCTTAAACGCTGGACGGGAGCAGCTGGATCGATTACGTCGCAAACAGACAAAGGAATATTTGACAGGACGGAAATATCGTACACTATGCGGTAAACAGGTAAGCAACCAGGAGAGTGAACTGACTGGCAAGAAAGACATACCATAATTGCACACCTCATGCACCGGCGCATGGCAGGAAATCAGAATGCGCTTGCGCAACAGAGCAGCGCGGTGAATAGGGAATATCAACGGGCCGAAAATATCAAGCAAAGAGGTAAGGCTCCAGGCAGGGTGGAATGGCGAAAGCCTATGGCCTGGTGGTATCAGGGCAGTCCCGTCCGAAGCAGACCTATTCCTAGTGTGTCCTTTCCCCAGTCCGGGACGAAGAGCCCTGAAGCTGAAGGCAGGCGAGGCCAGAGCAGCTTCTTTCAGGGGTTGTGGTACCGATGTCTCACGGGCTCCATTCCTATCCCAGTATTCTTCCAGCAGCCGTATCTGTTCCCTATCTTCAGCCAGCTTGCTGGCAATGGTTTGCAAACCCTCTGCGTGGCGCCAAGCCCTCCCCAGTCGACCGTAGCTAAGAGGCACCAAAACTCCAACGGCAATCATACGGGCATGGCGGGTCTCTTCCTCTTCTGTTGGGATGTTGACAAATGCGCTGAGGCCAGCATGGGCGCCATCGTGGACGAAGTAAATGAGGTCGTTAGAGACGGTGTGCAAGCCCGACGGTAAGCTTTTGTACTCGACGGCGCCCTCGAGCTCGAGTCCCTCCACTGCGCGCTTCCAGACAATGGTGTAGCCTGCTTTGACGTCAAATTCAATCAGAAACAGGGCAGAAATCGGTGGGAGGTCTGGTAGGACGGCTGGGGAAGCGGGTTGCGGCAGGTGAACCGAAAGGGCCGGTTGGCCGCGACGGGAAGCTGCCATTGCAATGTATCGCGAACTCGATTGTGAATTTCAACAACTTGGGGAGCCTATTGCCGGCTTGACACCATCATAGGCGTCGGTCAGCTTGTCGAATTGCTGCCGGGTCTTTACTGTGATGCGCCGGATGTTGATATTGCTGGTGCCATGCGGGAATGTTTTCTTTTCGAACCAGTGAGGTGACGCTTTGTCGTCGTTGTGCCAGGTGGGAAGAGCTAACGCAGCGCATTGCTAAATTTACTCGGCGCTCGCCCAAGCAGCGCTCAAGGAACCTGGAAGCGAACGCTCCTGTGCCGCGGGGCTAGACTTGGATGCCAAGCCATATCTTGTGTCCGGGATGCAAGAATTACACGTGATAGACAAACTTCACCTTTTTCTCACCCAAGTATAAGGATATATCGACGAGGGTCCTTTCTTCCTAAATGCGGTTCATCCGGGATTTGTGGGATTTGTGGGACCGGGCTATTTGATTTGGGCCAGATTGATCGGGATCACGCCCAACATTCCAGCAAAACACTCACGGCCTATGTCTTCGAGTATTCCACCAGTCATAGAAGGCACCTGACCATGGATATCGCATGGGTTTGGCAGCCCAACTATGTTTTGTTCATCGTGGAGCAACCGACTCAGGAGGTTGTTGATACCTGGTATGGATGGGTACTCGCGAATAGCACTTCCAAATCTAAACTTATGCACTCTTGTTATGATGCACTGATCAAGTCAGAGGGAGAATACAAAGACGTTTAGCGTGAAGCAGGAAGCAGGAAGATATGGTATATGTACGGAGCTATCGGGATGTGTAATTACCTCGTACCCGTATCCAGTTGGACGTGTTGACGCGTCTAAGCGCAGTGCGTAGCATGTATCAACCCCAGCGCCACTACACTAAATTACAGGGATGATGTATCTTACAAGCCCTTGTAAAACATCACTTAGCATTCACCACTTCGAGACACCTTCAGCCAGCCCATTGATTGGTCATCTGTTTGGTGCTTGATTCGACATGACAAGTGACCAAACTGCCAGAGTGGTAATAAAAAATGTCATCAACGGACGGTAAACCGCCCCGTCCCGTTCCAAAGTTTGGATCCTTCAAGCCCAAGACTACATCCACCCCCAACGCCGAATCACGGCCCACGGCGTCGGGTGAGGCAGCAGATGAAGCACGGGCACGACACCGACATCATTCGCATTCTGACAGAGATGACCGTGACCGTCATCGCCATCGGGACCGTGGACGTGAGCATGAACAAAGCCGTCGCCGTCACAGTCGGGAGGATGAACGAGAACGGCACAGGGACAGGGACAGACATCGCCATCGAGATGAAGACCGTGATCAGGGCCGGGGCGGGGAAAAATATCAGGAGCGGCCCAGAGAGCGAGGTAGAGACAGAGACAGAGAAAGAAAGAGTGACAGTGATCGCTATTCCTCGCGCTCGCTCACACTCAACACTTCTTCATCCAATCGCACCAAATCCTACAACGCAATCATTCCGAACAACCTCTTTACCATCGATACGAAAGGTGATCCATTAATTATTCGATATGGAGGCAACGATCGTTCCAAAATTCCAAGTTACTATCGGTCCGGTAGGGGTAAGATTCTCGGCTCACAGGGCCGTCTCATAATTCATCGAGACGGACCTAGGGATACTTTCTCACTCAGTTTCTCCCGTGAAGCTCTCGGCTCGGCCTTCCGTGACAAAACTCTTGTTGCGCAGGCTTGCCGCTGGAAAGCCAGGAGGATCAAGCCCCCTTCCTCCTCATCGGCTCAACCGGCCGCCTACCAAGAGGAGTTTATCCCTCTTGAACCCTCGAAAAAACGGAAACGAGGCCCAGAATCCCCCGATGCATCAGAAGACGAAACTCCGGATTACCGGTCGATCTACGGAAAGGTGAAGCCAGAATCTTATTCCTCCTCCTCAGACTCGGAGAACGAAAACGCAGATTCTGAAGAGATTGTCACAAAGGAACTATCAAACACTAGATCCCGCTCCGTAACACTCATCAAACACCTCCGCTCACAACCGACCGATTTTCCTTCTTGGCTTGATCTTATCTCTTTACAGGACGCGCTCTTTGCTGAAGATCATGGTCACCGTCCACGAACCCCGGAAGAATGTAGAGCTCTGGCGGAACTCAAACTACATCTATACCAAGAGGCAATTTCTCATTGCTCTGAATCAGGAAAGGAGATGGACACTCTGTTGGAAGACCTGATGAAACTTGGCGTCAGCAAAGTATGGGACGACAGGACGGCGGTAAAGAAATGGGATCAACTTGGTCAGAACGATAAGCTCAGCTTTAATCTCTGGAAGACGAAGCTGAATTGGGAAATGGGACGGGTCGGGACTTGTACTTTTGATGGTGTGAAGGGTATGATGGTGGAAAGGTTGAAGAATCTTGTGAACATACTGAGAGAAGGCCAGGGACAGGACGAGGAACTGTGCACACAGATTGTGTATGTCTTTTTGAGACTGACAAGATTTTTACACGATACCGGGTATGCCGAGTTGGCTGTGGCTGCGTGGCAGGCTATCCTAGAGGGAACTTTTCATCGGCCTGTCGAGGAAGAGGACCCAAAGGCGTTGTCGGCTTCAATCTCCGACTTCTGGGAGAGTGAAGTGCCACGAATGGGGGAGGAAGGAGCAAAGGGGTGGCGGCACTTTGTTGAGGCTGCTGAGATGGGGGATTTGCCCGAGATCAAGACAGATAAGCGGGTTGATGAGGTGCAACCTGGTGATGATGGATATAGGGCATGGGCTGCAGTGGAACAGCAGCGGATTGAAGCAGCACGCATGCCGGCTAGAACCCTTGATGAGGTCGCTGAGGATGATCCGTTTCGGGTTGTCATGTTTTCAGACATTGAGGACTTTCTGGTCTGGTTTCCTTCGAGCCTGCTGCCCGCGGTAAGGGCGCAGTTATTGGATGCCTTCTTGGTATTTTGTCGGCTTCCACCTGCTCAGATTTCGGGCGTGAAGGCGAATACTCTTTCGCATGACCCATTTCTTACTGGGCGAGGACAGGCATTTCATGCTCAGGCGGACCTTGAAAGTCAGTTGGGGCTCGAACTTGAAATCTCAAAACAGCCACCGGAGTTTAGCCAGCAGGGTGGAAATTTGGCCATCTCACCAGACGTTCTCTTCTCCGGGAGTACGTGGTTCAAGTACCTCGACAAGTGGCCCAACACGCAAAAGCCAAGAGACACCCAGGTTGACCTGTCCTGGGTTCTGGGCACGCTGAAGCAGTTAGTCCGCGTTTGTGGAGTTGAGGGCCTGGCAGAGTACTACCTTGCCATGGAATGGCACAACGCGGCTTCTGGGGCAAGGAAGGTAGCCAAGGCGCTGTTGAAGCAGTACAGTTCCAATCTGCGTCTGTATAATGCTTATGCTTTGATTGAGTTTGCAAACGGGAACGTCGAAGTATCACACAAAGTCCTCCAATCAGCAACAAGCTTGGAGTTGCCCAACAGCTGCAGCCAACTCCTCTACAACACCTGGGCATGGCTCCATCTTGAATCCTCGCAACTCGACCTCGCTCTCCTTCGTCTCTGCTCCTCAGTCGACAAATCTGCCACCACAGTCTCCCCAACACTCATCCTCAAATCCCGTACTCACTTCTCAACCACCCGTGACTACTCCTTCTCCCTCCAGGACATCCCAAAGGCTACCCAACACGCTGAAAGCTTAATCCTCCTCGACTACCTCTCTCAACCCACCTCCTCCACCCAAGGAAACATAACCGCCGCCCTAACTACCCTCCCTCAGTCCCCAAACGAACTTCTC
This sequence comes from Cladorrhinum sp. PSN259, assembly GCA_033725935.1. Lineage (NCBI taxonomy): Eukaryota > Fungi > Ascomycota > Sordariomycetes > Sordariales > Podosporaceae > Cladorrhinum > Cladorrhinum sp. PSN259. The sequence goes on from MU867077.1 coordinate 481,481, forward strand.
CTACAAACAGCCTCCCATCTCTTATACCATTACGCAACCTCCGGTCCCCACCGCCCCTCCTACATCCGCGAACAACTCCTGGCATTTCTATCCCACTTCCCATCTAACACCATCTTCCTCTCTCTGTTACAATGGTCAACATCCTCAATCTTCCAAATCAACGACCCCGTCCGACACGCCCTCTCCTCAATCTCCAGTCCTACCCCTTACGACAGACGATTCGCAATAATGCACGAACTCCGCTCGGGAACAGCCCACTCCACAAAACTAGCCTTTGAATCCGCTCTGGAATCGTCATCATCGTCATCATCCGGTAGCGACGTAGGTGTCTGGACCAGTTACATACGGTTCGCCATCTCCCAGATCCGTAAACAAAGCAGGGGGAAACAGAGGGAAAAGGAACGCTCCAAAGCAAAAGAAGTATTCTACAGGGCCGTGGCCGCCTGTCCCTGGGCAAAGGAAGTGTACATGGAAGGCTTTCATGAGGAGTTAGGTCTAAGCGGCGAGGAACTGAGGGCGGTGGTTGATACCATGGTCGGTAAAGGTTTGAGAATTTTTGTTGATCTGGATGGTGGCAGGTAGTCTAGGCATGTGCAGTATCGCTCATTGACAAGAGATTGAGAAATGATGTGTATAATGTATGTATCTTGCCAGTACCACTTCTTATACCCAAACACTTAGATAGTATGGAATGTAAATTGTCGAATGCCCCTTTTCGCTTACTTTCTATTAAAAAAAAAAAAACTACTAAAACAAACAGGTATGTATCGATGATGCCTGTACACCTTTGCTCCTCTTAGTCTGTCCTTGTTGTTGTGCATGTACCATGCCATTGCTCAAGACCATCCCCCTTGCTGGGAACTCACCTGAGCTTATTGAACAAAATAATGTCGTGTTCACTGCACGATCCCCATCAGGTCAGATTCTCAATCCACTCACTGTCTCATGATCTACTCCACATCCCCTTTAAATCACCTTACACAACTTACGGTACCACTCAAGTGATCAACTGATGATATAAACATGCAGATGCGGGATTTAATTTTACTATGTGTAGCATTGATTGTGAGTATCTGTAGACACAGTTCAACCACGACTAATCTGAAGACCTCAATCCTCCAACCTAAACGGACGGATGTTTGCATATCACATTCCTATCCCAACTCCAATCAATCAATCAGAATCTTGCTCTCCAACTCTCCAAACCCACTCAAGAATCCCGAGAACAACTTGATTGCATGCTCAACATCATGCGAACCACCTGTCTCCCGAATACTATGCATGCTCAGCTGGGGGTTGCCCAGATCCAGGGTTCTCACACCAAGTTTGGCACTCAGCATGGGACCAATCGTGCTTCCACAGGGGGAATCGTTCTTGACCACAAACAACTGTAACGGCGCACCGACACGGCGAGCGCATTCTTGCACCAGCACAATGCCCGGCGAGTTGGTCGAATAACGCTGGTTAGCATTGATCTTGATCACAGTGCCCTTGTTTATGGCCGGCTGGTGGTTCCGCTCGTACTTGGCCGCGTAGTTGGGATGGACCGCATGCGCCATATCCGCAGAAACTAGGAAGGATGTGCTTAGGGTCTGTTCAAATGCTGTGGAAGCAGCCAACTCTTCGGCTGATGCATCTCCAGAGACTCCTGGGAGGACAGAAAGCCTGCGCAAGATTGCGGGGAGCATGTTTGAGTCGGCACCGTGAGCGGAGAGAGAACCGACCTCCTCGTGGTCGAAGCATGCAATGAGACGGATTGAGGTGTCATCATCGAGTGGCGCGGAGTTGACGGATTCGATCAGTGCCTTGATACTGCAAAATGTCATGTTGAGGTTGTCCAGACGGGCAGAGAGAATGAATTCATCGTTGATGCCTCCCAGCACGGACTTCTGCGTATCATAGAGGATAAGTTCAAAGTCAACGATCTTCGAGACCTCAACGCCGGCTTGCTCAGCAACGAGGGAAAGGAAAGCAGGATGATGACGCTCCGTAATAGCCTTGAGGGGTTGGTAGTCACCTTCGCCCTCTCCCTGGGTTTCCTCTGCCGTCTTGTTCAGCTCGGCCTCAGCCAACCCAGCAATAGGAAGCATCTCATCCTCTTTATTGGGGTCAAAGTTGGTTTGGCGGTGCAGATGGATCGCCAGGTGAGGAACTCTGAGAATCGGCTTGTCGACCTTGACCAGCTTCTGGACGAACCCGTCGCCTTCCTTGACAAGCACGCGGCCGGCAACGCTCAAGTCCCGGTCGAACCAGCTGTGCCAGATGCCGCCGCCATAGGTCTCAACGCCGACCTGCAGATAGCCGTTTGCGGTCCGCTTGCTCACTGGCTTGACACGCAGACAAGGCGAATCCGTGTGGGCGCCGATCATGCCGATCGGATTGCCCGCCTTCCAAGCCCCGCCGACGGCGAATGCCACGACCGAGGAACTGTTCCGCGTCAGGTAGTATTTGCCGCCTGGCTTGACCGACGCGGACCAGTTATCCCGCTCTCTGATCTTGGTGAAGCCTGCATCCTCGAAGAGGGAAGCAGCATTGGCAACGGCATGGTAAGCTATGTGGGCGATACTGTCAGTAATGCTATTTCATGCAGAGGATAATCTGTAAGTTTGCTGCATACGGGTGGGCGAGGCATTCACAAAGTCGAGAAACTCGAACGCGCTCTTCGGAGGGGGGGCCATCCTTGCGACGGCCGGGTTCTTCGTAGATGCGGATCGGGAGGGAAGGGAAGTTGTTGACGAATAGTAGAGTTGGGTCACGCGAGCAACGAGTGACACAGACAAGTGGGAGTTGCTGAGAAGGACGTTCTTGTTTGATGAAAGTAAACAACAAGAAACCGATAGGATGGTTTGACTTGTCCTCGGTGTCGTGGTTATTATGGAGTGCACCGTCAATGCGGATTTACGTAGTATCGGGATCATGAATGAGAGGGGAGAGCAAACAGAAGAGACCAGAGGGCAAATTACTTCTCCTCTGTCTCCCACGCAGTCCTTTTGATTTTATAAAACTTTACGCAACAACACTCTTTCCATCCCACCTCAGCCAGTTTCCAATCCCTCAGCGCTTTCCTTCAGCGGGGTAAATTGGTTTTAGCTCGCATCCCAACTTGCTTCTTTCAGTTCGCTTTTTGCGGGTGGAAACCACACTGGGAAGCAGGGGGCACTAGTGTAATGGAATGGATCTTGTTGGTCCACTTGTTGTTGGGCATCCGAAGGCATGTGGGTCCCGCACCCGATCCACCCAAGCAGTTTCCTTTCATGGAATAGACTTGCCATATTATTGTATTGTGAACAGCTGTTTTGGCACATCTGTAGCACCAAACAGAGCCACGAGGTTGGTTGGTCTTAATTAGGAACATTCATTTGATTCATGTTGTGTCCAAGGGTCGGCATCAGGTCTTTGGAACACTGAACTAGACTCCCAAGCAGGGCCAAAAGAAGGTTATCGGTTATCAATTGGGTAGACGATCTACCCAATCAGAATACAATCAATCCAAACTGACAGCTGCGGATGGGAATACCCCACTTGCCTACCTTGTGCGTACTGTAGACGCAACGGCAACGCGGCAACTACCGGGAAGCCGGGGGAGGATTTGTCCAAAAATTGGAAACGAGAGGGAGCTGGAGCCAATCCCACAATAATTCCCGTTCCTTTTTGTTTGCTGGCATCAACGAGGGACAATGTCGGGCCAGGCAAAATAAACAAAAATGGGGAAATAATTGTACATACAAGCATCATGGCATATCAAGTACGCTTGACATTTCGTTTACTCCCACGAGCAACCAGCTCATTTTATGTGCACTCCTCACCCCGCGGTGTGTGTGCGGGGTTAAAACCATGCGGTTGTGTGTTGTCGTCACACCTGTAGCATAATTCCATCACAACAACTCACTAACTCACCGAAGCAAAACCTTGCCGCCCAGTTTCTCGGTCGCCTTATGGTCTCAAAAAGGCTCAGGTAGATCGACCTCATGCCTCGCTGTCCGATTGACATAGATACCCCACGACCTATCACGAAACCAGTCAGCCTCACACCTTCTCTCCCCATAAAATGGGATGCTCAATCTACAAGCCTGTCGATCATTGGCTCACTGTCACCTGTGCTCATATGGCCTGCATAGGTTCGTCTTCGGTGTTTCCGATCTTGACTTACTGAGTGATGACAGACAAGTGTATGGTAGGCGCTGGTAGTGGCCGTAGAGGCTGCGATCGCCGACCATTTCCCACCGCACTGTGTAGGGCTGTCAGCTTCTCGAACCTCACAAGATTGCTAACATACTGCCCGACGATTGAACTACGGGAGGCCCCAGGCTCTCAATCCCTCCTCAGGCTGATGGAATAGGCTACCATACACGAAAGAACGCAAATTCTTTGCAGAATGTATAAGCCCCCTTTTCCGAAGCCAGTGGCTGGACTATGTGGCTCTCGGTATTGGGCCAGTGTATGGTAGTCTGTCACACCCCATATCACTCGCCAGGCAGAAATGGTGCACCTGAAAGGCTTATTTCTCAAAGTCCCATACGGTGGAGGAGTTGCCCATGATTGGGCTAAAACTGACGAGTAAATTTGCAGCGCTGGTTGGGCTAGATAGGACATTCAAATATTTTCCCTGCATCGTATCTTGCTCTCAGGCCTTGACGTCAGGCGGCGGTGTTGTTTGGTGTCGTTCTTAAAATTAGGGTGAGTTGATTCAGTTCGTTGCTTACTGTTCAAGAAAAAAGACAAACCATGAAAGTGCCTGGGGCCGAAAGAGTCGTTGTCGGTCTGTCAGCCCCATTGAGGGTCGAATGAGCACAAAGAGGCAAACATGCAGATTCAGGAGCAGCCGTTGCGGATTTTGATTGTAGAATCCTGTGTTCTGGTACGTAATTACAGGCTGGGGTGTGATCTATATCTTCTCCCTTGAGTCCAAATGCTACTGTGCCATAAGCGGCCAACATCAATGACAGAACTGAGAAAGTTGCGAGGCTGTATTTATGATCTCTGTGTTTGTTGAAGTTACACAATCGGACCCAGCACAACGCAAGTTTGCCCATGCAGGCAGTGATGATGGTGGTGCGGTTTTTTTTTTTTTTTTTTTTTTTTTTTTTGGAATATCGCTGCCTCGTAGGGGGCTTTTCACCTGTAGTTCGTGATTATAATTGATTCCCCAAATGAGAGGAGAGGAAAATGCTAATAGTACCTGACCTGTTGGCTTTGTAAAGTTGGGAGTGCTGGAAAAGCCAAGTCAGGGGTAGGGTTACGGTGCGCCGCAAATCCAGCTCCAGGTTCAGGTTCAGGCTTCATGACGGGCGTGACCAAGGTCACAGTTGGTGTGGCTCTTCCCGGCGTGTCTCCATTCCTCATGTGCGTTCTCTTAAAGGTTCACAAGGGCGACTACCTCACTTTCTAGTGGGAAATTAACTGGTGATCTGAAAGCCAAAGCTATTTTTATGACGGATGCTTTTTTACGCTATTGAGAATTCCGTGATAAATGCTCGTGGGTGGTCCAACATAATTTATGAGCAGCAGCAGCATCACCTCATCCCAGCTTGTCGCACTCTCTCCATGTACCCTCGAAGTACCTGAAGGAAACGAAGGGAGTGGGTCGACAAACCCTGCCTTTCGCGTGGCTTTTATGTTACGCAACAAATCAACGCCCAGCACTCGACCCACTTGACAAGCTGAAGCAGAATGGTGGGGAGGGGGTGTGCGGTGTGTTGCCTCTCTCACTTCAGGTGTGCAGGAGGAACAAATGGATGGATTGGAATTAAAGTTGACCTGCTTCTCGTGTGATGGGTAGGTGGTGTGCTTCTGCAACAGATGCGGACCATTCTGCTGTATCACGGAATACGGTAAGAAGGCGAGGAAAGGCATGAGACGGTACATGGTGATGAGGATTGGTCGCAGGTTTCCCTTGCTGGGACAGCAGGACACTGGCAGCTGAGCAAGGGGTTTAATCTCGTCTGTCTAGCCTTTGAAGGGAAGGTGCCCGTTTTTTTTTCTAACTTATACTAAAAAAAAATCGATCGGCCAAAGTTAGCGATCGATCCCGCCGTCCGTCTTTTTCCCGTTCTCCCATACCTTGCGGTCCCCTGCCCCGGTTCATTATCGGCGATTTCTTTTTTGTTGTTTCCTTAATGGCATCTTTTGTTACCAGGTAGCATGGATCATGAGCAGGGCTCAAAAGCCTAAGTCAACGCCTCGAATGCTAATCGATGGGATGGCGTGGATGGTCTCAGGGATCTAGGCAAGAATTGGAAAGGGCAAAGAAGAAAGCATGGGTGTGGGGGAGATTTCTTGGGATGGATGGGGGTGGATTTGTATTTGGCCCAAGCATTTTCTGAGTGCACGAATTTCCTTGCTGGTGATCCCTGCGCAAGCGAACAACCACCCATGGTAACCCGGTGCCGATCAGACTGGGCCGCTGTGTCAAAAGCCCAGCAACCCTGATGGTGAGGGGACAGGAGAAGAAAGCATTTGTTCTTGAATAGAGATTAATGATTTGTTGTGGTCGCGACCAATGTTGGGGCACACAGGTCGGTCGGACCACGAATCGAGGTTATGACTTTTGATTCCTTCCTTCACTTTGTTGTTTGATGCAGGGCTCAGCTCAGTTCCTCGGTCGCCAGTCGCCAGCCTCCCTGAGGTAACGGAGGAACAAGACGGGAATTTCGATGGCTGATCTGGTCAACCTTACACCAAGTTCACAGTCCCACGTCTCCCTCATCCTGGGTGCGCGTGTGTGTGTGCTGTCCAGGTCCCGTGTGGGAGTATAGGTGCCTATATTCTGGGATGCTTGAGGTATGATGTGCAACGTGACCCAGAGCCAAAACACACCACGTTGTTCCTCTTGCGAGCCGTTACGTCTTTTGGGACATGTATGCACGCAAATAAGTAAAGAGGTATTGTTTGTTTGCCCGCCTTCAACATGCTGACCCTCGTTTGACTGTCTTATTTTTTCAAGTTCCTATTTCATTGATATGACAGGTGACAGCGTTTGGCATTCGGCACGCCTACAAATCCACACCCACATAGGTACTCGAATGAGACGAGCGGCACAGGATAAGTGGCGTTTTCGGTGCGTTGCCTCAGACAGACAGAGTACTGCGGCGTTGAAGAAAGACGGCCGGGTCTCTTCCAGTTCCTTCCCTGTTGTTTCGGAGGCAGAGAGTTGATTGGCAAAAAAAAAACCATTAAAAAAATTGGCGACTTGATGAACTCTCCTGACTTTGAATACTTGGGATTGGGAGTACGTTAGTGAACCCTTATTGCCGATGATTCGGAGATCATCCCCTGCTCCTCTTCGTTCACTGGCTGGATAGTTCCGAAGTCCGCTCCAACAAGGAAATGCGGGATCATCACGGACAGCTATTGACGATGTGAGACTTGCGATGGGAGGTTCTGTTCTGTAAACAGTTTAGGGGCTGTCAACATGGCCTTCATTGATGTTGATGTCTCTGTGACAAGAAAAATGAGCGATATGGGCTGAAGATCAAAACCAAGAAAACCTAGACCAAAGGCGTCAGATTGCAACGATGATGAAGTCGGTGTGAGCCGACGAAGCAGATGCAGATGTTGACACATGACTTTTAGGATGAGGGGGCCAACCATCCGCACCATGCTTTTGGCATCCTTTTCTCCTGCAGAGTAATTTATTCGTTCTATTTACCCCTACTTTCGTTCCCCCCTCGAGTTTTCAGATAAAACTCGAACAATGGGCCTCGTAGGCTAAATCCAATTCGAAAAGAGAACCTGTAACATGCATTCAAAAAGGGCGCGAATGACGCGCAATCACATAACTACATACCAAGATATCTATCTCATACTAGACGTCAATAATGTAAACAGCCAACCCAGGTCCTGAAAACTGGGGATTGAAAATGTGAAGCGGAACTTGGTCCGTTTGCCAATTCCGAAGCTGGATACTGGAGCTTGCTGCTAAACCGTCCCCTTGCTTCAAGACATGCGTACGGGGAAGAGGAGGTGGGATGTTCAATGTCCACAAACTGCTGCAGCTGCATGTCTGATGGGCGAGACACTTCTGTTGAATGGGTCAGAATGCCTTCCAGTATGGGAGCGCGTTGCAGACAGCGGGGCGAGGACGCAAACTGGACCTACCAGTGCTCCCGCACCGGAGAACGGCCATGTCGCTGATCCCGCCCACTTCCCCGCCTTTCTTTTAGGGCTACATGTCCATACTTGGGCTATCGCCAACTTGCTTGTGCATACAACCAAATGCGACATGTCTGGATGGGCAGTTTAAAAAGCTGTGAAGTACTGTATTAAGGATTTAGTGTAGCAGAGGGGAGAATACATACGGAACAGGAATAGGACGATGGGGCAGGGGCAGAAAGGTTAGGGAGGTTCAACTCCTAGGCTGGCACTGTCCACCCTCAAGTTTTGCGTAGGGTTTCTCAATGGCTCGGCATGCTTCCTAGGGTCAAAAAGGGTGCGCAAGGCCAAGTCGTCTCGTGCACCGTACTTTGTTCCCTAGGTGAGAACAGAGGGCTAAAATTGCCTGAAGAAGAGATACCGTAGATGCCTTTCTCAGTGATCAAGCATAACGACGGCAGTCTCGTGCACACAGAGTTAACTTTGCACCTCGAGATTGGCCAGCTAGGCGTCCTGGTTTCTTTTCGTTTTTGGGCGCCGTTGAGAACAAGGGTTGGTGGCTTCCCTTGTCCAACCCATGAAGGTGCGTCCGCCTGCCACTTTGACACCACTCTGGGTATCCATCCATCCACCCATTTATCCACTGATCCGTTCTTGAAGATAGGACATAGCTGTGGCTGATTTCATGAACGTGATGTGATGTGATGCCATGCGATGCTATATATTGTGCGAGCAACGGCCATCAGATAGTGTTGCTGTCAGTGGCTTTTGGTTTTGAGAAGGAAGATGCAGCTTGCATCTGAAATCGCAACAATGGTCCTGTTCCTCCGCCCCACATCCGACAGGGTATGTGTCGTGGATCCCTCCCTATCAAGCTCTGGGGGAGACTGCAAGCAAAAGTGTAAGCTGCCCAAGTGATTAGACTAGAGCTTCCATGAGGCTGGGCGCCCTACCAATGCCAGTCCTCAAGCTCATTGTCTCTAGGCGTGGTCGGCAGTAGACGGGCTCAGAGTTTTTGATCCTGTCCCGCATATACCAGGTACCTCTTGGGTACATGGGAGACAGGACGGAAGGGTTGATTTTCGAATTGGGAAGCTTGCAGCCTGCTTGGGAGTTGAGGCGCACAGACCATCGTCAAGCTTTTGTGGTTTCTGGTGGGTACCCGCCTCATGTTGCTGGGGGGCCAATGTCCCCACCGCCCACCTCCCCCTCTCTGCAACTCTCGCACGAGGATGTGAGACAGTTTGATGGGCCAAACTCGACTCAACCAAGCTCGAGTCTTCAAGATCATGGCACGGCGACACGGATGGCTTTGTATGTATATATCTGTGTGCAGATTGTAGTCTATATCTACCTTTATCTCACCGTAGGTAAAGAAGGGGAGTCTGTTCAGGAAGCCGAAACGGGCTTGGTCGGCAAGTGGGCGCCAGAGGCTGAGCAAGGGGTATCCTGGTTATGAACCCTGGCTTTCTGTTGACGGAGTCGGTCGGGCAAGGGACGAGAAGTGAGCGATTGACTCTCCCACTCACCTCCCACCTTCTCACCGTTAGGCTTCGAGTTATTTACTTTCACCCGTTCGTCCCAGGGCAACAGGATCCGGCTGTGCTCCGGATTGTGGTGAGAGTGAGGGTGGACAAAAGAACATGGGGATGCGCCGGCAACTTGGATCTAAGCCAAGCTGCCCTGCTTTCTACATAACTCGGAAGCGGGACCAAGTCCCTGTCACATGAGGATAGCTGCGATCCCATCAACGAGTGCGCCCAACGGTTCTGCTATGGAGGTGAAAACGTAGGGCTGTGATGGGGAGTCCTTGGGAAGAGCAACAACAATCAGGGCGGCCTGGGCGGGCAGACAGAATCACACCCAGATCCGGGCCCATTGGGCAATGGTTGGTCGCTCAGACTCATTTGGAACCCCGTTTCCTGCCCCCATCGCCGAGAGTGATGGCGATACTGGAGGAGAGAGAATACGATGCCTTAACGATAGTGTAAGAAATGTGTGTCTCCATGTTTCTAGGTCCCCAACGTTCCCCACGGCTGGCGGCTGGTGGCCATCATCTGGAAATCCCCTAAGCCTCGATTCTGATCTTTGCTCTCTGTTCTTTCTTTTCGATCTTGCTTTCTTGCTGCTCTTGTTCTCTGGGGCCCGGTCGCTCAGGTTGAGTTGAGCAGGGGGGTGTCCTGGACCCTCACCAAAACCCCCGTCAGAAGTACCGATTCGGTATCTGATGTACCTGAGGTACCTACCAAGTCTCTGCTCGTCCAGTCGCGGCCAGCCCCAAGCAATTGCCAGGTCGTTGTGCAATCAGATCGATTCTACCCTGTAATTACAGAGTTCATTTGACTGGAAAGCAGTGATGATGTATTTTGTTGTGTTTTAGTGACGGGATCAAGTATTGCTGAGACTCGAGCGTGGGATGGTCAAAGATGGCCAGGAAAACATCTCACATAACTCCACATGAATTCATTACGCAGCAACACCCACTCACCCGACAGAACTTCGACCTCAACCTCAACAAGGGAGAGCCTCTCCTGCTGTTCACCTGGTCGAGGTTTGGAGCCTTTCCCTTCACTTGCCGCCCGCCCTGCCTTTAGCGCTAGCCGCAATTGCGCTCGCCTGTCTCGTCTGTACCAAAGGTACCGCCTTAGTACTTCGGGTACCCGCTCGGTACTGGCTTGGCTTGCACCCAGTCGCTGGGTTCCGCCTCCCAGCCAAAAGCCGTCTGACACTGGCGGGCAGAGAGCCAGAGAGCAGAGCGCATCCACATCATCCTTCCAGGTTCTTTTCTCCCCTTCCCAACTTTCCCACTCGCTTTCCTGGGCACACCACCGCCTCCCTCTTCCACTTTCACGCCCACACGCCCACCGTTGCAGACCTCACCACCGCAACAAACCCGGGTCTGCAGTCTGTCGCATTGGCGCAGGGAGCTGAGTTTTCTCTGGATTGGGATTTTTCCTCTTTCCTTTTCCCTTTTATTTTTATCTTTGTCTTTTTTTCGCTCGTGCATCCACTTCGAGGGTGTGCACAAAAGCGTTTTGGGTGCAGCACGCTTCCAAAGGTTACCTCCTTCCAGGTCCCAGGTTACTTCACCTATTTTTGGGCCGCTTCTTCACGACCGTCACCGACTGCACCACCACACGCTGCCGTTGCCTCAAGCCCATTGTCAGTTGCCAGTGTGAATATCGCTGCGACTGCAAGAATATTCACTTTCGGAGTCGTCCGAATACAAACCTTAACGGGCCGAGTCTACGGTATATAGAAACGAGAACCGCCCAGGCAAAACGATTGCTGCCGCCAAGCAGGCCTACGTCTCGTCTTTGACAGCTGCGCGACTGGCCTACCACTTCCAGATCGCGATTCTTCTAGCAACAAGCTGCTCGGACTGTACTGCGAATGAACCTCTGTGCCAGCAGTGGAATATCTCACTCGAGCCTCTCGTTGGCTAGTTGACAGCTCCTTGCATTATCCGAGTTACCTCAACTTTTTTTGAGCGTCGAAGCACCGCAACAGTGGCTGTAACCATTGACATTCGTCCCACGGACCGGCAAAGTCTCTCTATTGGTACCTGGCGCGATCGGCTTTCAAACGATAACCCAAGTCCTTCCCGCGCGCATTAAGTCACGGGTTGCCAGTGGCTGAACTTACCATTCTTTCGCGGCCATGGCCGCCAATATGCCGCAATTGTTGCTGTTGCAGCAACAGCAACAGCAGCACCAGCAGCAGCAGCAACAACAACAACAACAACAACAACAACAACAACAACAACAACAACAGCAGCAGCAGCAAAAACAGCATTTGCAGAAAAACCCGAATGAGCAGCAACTGAATCCTCTGGTGCACCACTACATTATATCAAGCTATGCAAACGTACCAGCCAACGGCTGGCAGCAACAAGTTGGACGGGGTGAACGATTCACAAAGGTCATGACTCTGTACGCCGCCACTTTTCCACTTATAACCCCTCACTTGCCCTTGATCTTTCGCTCCTAACCAGTTGCATAGGTGTTCTAACGTCGCACTGGCCATGCCCCAAGCAACCATGCCCAGGGTGTTCCAGTTTGTTGCCGATTTTGAGAGAGGCATTTGGGTCAACAGTCCCGACAAGGTTCGTTTTATCAATAGTATTCCTGTCTTGACAATGGCTCGCTAACATAAAAACAGGCAACATATGATCAGCAATTTGGCGCAAAGATGACCGAGTGGCTGAGAAAACGTCAGATGAACGGACCAGAGCTTCAGAATCAATTGACTGTCGATGCCGCGAGGCAGGCTCAGCAACAACATCACCTGCAACAGCAGCAACAGCAGCAACAGATGATGATGAACCAAATGGGCAGAATAGGTCAGCCCGGACAACCCGGGTTCCCACACATGCAGAACCCCATGCAAATGGGGGCGATGCCTCCACAAGCACAGATGGGAATGGGCATGATGAACCCGGGGATGGTCCAGAATAGACCCGACCAGCGCCAGTTTCCGATGCCGATGGCGCAACAACCTATGCTCTTCTCCGACGTCAACCAGTTGACACCCGCCGACAGGCAACGAATCAACGAAGTGGCCACAGCGATGATGATGAAAGCACCAGAACAGCAGAAGGCGAACATACGGCAGGCGGTGATGAACAGCACGAATCCGGCCGTGATTGCAGAATGCCAAGGAAAGAATCAGGACCCTGCGATTATATGGTTTCGTACAAGAGCGCTTGAAAGCCTGAGGAATACAAGAATGCAACAGCAACAGCAACTCCAGCAGCAACGAAACATGGTCGGGGGGAATTTCATGCAGCAGGGACCGCACGGCCAAATGAATCCAAATCTCATAAACTCGTTGCAGCACGGTGGAAACAATCCCCAGATGATGGGAGCGAACATGGAGGCCATTCAGCATGAACACCAGAAGGCTATGCTCGCCCAAAATCAGGGGCAGCTCGTTGTGCCGGCAAGTACTGGCCCCGGTCGGAATGCGACGCCAGGACCCATCGGCGGCCTTCCGGCACAAGCCGCCATTCAACAAGGCTTAAATCAAATGCCAAGGCCACCGATGCAGCAGCCTTTCGGCATGCCTCCACAGAATGTGAAGATCGAAAACCCAATGACCGCGCAACAAGTCCAGCAAGCAAGAGCGATGGCAAACCATACCATGCAAGGTCAGCCCGGTGCTCTCTCCGGCCTTCCTGCTACGTCCCAGAGCCCAGGGGCGAATTCTCTCAACGCACCAATGCGCCAGCCACCTGCTCCTGGAGTGCAGGTTACCGGTCCTCCGGTGAATCAGGGCAACCCTCAAATTGGGACTCTTAATCCCACTTTTAATCACCAGAACAACACGAGGCCGCAGTCTGTTTCAGGAGCCATGACCAACCCGGCAATGACTGCAGGGGTGGGTGCCCTCCCAGACGGCTCCGTCGAGGATGTGATGACAACCTGGGGGCAACATCAACGTCCGTTGATGAATAATGGCATCCCGAAACCGACACAGGCGCCTGGTATGCCGGGGCAGCTTCTGGGCGGACAATCCCTCCAGAATCCATTAGGCGTCCCAAATGCTGCTCAGAAGCCGGGTGTCCCATTCGCTGCAGGACAAATGACACCAGAGAAGATGCGAATCATACAGTACTCGCAAACCGTGAACGGGAAGGCACAGATGGACAGTATGGACGTACCAGCAATGGCTTTTAACTTACTTGGGAACGCTCTCAAACAGCATGGAATCAATGCCCAGGGTGTCGATATCAGGAAGTGGGGACAGCTTTGGCAGTTTGTCCGTCACCACCTCCCAGTCAACCGTGCTCAAGAGGTGCACAGCAGACTGTCACAAATACACATGCAGCAGTTCCTGCTCGTCTTCGAGTCGCGGATGAGGGCTCCAGGAGCTCCAGCCCCAAATGGTGCGCCGGTATCTAACATTCCGGCTAACCTTCAGCAACTTCCGCTCACTTTGCCCCCTGGAATCGCCTTTCCACCACAGGGTTTTCACGCTACACCAGCCGAAATTGAATCCTTCCGTAGGCAACATCAGCAAGTCGCAAACCATGACGACAACACTGTTTCGAACTTGGTGGTAGCTTTTAAGCGTAGAACTTTTCACGCCAGGGCATGGGCCTCGCACAACAGTGCCAATAACAATGCCAATGCAGCTTCGGAAGCTCAAAGGGCATCTAGCCAACCTAACCTTCCGCCTTTTGCTCATGGTGCTCCAAATCCTGCGACCACGCGTCCAACTCCCCAATTGCAAACACCTGCACAGACGCCTGCGCAGAAACCCACGGGGGCCCCAGGGCTCGACGTAGCTGTTCCTACACCGACGGCTCCTAACAATATTCAGAGACTTCCGCAGCCTTCCCAGCAGCCTCCCCAGCAGCAACAGCAACATCAACAACATGCCACCCGCCCTAACCCTTCGCCAGTTCCAGTACAAGCTCCGGCACTCAAGAATCCGAATCATCTGAAGCGGCCTAGCCCTGACGACGCACCTGATGGTGTTTCTCAACCAGGCACCGCTATGCAGCGGCCAGCTGCCCAGCCTTCTCGGCCTCCTTCTCAGATCCATCAGCTAACCGAGGCTCAGCTGGCGAGGCTAAAGCCGGATCAAAAGGCTCAATACGAGGCGATGATGCGGCACAAACAAGCCGCTGCATACGAACAACTTAAGGCCGTGGGCGTAGAGGAGAACGCACGTTTATCAGCACAACCTCAGGTACCGGTTCCGATGTCTGCGGAGGAAAAATTAGAGGCACACAAGAAGATTTCTCAGATACTGCAGATGGCTAACGATCTGAAACCGAGACTTTGGCTTTGGTGGGTAAAGACGGAGGATAAGGAAAAGGCGAGACAGTACTGGAGAGCGGTATGTATTAATGCGTGGAAATATTATCCCCCTTTTATCCAGGAAGTTGTACTGACCATTACACCATAGCGGCTCAAAGCTGGAAATCAGTTCGAGAGGCCTTCAAATAACGGCCAGATGCAGGGCTCCTTTAAAAAGGTTCTCACATATTCACACGCGGAGATCGATCGCGATCGCACATTTCTCATGGAATTTGGGGCAGAGTTTGCCAAGCTCGGGTCTGAGAATTCGGCGCAGGTATCAACAGCCCAGCCAGCGGCCACCGCACCGCCAAATCAGCGGCCTCCTCAACCCCTGAGCGCGGAAAACCTTGAGAAGCTTAGAGCTACGCAGCCAAGGCCAATGCCGAAGCCTGGACAGCCTCCTCCTGCCCCAACCACAACACAGGCGCCATACCAGTTTGGTGTTCACCACTCGCCTGCCGGAAACCCTCAGTATTTGAGCGAACCGAGCCTATCGCAAGATAATCTGGTCATTCCTCCTCGGAAGAAAGTCAAGACCGCGCCTACTGCCGCAGCTAAACCGAACCCCGGCTCTTCATCTCCGGTCGTGAAAGCGCCATCTCCTGTAGTGACTCGAAAACCCGAACCGGTGATTGTCGCCCCAAAGTTTACATGCCCCGACCCCAGTTGCGAAATGAGCTCAATTGGATTTCAGACTGAAGAAGCTCTCAAGTCTCACCGCGAGGAAGAGCACATCAAACCATTTGAAAACCCTCATGAGTTTTTGAAGGAGAACATGGCTGCTGCTTTGGGACTCGACGCCCAAGGTCATTCAAAGCCAACACCCAAGTCTTCCATCCAAGAATCTGCACCACCGATGAAGGCCAGCTTATCTAGGCAAGATCAGACGCCCATTAACAAGGTAGATATGGCAACCCCTATGTCACGCGATGCATCAATGAGACGACAAGGCAGCACACCAGGGACGAAGATGGGCGACAATATACCTCACATGACGGAAGATGGATGGGCGCACGCAACAATCGATCCGTCGAACTTGTTTGGTGGACTCGGGCACACACTTGATTCGGTTACTGGGAATATGATGGCCGAATTTGGAGTGTACAGATCGGTGACGCCAAATGACACCCCTGAGTCGAGCGCGAGCAAGGACAGCGGAGTTTCAGAGCCAAACAGCGACATTGCTGAGGGTGCGGCACTCGATATCGATTTGAACTGGCAGCCGATGGAGAGCGATCTCCTCATGGAAATTAACAGCTTCAGCATGAACCTGGAAGCCATGGAGGGGCTGGAAGGGCTGGGCACCAGCATGTTTGACGGCCAATTCGCTTTGGACGACATGCAAAATGACTTTTCCAAACCATTTGTTTTCGACAGTTCGTTCTATTCAATGGACTCGACGGTCTGAGAGAAAGAGAAATTGGCGCCTAGGGACTAGGAAGGAAAAAGGATTTCAGGATACCCTTTGCATTCACACGGTGGGCATAGGAACAAATGCATTGTCGATGGGTATATATATTTGGGGCATGGAATGGGTTCCGGAGCTAGTGGAAAGGGCGAATATGTTTAAGGAGCAACCAGGGGATATAGGTGGTGGGTAAAATGAGGCGCAAAGGGTCTCTTTTTTTCTCCTTTGATCTCGGGTTTCTTCGAGACAGGAGGCTTTTTTCTTTTCACTTTTTCTTTCTCAAGTCATTCAGTTACCTTTTCGTTGTTATCGAGCCTTATTTCCTTGTCTTTCCTATTTTTACTACATGAAATTTCAGGGGAGGAGTTATGGCATGGCTGATATCAATATGGTTATGGATATGTATTTTCTTCGCAGCGCGAATCTGGTCGACAGGTCCAGCAGGGCAGGGCAGGGCAGGGTGATACCCTTGGCTTTTTTGCATTTGATTCGTTTTCTACGTCTGGCCATGTGTTTATTCTTTTACGTGTTAATGAGGAAGGATACAACATGCATGTATTGGTAATTTGTGTAATAATGTAAAGGGGAACGTTTGTCTGTGCGTCCAGTTCTTCGCTTTCCCGTTGTCGGCCCGGGGTTCGGGTTCCTGCATCCTGAAGAACCACTACGGAAGCTTTGGCCAACTGATGGTGGGGTTCCCGCCAGGCGCGCTAATCCATGCAACTGGCGGGGATGTTCAACGCGCGATGAAACTCCACAGATCTAACCAAAAGACGGAATTCACATGTTGCGACCTTGAGGGTTAAGGGTGCAAGACACGCGCGTTTACAGAGCACTTGGTTTTTTTTCTTTTTTCTTTTGCTGAGATCGGTAAACCCGCATGGTCCCCCTCCCATCTCAGTGCAGGTGTCCACCCACACCACGACCGCGAAGACGCGACTTGGTCCCCTTATAAACATCTTTTGTTCCGCATAGGTCTTGTCGATCATACATTCCGTAACCAATACTGCCGGCTTTTGTTTTTCTCTCCTGTTTGCTCTCTGTCTCCGTCGCTGGGGGTTTACGATCGAACTTGCTACTTACTATATGCAGTAATCGTTTACCTGTGTCAGATAACTTGCAGCTTGACTTATAAAACACGGCACGACACCCCGCGACAAACATCAGAAAAGCTATGGACGCATCGTCGCCTGTGAAACGCCGCGTTCTTGGTGCTTTGGATCCGAACGCGTCTTCCCCCAAGAGAACCAGACACAACATGATTAAGGCTGCACAAAGCCCTGTAGTGGTCAAATCGGCCGGCGTCGCGTTATCCTCACCACGGTCGACTGCTTCCGCGACCGTTTCTCCTTCGCGGCCACGAACGGCGACAGTCATGATCACAGCATCGGCACATACCCCAGATTCAGATAAGAAGAAGCGATCTTATTTTGCGGCTTCTGATGCTGCATCATCGCCCTCGAGATCAACCATGTCAGAAGGAAAAGAACCAGTTGCCAAGCGGCCGTGTCTGGAGTCGCCACAAGGGCCAAGGAATATGGAAACGGATGTATGTGTCTAAGTATATGCCATATACATGGCAAATCGCTAAACAGTCCCGCCCAGTCCCAACTACAAGAACGACCAGAATCTCAGGCTGAAGACGATGATTGCTCCCCATCGCCTGCACCTTCATCAGTCTTTGACCATTCAGCCTTCGATCCCTCGCAGGAAACATCGACACTCACCGAACCAGACACTGTTCCTGTTGTGTTAACACAACAAACAGTGTCGGCTACACCAACAGCCATCCAACCCCCACCTCCACCACCGTCACTGTCCCGTCCACGCCTAACCCGCGAACAAGCTCGTCAGGTATACCCACCTCAACCCACTGGTTTCATATACATGCTAACATTTGTCCCGCCAAACAGAAAGTTGAAACCCTCCGCCTCCGTCTCGGCCTAGCTAATTATAAAGTCCGAACCGGGCAGACTGACGTTCCACTTGAACAGCTGGAACGGCGGGCAGTTACCAGGCCTGCTGCGGCATCTTTTTCCTCTTCTACAAGACCTATCATTTCTTTTTCCCCTGCCAGACCTACCCCTTCATTTTCTTCGCCTAGCAGGCCTCCTCCTGCGTATCATCACCAACATCGCTCTCAGCAATACCAGCAGGAGCAACAATACCAACAGTATCAACGACAACGGCAATATTATGAAAGACCATATCAATCAAAGCAGATACAAAGACAGCATGATAATTATTTGCAGCAACAGGCCAGGGGTGGTGTTCAGCAGCTGGCCGCTGCTGCGGCAGCGTTGATTCCTGTTCCTCTTTCTGCTCCTTCTGTTTCGGAAAAGAGTGTGTCACAAAGCTCTCAGAATCGAAAAGAAGAGTATAAGGAACGCGTGGAAAACCTGGGACAAGAAGAAATGGAAGAGAAGGAGGAGGAGGAGGAGGAGGAGGAGGAGGAGGAAGAAGTGGTGGAGTCGGTACTGCCGCGCCTTCCACCACCAACAGTGGAATTAAACGCAAGAAGAAGCGTGGCGGAGGAGGCGGATGACTGTTACGACGATGATGATGAGGAAGAGGAAGAAGAAAGAGAAGGAGTAGCGAGCGGGTTGTTGAGTTTGGCGAAAGGCGACTTGTAAGTGATTGCTACAGATGTGTCGTCTGTTGTCTGTCTCTGTATGTATGTATGTATGTACCAAGATACCGAAATACTGTTGGGAGGTTCAGGAATGGAAAGGGGGTTTGTCTTCATTGGATCATGGCATTTTTTGGGGGGCAGAATTTTCTTTTTTTATTCTTTATTAGCGCGAAGCTCCAACATAATACCGGGGTCTATACATGGAAGAAATCGAGCGGTTTTTTTTTTTTTTTTTTTTTTTTTTTTGGGGGGGGGGGGGGGTTTTTGGGGGGGGGGCGGGGTTTTTTTTTTGCCGGTGTTAAAAAGTTTTTTTAAAATAGGTGTTTTTTTTGCGATTTTTAAGGGT